>CM053513.1:87219387-87247961 GCA_028627145.1 Eidolon dupreanum
GCTTGATCCAGTAAATTTTGCTGAAAAAACTTAAGCATAGATCTATGCCTTAGGATATCAAAGGCAGTGTTTATTCACCCCATCCGTCGCTTCCCCTTAGTTCTTAAATATTTTTAAAGAACACCCTAAAAGCTTTCTAATTTGTCTCATAGGTATTTTTATTAAAAAATCTATATATCATTATTAACCAATAGGAATTAAAATTGGGCAAGGATTTGTTGAACCTCACTAAACTGTTCAATCAATAAAAGACGATAACATTAATAACTTATGTTATTAATGTGTATACACACATATAAATAAATACATTAAAAATACATTAAAATGGTGGATACAGAATTTATTAAAATTTTCCAGCAGTTCAGACTAATGGAAGCCAGATGCACATAGTAGCAGCAGTTTTTAGGGGGATTAAGCTTAGGATTTAGTAGCTTTGTTCTTATCTCAGATTTTGTTTCTCACTATTGGAAAGGAATGTGGATCAGTCTCGCTCTGCTTCTTGGCTCATCCAAAATGAAGTCTATTTGGAAATAGTTAATAAACGCAGCATAACCACCTCCTCCACCCCCTACCCCCTCTCGGAATGAGCCGATTTGGGATAATCAGATTTTCATCATTTAAGGAGCCAATTTTCCTTTTTCTCCTTCTTCATTTGCTTTCCTTTAATACACCTGCTGCACAGTAGTCAGCAGAGGAGGGATTTGAATAATAACACTACTTTATATGTAAATGGACCCTTTCATCCAAGTTCCTCAAAGATCTCCATAAACATTATTTGGCTGAATATAGATTATGAGCATCCTTTTGAAGCTAGGAAAATGAGTGCTGTGCGGGCAAGTGACTTGCCTAAGGTCACACTTAAAGACAGTAGTGTTGCTCAGAAGAGGCTCCTGGTTATTTAGTCACCTCAGTGTTTTCCCAGAAAAGGGAATTTATCTGCATTACAACTCAGAGCTCCTATATATTCCTACTTGAGTGTCACTTATTATATACCTATAACCCACGATTACAACCTCTCCATCCCAGACGTTTCACCCCATGATCCGTTTTACGACTTTCTGTCAATGTTGACGATTCGTGTAATACCACATGTCACTATAATTCTCAAGGTTAGAGCCGTGCTTATGACTTTCCCTCATTGAGTTTTAATTTCCACATTTTAAAACCTGGCTCAGAGGAGCATCATGTGAGAAGCATCATTTAGAATGGGTAGAGAATCCACAGTTCTTATTTGCAAATCTAATCTGCAGGATAAATGAAATGCAAAGGTTGATGGGAATGGAACGCTGAGGTTGCCAAGTGAAAGATTTTAAAATCTGGAGATGCAAAAAAGCGTTACTACTCAATTATACAAGTGTGTTATTTATCGTGTTTGACTTCCAGAGGACGAGGCTGGGCTGTCTTTCCTACCAAATATCCGTTGTAGAGTAATACATTCTAGGAGAAAAATCTCGACTTTTCCATCACTGAGGTGGCGATTTGTCACTATAGCGTGTGCAGAATGCTAAGAAATGTGGATGGATGTGAAGCACCAGCACCCCATGGGAACGCCGTGGTGCTTCTGCCTTGGCTCGAAGGTTTAATGCTATCACGGGGTCCAAAGGTGGGAGCATCCCAGAGTGGTCCCACACGTGTGCCCTCGACTGGAACACAGGAGCGCTGGCTTTGTCCCAGTTCTGTCATCGGTTCCCTGCGGGGCCTTGAGAGGTCATGTATTCTGTCTTGAGGGCAGTTTCTGCAACTAAAGTAGAAGTTCAGAGCATTCCCCATTCGGTCACTCGAGTTTCTCCCAGATCTAAAATTTTATGAGTGTCCTTTGATATGGGCATATGATGATTGATTATGAAAGTTTTAAACCATGATGTCAGTTTTAGAATATGAACTAACTTGCTCCAAATAACCCTAATTAATTTCCCTCGACCGCTACTTTCCTTATTCTATATCTGTGCCATCCAATACGAAAGCCACTAGCCACACGTGGCTGCAAAGCAACTGAGGTGTGTGTGGTCCAATGAAGAAGTGCTGTAGGTATAAAATACACACTGTCTTTTAAAGACCTATTTAAAAAAGCACCTAAATATCATTATACTTTTTATTTTTTATTGCATATTGACATATTATGATAAAATATACTATTAAATTAATTTTATCTTTCCTTTTCACTTTTTTTAATATGGCTCCTTGAAAACTTTAAAATAGATATCCTATTTCTACTTCTATTGGAATAGTGTTACCTTATATGTCATGAAAAATATACACATAGAATCTTACATGTGTATTAATGGGTATACTATGTGTATAATCAGACTGAAGGTTCTTACCTAGAATATATCTTAAAATGCCATTTGTCCTAACTCCCTGACCACAGCCCAGTCAAATATTATTATTCCTATTTTTGAGACAAGATGTGAACCGATTGACTGATTACCCCACATCAGAGAGCTGGACAAGGTGGCGTAGCCTACTACCTGGGTGTCCTACGATGGTGTGCTTTTTAAATGTAGTGCACAAGTTCACTTTAAAAATACTATACATGAAAAATTCTATACTCATTTTGGCCAAGTGATATCTTATGCTTAAAAACACTTATTTTTGGTCAAATTCACAAAATATTCTTTGACTTTAGCATTCTTGAATTTAGTTCTGAAAGGTATTATCACTTGAACAAAAATGTTAGAGTCTGGGGCTCCACTGTAGATGGCACTATGCTTTCTTCCTGGAATTCGGAACAATTGAGAAATGAGATATCCCCCTGCCACCTCTCCCCGCCAAAGAACTATAAAGAAAGAAATGAGACAAAGGAATGGCAGGGAGGAGAGGAGGGCAAAACTTGCCCTGGGTTGTTGGACTGCTGGACATGGAATTTTATCGATGGGCAGTTAACAGAAGAATGACACCCACTGATCCTTGATAATCTCCTTTCTGGACTCCTTCCTCTGTAGTTTATGATGGTCCCCTCCAAAGGTTCTCGAGTATGTCAGGCAGGACATTAGTTACTTGAATCCCACTGCTACTTGACGTTCCTTATTCCTTATTCATTTCTCATTCTATTTCCCATCCCAGTTTACAACCAGCTTCATTGTCCAATACAGTATATTAACAGTTCTGTCTGAGATAAAATCAAACAATTTAAGATTCCACAATAAAAATGTATAATGATACTCAGATAATAAAATGCTAAAAAATGAGTATACCCCAAATTTACATATAAACTGCCTCTAATTATAAAACTCTAAAGAAGAAATTGAAGTTCAAAGAGTACTCCGCATTGATCTTTAAGTCTAAGGATGATATAAAGTCTGAAGCTGCTAAAGTCCGAAATCAAATTGTCTTGGTCTTGTGAGTTAAAATTTAAAGGAGTTAAAGTCTAAAATTAATTCTCTTTAACTTTTTATACTTTTCTGTCTCAGCTAGAGGGTTGTCAATGTCTGGGTAGATTGGGGTTCTTTTCACAACTACCCCCAGGCTCTTTCTCCCTAGAATGATATCCCAATAGTTGAATTAATTTAAGACCAAGCTTTTGTAATCTCCCTTTAAACACACCCTAAGAGTGGAATGTGCACTCTGAGTATCAAAGTACCGGTTCCACATTTACGGAAATTTAGAGGCCAACGTCCAACTTTTAAGACAGCTATCAAGATCTTTTTTATTTCTTCATCTATCCATGGGCACTCGGGTTGCCGCCATACCTTAGCTACTGTAAATAATGCGTAATGAACCTTGGGGTGCATATATCTTTTCAAATTAGCATTTTTATTTTGAATAAATTTATTTGAATAAATACCCAGAAGTGGAGTTGCTGGGTCATATGTTAGTTTTATTTTTAATTTTTTAAAAAATCTCTGTACTGTTTTCCATAGTGGCTGCACCAATTTCCAATCCCACCAAGAGTGCGTGAGGGTTGTGATTTGTTGTTTGTTATTTGTTAACTTTTTGAAAATAGTCATTCTGACATTTGTAAGGTGATATCTCATTGTGGTTTTGCTTTGTATGTCCATGATAAAATAAATATTATTCAGCAATAAAAAATAAAATAAATAAAATAAAATAAAATAAAATAAAATAAAATAAAATAAAATAAAATAAAATAAAATAAAAATCTTGCCATTTACGACAACATGGATAGATGTGGAGGGTATTATGCTAAGTGAAATAAGTCAGACAGAGAAAGACAAATGTCTTATAATTTCATTTACATGTGGAGTCTAAAATAACAAACCAAATGAACAAACATAACAAAAAAGAAACAAACTCATAGATATGGAGAACAAACTGATGGTCGCCAGAGGGGGAGGGGATGTGAGAATGGGTGAAAAAGGTAAAGAAAAATAAGAGGTAAAAACTTCTAGTTATAAAATAAATGAGTCACAAATGTAACATTCAGCACAGGGAATATAGTCAATAATATTGTAATAACTTTTAACAGTGACAGATGGTTACTAGACTTTTCGTGGTGATCACATTTTAATGTATATAAATATCGAATCATCTTTTGTACAACTGAAACTAATATAATATTTCATGTCAACTATACTTTTTAAAAAAAGCTATCCAGAGAAAATTGTGTTCTTAGAACGTGCATTTAACATTGACAAAGATTGAAGTATAAAATAGCAAAGCTGCATTTAGAATGCTTCCTATCCCTGTGGTTGAAGCATTGTGAATGATGGTAGAGACTCAGAGGTATTTGAATAAAAAAAAAGATAGATGGAAGGAAGTAAAAAACAACCAAATAAGTTTTCTTGATTTGTTCTTACTGGGATATTATTAGTTCTATACCAGTTGTCCAAAGCCTACAACAAATACACTTGTATTCACTTGAAATCAGTCCTCATCTGGTGGTTAATTTTGCTTCTATCCATTAGACATTTCTCAGGGCAGGACATGGGTTGAATAAGGGTCCACATAAACTTAAGATTTTTAACTCCATTTTCTCTCTTGAGTCTCATGTTTCCGGTGCCTCATGACCAAAATGAGCACAAGTTCTTTGTAATTACACAACGTGCCACTTTAATGAGCTCAGGCTTTTTTTAGTTTTGATAGAATTGCCATTCGTTGCCTACCTAAGCATGGCCTGGACACTTTAAGCTATAACTTTATTAGCTCGTTGTTGTACAACCAGCATTTGGTGGCTGCCTTTAAGTTTAAAAGAATGAGGTCTGTATTTAGAAAGATTCTTAACCCTTTTCCATGTTGCTTAGGAAAAGCTTTACTCGTATAGTATACCTTGTCCCTATAGGGTTTCTCCCAATCTTGCTGACCTCTCACCCTCATTGAGGACCCTATGCCTGTCCATGTAGTTAAATATAGTTCACAGCTGCTGTAGAATAAATGCTGACATAATTTCTCTGAGTCATTTACGTCTTTGATGAGGCCAGAGTGGCCAACATTTCTTATCTAGAATGGCCGTGCCTCCAGGGACTAATCATGAAGCCCATGGAGGTTACTAAGCCCTAAGCATCCACCAAAAGTCAAATTATCCTATGGCCAACTAAAGCCTTTTGGCAAAGCTTCATCAGTTAAAAGACATTCTACAGTTCTAACAACCTGCTCAGTCTAATGTATGGCTCTACAAACCACCAAGTTCAAAATGCTTGGTGGACCCACCAAAGTCTAAAGTCTGAAGATCTGGCACTTTGGTAACTCCTTGGGTGTTTAGCTTCAAAATTTTTCCTCCTTATCTTATTTCTCGATTTTTTCTGGCCCATTCACCCAATGCAGAGATCTTTAATTGTCCCAATGAATAATACTTCTCTTCTCTGCCCTGGTTATGAAAAAATTAAGACATATAACAAATAAATGAAAGTAATTAAGCAAAATTATCAAATTCACTACTAATAAAAGTTGGGTGGAAAACACAGCTTATGGTGGCCATATCTATGAGCTAGTTAAGCTATACTCAGTAGACTCCAGAATAGCTGCATTCCCTCTTCTAGTCAAAGGCAACACCGAATAAGACACACTTTTACAGGTACAGTGCCTGCCCAGGTAAAGGTGAGGCATGGACGATCAGAAAAGCCCTTTCCATGAAACTGTCTCGTTTTTAAAAAGAAGAAAGGAGGTACTTAGTCCAGTGTAGTTGCTTATTTTCAAATAACCACTCACGCGAGTCACTCCATCTGTGATTTGAAAGAGTTTGGAGACAGAGAGAAGCTGAGAGAGCTATACCTGTGGAGTTCTAGCCAACATGAAGGCATGTTAGGGCAGGAAGCAGCATTGCTCCCAACCGTAACTTTTATAAACTGCTCATATAATCATTTATTCATCCAAATTTTATCTTTCTCTCTCACATTCTTACCTTGGATAAGTTTATCTAAATTAATTTGAATAAAGGTCGAACTTCTCGACTTCCTGTTCTTAGCTGTTTTTCCCAAGCTCCTATGACAACCCATGTAACATCCTAGATTTCACTCATATTGATCTACCAAAAATTTTCTTAACTGTCAAGCCTGTCTGTTCGTATTCGCACTGCTGCATCAGTTAGAAATATGAGTTTTCAATCTCTGTCTATTTGAATCATTCTCATTCTATGAAGCCCAGCTAAAACCCTGGTCTTTCTAGAAAATTTTCTTTAAAATATGGAATATCCAAGTAGAATGCCTTGTCTTATCTCTGATTCCCATGGCATTTTGAGTTGCTAGAATAGAACTTCCTCCAATTCACCTGATATTACTGATGTTTGCCTCCATATCTGCTTATCTAAACAGCAGATTCACAGCCATTCATCACCTCTGAATGTTCACGGTGCCTCTATGACTCGCTCTGCATTGTAAGACTCTGATAATGCATTTTGAGTTAAATTAACTGTCCCAAACCTTGAAATTTGTAAAAAACAGACGGTGGAGTGCCCACCAAAAAGGCATTAGCTTAGCCATCTGAAACTAGGACTCTTCAGTTTCAAGGGAAGAAAACTCAGCTCATATTGGTTTAAGCAAGAAGAATATGTTGGGTTCTAGAACCGGGAAGACTTTGGGTTAAAACCAACTGCAGATAGTCGTGTTCATGTTTCAGACATTGACGTGGAGATGCATTTTTCATGCTTTTTCTTGACCCCAGTTGCTTTTGCTTTATTTTCAGATGTGTGTGTGTGTGTGTGTGTGTGTGTGTGTGTGTGTGTGTGTGTGTGAATAATGACAAGAAAGCCTTACTCAGCTCCAAACCTACCCTAAACTTAAGCTCTTAATTCCAGGGAGAACAAGGGTATCTCTTCCTTAATTGTCCAGGAGAGGACGCTGATTCACTGGATTCAGTTCATAGGCCTCATCGTGAACTATACCCTAATACACTATTTAGGGGCTGAACAATTTCCTCTGAATCAGAGGGGTTATGATTTCTCTAAACCAATGTTGTTTCTGACATTGAAGAAAGGAATATTTTCTCAAAGGACATGTCATATACACAAAATAATGTAACTCCTTCAGGAAATAGACCTACAGTCATCCTAGTGCTGCTATGAATGTGTTATTTAAGCTCGTGTTTGATATGAATCCTCTTTTAAACTCTTTATAAGATTTTTGTGAGCATGAAATGAGACTACATAAAAGCACTTAAGAAACATAACAATCTCAATAAATGTTAATTCTCTTAAGAACCTTCCTTTACGTATTTCTCAGTGTCATCCATATTTAAAATAAAATGATCCCGAATAAAGCCAATAGAAAATAGAAGTGGGAGAAGGTAATAGATGAATGTAGAAAGCTTATGGAAACACAATATAAACCAACAGTGATGTGAATGCATTGAAATCTCTTTGGGGCAAAATGTATTATTGTAGGAATGCATTTGATGATAAGACCAGGAGCTATCCTAATTGCATCCTTTGTTACCACAAAATCCATTGTACCCAAGTACCTTTCATTTATTTTTCAAAACCCAGGATACTTCTGAGAGAAAATGTAAACGCAAATGGTACTGGGTATTAGCATTAAAATAGAACGTCACCTTCTTGTTGACTTATATTTATTTGGACACAGATGACTCTTTAAACTGAAGAAGAATTGATTCAGGTTAAGTTTTTCAACAAACGGCTTGTTGTGCTCACGTAAGATGAAAAGACATCACGGCTATATAAAGAGAGTTTAATATTTCTGAAAGATGTCTACCGGGGGGTGGTGATGATGACCATAATTATTTTTTAAATATGTGGACTCACCTAGAAAACTAAACAAAGATGGCAGAGTGGTTCTAAATTAATGCCAAATTGTGACTGCCAGGAGCTGCTTCTTATTAAGCTTATCGATCTTGGTTCGTATCCATCTGGCCCCATTCTCAATTCAGCGCTGTCTTATAGCTTCTACTAACTTTATGATAAACATTTCCAGGCTGACTTTTCTGATTTTTTATCACTAATTGAGCTGATTATTAAATTTGCAGAAACTTTGGAGCCCCTTATTAAACACAACCTCCATTAAATGCTAAATGATATGCACTTCAATAAATAAATTATATTAAGAACACAATTAGTAAATTTAGAAAACTTATTGCTTCCTGACCATTTTAATTGTTGACAGTGTATATGCTCTACAAGGCAGGCACTACACCAAGATCAGAAGATGCAAGAGGGTAATATATAGTCTCTGCCCCCAAAAGACCCACAGCTTAAAGTCTAGTCATGTTTCTCAAATGGTACTTTGGTGCACACCAGCAATCTTTATGTGCTAATTTACTTTGAAGATCTCGAAAGGAAGAGGAATAATCAATACTTTCAGACTTAGTCAATTAGAATACCTTTTGGAGGGATGTGTCTTCTAGAATTAGGATTCACAGGATATGGGTTGGGGAAATAATACACTAATGGGATCATGCTTGTACTACCATTTAGGAATTACCTTTTGTCATTTACTTTCCAATATTTTGTGCAATATAATGGCTGATAAGGGACTAGGTCATTCCTACCTCCACTTCCGAACTTTCCTCTTAGTCATGTCATTTTCCTGCTAATAGATGAAAACTGGACAATTTCCAAAACTCTGGCATGCATGAGTCAACCCACCAGCAGAGCAGATGACCCACAGAAGTAAGGAAATGTTTAAAATACACTCTTGTAAGGAACTATCCAACACTTCATTGGGAGGCAACTATTCATTTCTCTTAAGAAGTTTCATGTAGCAGTTCTTGTCTGCCTGGAATTTAGCATTGTTTAAAAGGACAGAATGAGTAATGAAAAAAAAAAAAAAACAATTTCATGTAAATCAACCCAGGGACAAATTAGAGGGGTGGACTTAGCAAAAGAAGGGATTGGTAAAGTGTGCCTTCTCTGAGTAGTTTCTTGTTCTATGAGCTTTTGGTTGCGATTTATCTGAAAATTTTAGTGCAGATTATCACTGTTATCTATGGATCTCTGAGGCATACTTTGTCACTAGAGGGGACAACTTTTAAACTTTTAGAGGAAATTTGCTGGGCAGCCTTACATTTCCGAGTTTTGGTGAAACAGCATTTCAGCTTCCTGGGGGAAACCAATTAAGGCGTAATGCAAATCACTGACATCATACAATGTCACTTACACTGAATGCATTCATGTTCTTTCGGAAGATACACATGTAGATGTGCACATCTGCATGCACATACCAAGATTTCTTTGTGTGGCACCTGAATTTTAATCTCTTATCAACACCAATGTTCTGAGTTTAAATAATAGATAGTAGTAACAGGCAGCAGGTATCAAGTCCAATAAAATTATCAAATTTTCTTCTTGACATTCTCTCTTGGAAATCTCACATAATCTTTGCAGAATTTCTCATTTTGTCACTGTGATGACTGAATCGAATGATTTTTATTTCGACCCTGAGCTTTCCCTTAATCTGGACTACATTTTCATCTTCCCACTGGGCACCCCCACTTGGACAACCCACCAGTAACACACTCAACATGCTACAAATCAGACTCATTGATCTTCTCTTTCCAAAAATACTCCTATTTTTGTGTTTACTATTTACAGAAAAACATAACTTCCTTCACTCCCTCTCCCATCCAGCCATAAAATCTTTTACTTGCTTCTCACATTTCTTGGACTGTTAGATGTTATGTTCATCTTCCCTTTAAAACAAACAAACAAACAAACAAACAAACTTGTAACCAAATTCGATATAAGAAGATAAGAAGACAAAGACTGGGAGCTTCATTTTGACAAAAGCATTGTATTTAATGAGCATTTTTAGAGTAATCCTATGAACCATAAACTGCTGCATGACGTTGGGACAGTCATGAATCGTTCTGTGTTTTATTTTCATGAGGAAAAAGAAAATCTTAGTCTCATAAGGTTATTGGGAGGATCCAAAGAAGCAGATCATAAAGCAATAAAAAATACAAACAGCTCAGCCATTTCTGTTCTATAACCTCATTGATGCTACCTTAGTTCAAGCCTTGATGACTCCTATCTTTGTGAAATAGTTTTAAAAATATAACAAGTTTTTCTTTCAAGCTCTGTTGGCTTCTGATCCATTAAAATTAAGCTTTTATTCATTTATTCATTCACTTGTTCACTCATGTATTCACTCAACCAACATTTAATCAAGACTTAAAGAGCTCAACACTCTTCCATGAGCTCAAAATACAGATATAACTTGAAACTGATTACCTGAAAAATAGTGATCACACTTGCTATAGAGAGTTAACATGAGTTATTTGGTGAGATATGTCTCCCAGCATGCTACCTGTCATCATGTACGGGTGTTTGCTAACTGTTAGTTGCTGTCCCTTTACCAGTTTTAATAGCTCACGCCCACATCTCCTGGCTCCCTGCCCAGTTATAAAATACTGTCTTCCTTACACAAACATTTTTTTTTCTGCCTAAACAGCTAAATCTCTATGATACATGCTCATACGTAGGCATATCCATTGTGTCCCCATGGACTTCAATATTGAATGAATAAACATTTAATGAATAAAACTTCCTCAACATCATATTGATGTGAAAATAAATCATTTTAAAGCTTTTTAAAAACCTTTAAGGCAGTGGGCTATCAAGATACAAACAGGCACCTAGCATTCATATCAACATCCATAAAATAGAATAATCCTCCTTTCACCTTTTTATCCCCCAGGCTCTTAAATTTTTCCAACCACTCATTTGCATTTCCTTTGAATCCTCAAGCAGTTTTCAAAAATAGCTCTTTTATAGAAAGCAAATTAATCAACACATATGCAGTTCTCACTGGAAGCAACATTACAAGATACTCCCACATTCATGAGCTCACCAAAGCAGTGGGTCAGTGGGTTCAGTCTCTCCCTCTGTCTGTCTGTCTGTCTGTCTGTCTCTCTCTCTCTCTCTCTGTCTCTCTCTCTCTCTATCTCTGTCTCTCTCTCTCTCTCTGTCTCTCTCTGTCTCTGTCTCTGTCTCTGTCTCTGTCTCTCTCTCTCTCTCTCTCTGTCTCTCTCATACACACACACACACACACACACACACACACACACACACACACACACACACTCATGTTTATGCCCTCATGTCTCTCTATGTATTGAGGCAATTGGCTGAGTACACCTCTATCGGTGATGAATCACTGCAACAGCATTATGACGTTAGGAAAGAATTTGAATCAATAACTCTTGCTTTCTTCACATTTGATTAGCTTAAGCACACTTCTGTGGTTCCCCATAGTTGTTTCTGTAAATATTTGCCAGAATAACAATAATTCTAGTCATAATTTAGAGCGTTCTGCTCCACAGACCCGGTATATACCTCATGTACAAGATTAAAACATATGAAATTGCTGATAGCTGGTTTTAACAAAGAAAAGCAGCAGTTTCTATGACTTAACCTTAAAAAGCATATGTCACAATTTGTAACCGTTTGTTCTCCCTTTTCCTACCACTGGACAGAGTATAGTTCAGGAGAGAGATTTTTATCTTATTCTCTTTCAGATGCAAGACTCCAAGCACAATGCTGCACCCTAAAGATGCTCACAAATGCTCACACGTTTACTCGTTTTTGGAGAGTATTCATGTGTATTGTGCTGGATGATTGACAGAACACTTTTTGGTATTGATGACGCAGGGACCATCACAAAGGGTAACTGAGTTATTCATGAGACAAACCTTGGGTCAATAGACTGGCTTCAGAATTCAGGCTCTACTCAGAGCCAGTTCCAAGGTCCAAGCTGCATTGTTCAATTTCATCATCAAATCATAATTCTGTCATCTGTTCGATATGATTAGTATATTATCAGACATTTACTGAGTATTTACATCCAAATAGGACAACTTGCAATTTGCCTACATTGCCCATTCAATAATTAAATCAACTTGATGAGTTAAGAAATTATAGTTAATCCCATTTTACACATGCGAAATGGAGTCCAAGGCCATTTAGATATTAGATAGTAGAGTTAGATTTGGGCGAGGTTTGTCTAATTACCATTGGTTGTACACTGTATATATTTTATATTATTTAATCCTTAAAATAGACTTTGAAGTTGGTAAACTGAAGTTCCACACAAAGTCTTAAAATATCAGTTAAAATCTTAACAACCTAAATTATAATATTTACAAAGACAAACAGAAAAAAGTTGAATGGAAACTCCAACGTCACCTTTATTTACATATATAGAATATGAGAGCCACAAAGCTATCTTAAAAGTGAGACTCCCACTATTTCAGATAGTTTCTTTAGGCCTCAAAGTTTTTTATCTATAAAGTAGAAATGATAAAGTCTCTGTAATCATAAGAATTAAATATCACACAAGAAACTTTGTATGTCATGCATATGCAAGATACATTTGTCTTTGGGTGTCCCATTGGCTAGTGGGCCTATTAGCAAGCCTTCATTAGTTGGAAGTGTATTTATGAGAGATGAGTCTTTTTGGGAAACAAACAACTGGGGATGAGGGAAGTCAATGTGCTCATCGGTGATACTGGTCCATTTTTATCTGGTTACAAAATCAAACTCTAAGCTGAACCTATTAGAAGAGGTAGAATATTTGAAAAACAGAGAGTTTGAAGATTGAGCTCAACTGTCCTCTTGGGAGCTTGTGAATTGTGCATCTTCTACAGATGCTTCACTTTGAGAAGGCTCAGAACCCTCAGTTAACCAATGGTAATGAAAGCACCTGCCCTCAATTTCATTGCTAAAGACTTAAGGCGAGCGTGGATAGCAATACACACTACACGGAAGGTACCAGACACACTGGCCTCAATTCTTTCTTCAGCTCCTGTTAAAGGACTTTATTTCTTTCTAGACCTCTGGTAACTTACATCTCTTTGCTGTCTTGATGAATTATGGTTCATGCTCTTTCTCAGCGCACTTCACTCTTGTGTGTCCAAAGACACCCACTTTAATATTCTCTCTTGGGTCATTTCCTCACCATTTATATCCGGGAAGTTTTATACATCAAAGTGTTTGGACAAAATGATTCTCCTGGGTCTGGTAAGACTTTATTTTGTACAAAATGTGGAGGACTTATGGCAGATACCTACCATTGCTGACTTCTGCTGTTCTTTGTGGACAGATCCTGGGTTTCCCCTGGTCCTCCTAAATATTTTCACATCCCCTAAGACCTATATGTTCTTTCACTGATGCCATACTCCTCCAGGCATGGCACTCATCACATTTTCTTCTGATAATCTGCATCATTTCTCTAACTTCTTCATTGTACCTTAAATGCCAGAGGCTGGCAGTAGAACCCACCTTGCTTACTACTGCATCTTTGTATCCTAGCAATGCACAACTGACAACAGATTTCAATGAGCATGTTGTCAATTTTGTGAATAAGTTATTTATGTCATGAATAAATGTTGTTTGCATGTTTATTCCCCCAGAAGAGTTTAATTTCCATAGATAGTACTCAGTATAGCGGGGTTCAGTAGATCTGCCAGTTCTAGTTTTGGATGAAAATTCTGATACTCACCAAGGTCACACATTTTTCTCAAGGTCACAGTCACACAATTATTAGAAGAAGAGGTGAGAGGCAGATCCCAAGCCTCCTGACTTGTATCCCAGGTTGTGCCTGCTGTTCTAGTCATGATGGTGAGTGACGTCGTTAGCAGTGTTTTTGGATTTAGCTTCCCTTCTAAGTTAGGCTGATATTTTCAGTATTGTACCTGGCGATTTAGGTGGTATTCACTGCTGATGTATATTTCTAAATGTATGCACTAAATTTAAATGAATAAGATGCCTTGCTGAGTGGAAAATCTGGATTATTATATCCTGAAAGCAGATCAGCACAACCATTATATGTACATAAAAATAACCTTAAGGTTGTTAATATAAATAATCTGTTTTATTACCATTAAAGCAAGGCTGAGGCGTTTAGCCCATTCTCACTTAGCGGGCTGTTCTTTTTAGTATGGGAACACACTTCATAAAAACAAAGATTAATTAGATAAATAGCCTTCTATATACACAATTTTTCCTCTTTATGAAATTATGTCTCTTCTAAAAACTTAGCTGCTCTCTTTGCCATAAATTAAGGGTCACTCCCTTGATCCAAAAATAAAAATAAAAATAAAAATAAATAAAGACAAACAGATGCATTCCATGAAAGATGTTCTTAAATATTGATATTGCCTAAGATTTTCATCAGAGAAAGTTTCTTTATTAACTTACTAGTATGTAAAATTAAACATTTATGAGGTTTCTCTTTCTCTAAATAGTTTATCAGCTGATAAACATTTCTAAAATTATATATGACCTGGGTTTAGCCAAAAACAAAAATGAAGCAGTGGAATGGAGAGAGGTAAAGAGTCTTCCTTTTCTATTTAAAATTTAAATAAAACTGAAGATTTGGTCCAACTTGATACTCTCCTTGACAATCCAAATTCCATATTCAATGTGAGGCAGAATTCTAGACTGTCAGTATTTCCCTCCAATTTAGTTTCTCCTTAGACACCAATGCTGAAATCCTTTGGTTTAAGACTCCTTGCCTCCTATCAGTAGACAGATGATCTTGGGGAAGAAGCAAATAGTTTTAGGTAGAATGAGATATCTCTGTCCTTGGGCCACTCAGGGATACCTATGTTAAGCACTATTGGTAGCTGGTCTTCAAGGTAGCCCCCAGTGACTCTTATTTCCCAGAGTAGGTCTGACCTGTGTGATCAGTGAGATAGTATGGAAATCATGGAGCTGGGTACACAAAACTATGTGCCTTATTTCTTTCTGTCTTGGATAAGTCTCACCAGGGAAATCCAGTTGCCACACCATGAGGACACTCAAACAGCACGGTGGCTAATATGGTGAGCACCTGAGGCCTCAGGCCGACAGCCAGATGAATGAGCCATTTTGGGTATGGACCCTCCAGCCCCCTAGTTAAGCCTTTGATGACTGGAGAGAACTGGCTGACATCTTAACTGCAATCACATGGGAGATGCCGAGCCAGAAATCTGTGGTTAACTTTCTCTTGGGTTCTTGACACTCAGAAACCATGAAGTTATAAATGTTTATCATTGAAGCCACTAAATTTGGGGCTCGTAGTTAGTTACATAGCATTAAATAACTGATTAAAGTGCTAATAAAACCATTCACATAGTACCTTGGCTTACTAAATACATGTTAAAGCCTGCTTCCTTTCTAAAAGGCATAGAGTCACTATTATTACCCATTGTTGGCAAATCAAGAAACTGCCCAGAGAGGATTGAATGACCCAATGCCATATAGTGTATAAATGGTAGAGTGAGAATTCAAACCCAGGCCTAAGAGATTCTAAAATTAACTTTTTCTACTTCACCATGTTCAAAGTAGAATGCAAGTGGCTAACACAAAGACAAACAAGGTGACCTTCCTAAACTTCCAGGCCTTGTGTTCTTTCTAGCATCCTGCCAGACAGAGACATCAGGGTTCCTGGATCTGAGTACTCATCCTCCCAGGTGCCAAGAGTCCAAACCAGGGGCAGATCATATCACATGAGAGATGAAGACCCAGAATGAGTGTCTAACAGCTCATCCAGGTGACTCCAATGCACAGTAAAGGTTGAGCACCATTGGTGTAAGATTATTCCAGCTCTCGAATATCTTGGCGTGGGGTTGTCATATAAATGTCCTTTAGCTTATTGGTCTTGAGTCTTCTTTGGATTAGATCACATGTATTTTGTATGTCAAACAATGTAAAATCCTATTATAATTTAGTAGTTGTTTTATGGAGCCAGTTGGACAACAGATTCTAAATATTTGCATTATTGCTGTAAGGAAAATTTTATTCTAGTCAGGCTGGTGAGTACAAAGGATACACACTTTTGAGTCAAGAGAAGCTACTTTCTGATAACTTCTTTGTCATTATGATGATGTATAAACTTTCAGAAATCACTTCTCTCTGAGCTTCAGCTTTCTCCCCTCTATGGTGGGTTTATATATTTTATAGAATTGCAGTGAAGACCAAATGATATAATTTGAGAAATAAAGAGAGCTCGGGACCACATGTCTTTCTTATGGGATCAGGTGAAAGTTGGTAACATTTCTGCTTTAGGAAGATCCTTCTGGATACCACGAGAAAGATCTAAAAGCAGCAGGATTCTACCTCCTCTGGGATTAGCCCAAGGGAGTCTTATAACCTCTGACAAAGCACGTTTGGTTTCCTTTATATCAAATTTTTACCCTGAAACACTGAAATATCATTAAGTTACTCTCATGCACAGTTTAAAAACCTCATATTTGGAAATGCCCGGATGTTTTAAGGGTGGGCTATGTGATCTGCCTTTTTCTAGTTACAATAAGATAAAAAACAAATGACTCAGCCTGGGCTTCTAGTGCTCTCGCTACACAAACTCATCTCGATTTAGATTATTAGGTCAAACTGGCTTCTACTCAATGGCTAATTCTGAGTGGAAAGATGAATCTAACATTATTGACAATGCCAAAAATAATTCCTGGGTAGTTCTCAATTTGTTATCCATAGTCCCATGTATTCTATCATTCTTACTGCCCTATTTCTTTACTTTACATTATGTACCATTATCAGCAATTACACATTTATCGGAAGGTTTATTTGTGGTTTGTTCGCACCAGTAGACAGGCAGCCCCATGAGACCCCCACTCATTTGCAGTGCTCATGCTGCTGGGCACAGTGTCTGTCACATAAAAATCAATGGATAGGTAAATATGGCGAGAAGGGGAAGTTACCTCATTTTGCACAAGTTCTATCTCCTGAAGAAAGCCATCTAATGGACACTCAGTTCTATATGATGAAAGCTAAGTCCGAAGAGGTAGCAGAATGTTTTGCTGAGAGCAAGGTCTCTGGAGTCCAATCAACTAACATCTGACCTTGAATTTGCACAGACAGTTGTACAACTTCAGAAAATAGTGTGCATTATTTTCTAGGGCTGCCATCGCAAATTACCAGAAAACGGACGACTTCAAACACCAGTAATGTATTCTCTCACAGTTTTGGAGATCAGAAATCCGAAATCAAGGTGCCAGTGGGTTCTAGGAGACAGCACTTCCTAGATCCTTTCAGATTCAACATCTACTCATACTGAAACCCTCAGCATTAAGAAATAGAAAGAACATTAATATCTTGATATTTAATGGTAAAAGGCCAAATACTCCTTTTCTAAGTTTGAAATTAAGAAAGGATGTTTACCATTAACTCTCTAATTCAACACCAAATTGGAGGTTCAAGACAGCAAAAAAAGCAAATAAGTAATCATACAGATAAATGATAGATAAAAAGGATATGAACTAGAAAAAAAATGATCTCTCTTTACAGATGACATTATTTCCTTTATTAAAAAATCTCAAAGGATCAACAAAAAAGGTTCTCATGCTAAATATATTTAACATATCTGTAGTATTGAAAATCAGTATAAGAATCAATTGTATGTTTTTATACTACCAATAGAAAACTAGGAATGGAAATTTTAAATAGCATCAAAAAGCATGAAATGCATAGGCAAAACTAAAAATAATATATATGTGCAATAAAACTATAATACACCGACAAAAAAATTCCATGTAGACTTAAGTAGAGAGATGCACTGAGTTCATAGATTAGAAGACACAACATTAAGATGTCAGTTTCTCCAAATTGATCCATAGATTTAATGAAAGCTCACTTAAAATCCCAGCAGGATGTTTTGTAGTTATCAACAAGCTTATTATAAAGTTTATATGGAACGTCAAAGGCTTGAAATAACCAAAACAATTTTGAAAAAGAAAAAAAGTTGGAGGATTCATACTCTCTGGTGTTGAGACTTAATATAAATGTACAGTAATCAGGGCCCTGTGGTATTGATGAAAGGGTGGATACACAGGCCAGGAAGAGTAGAGAGCACAGGAATAGACCCCACGTGGTCAACCAAGTTTTGTCAAAGACGAAAAGAGAGTTCAGTGGAGGAATGCAGACTTTTTAATATGTGGTGTGTAAGTATTCAGGATCCACATGCTTCTCTTCTTCTCTTCTTAAAAAAACAAACAAACAAACAAAAACAAAAACAAAAAACAAAAAACAAACAAACAAACAAAAAAACCTAGACTCATATTTTGTATATTTTATAAAAATTTAACTTGAAATTGATTATGGATTTGGGCATAAAGCCTAAAACTATGAAACTTTGTAATCTTGGGCTAAGTAAAGTTACCTAAGTATGACATGAAAATCAGTCAAGAAAAGAATAAAAAAATATAAATTAAACAATCAAATTTTGAAAATTTTTTTTTTCTGTGAATGATCCTGATAAAAGAATAAAAGACTAGACATAAACTAGGGTAAAATATCTGCAAAATTGATATCTTACAAAGAATATATGATAAACTTTCACTTATAGTTTCAAAAAATAGAGATAGCAAATAAGTACATGAAAAGATGTTTAACATATATTATAGGTAATAATATAACATATAATACTAAATATATATAAAATACTATATAGATAATAAAAATACGTTTGATTTTATACGAACTACATATAGAGTCTCCACGTGCTCAAAGACACAGCAGCTAGATCTACCTTAAACATTTTTCTGAACAAGAAAATGGTAGACATTTCAGGAAACAATTTGGCAGTTTTTATAAAATGTCAAATGTAGACATACCACATAACCCTACATCCCCACTCCTAGGAAATTACTAAAGATATAAAAAGTTATGTTCACAAAAATCCTATGCATTGAATGTATATAGTGACTTCACTCATTATCATCCCAAAGTGAAAACAACCCCAACTACTTGCCACTCTTGAGTGAATAAATAAATTAGAATGTGTCTCTACCATGAAAATTGTTCAGCAATAAAAACGGACAAGATACTGATATATACAACAACACGGATGAATCTCAAATGTATTTTCCTAAGTGAGAGAAGCCAGACTTAGAAGATTACATAACATATGATACGATTTTTACAATATTCTATTAAAGACAAAATTATAGGAATGAAAAGCAGATCAATGTTTTTCAGACAATGTAAACAGAAAGGAGGATTTACTGGAAAGAAGCAAAATGAGGAAATTTTGAGGGAGAGTGAAACTGTTTTATATGTGCTTGTCGAAACTCATAGAATCAGAAAAGGGTGATTTTACTAACATAAATACATTACAAAAGTGAAAGATTGGATTACAGAGAATGAAGATTAAATCAGGGGACTAATTTGAAAAGGATTGTGGTGATCAGAACAAGATCGCAGACTTGATCCGGGTACTGGGGATGGGGACCAGTGAACAGATTCCACGTGGGTTTTCAAAATAGAACTGATGAGCTTAGCGATGGCTGTAGGTCGTAAATCACAGAGAAGAATCAGGCAACGAGAACTTCTAGATTTTGGCTGGATCAGTGGGCGAGTCTTATGGACATTTACTAGGAATAAAAGAAGGAAAGTTTTGGAAGATAGGTTGATGAAAGCATTCAGGAATTATATTTCAGAAACATTAATTATTAGATGCCCACTCAGCATCAACATGTGGATCTCATCACCCCAAACGAACTCGTTACATGGAGGTTTTTCCCAGTTTCTCAATGTATCACATACACATAAATCTTTAACCAATCCTTTATTCGAATTTTGCTTTCTGTTTCCTCACAAATCTTAGAGATTCTTCATCCCATACTGATGACTTTCTGCCTTTTCCTGACCCATATCTAACAACCATCCACAGCTGTAAGCATAAGGGTGATTCTCAATATTACAATAACTTCTTCCTTAGATTTTCTAGATGAACCTTATCCAATCCATGAATCTGCAGGCATCAGGTATTTCTGAGAATATTCTATTAGCTTGGCACCGTGCTACTCTGCTAACTGCTGAGATAAGGCATGTGTTCCTAGCTTGTCAGTGGTTGGGAATACAGCGCACGCACACACACACACACACACACACACACACCCCTTCCCCCACTGTTAAAGGACAGTCTACTTCCTCAGATTATGAGAATTAAGGCAAAAATTATTCTCTGAGCTGATGAAAGAAGCATAAGTTTTAGGTGGTAGATATGCTATAACCTAAGCCTGAAAGAATGGAGGTGATCTGTCTACACGGAAGGCAGGATTAGACCAGAATCCTCTTCTCACACCAAAATGTGTGATTATTTGTGCCAGAGAGAGAACAATTGAACTGATGTGCGTGCAGTGCCTTGTGATCTGTAATGTGCCACACAATCATCGGTTCTACCATTATTGTTATTAATCGTGCATTATAATTCTCTCAATCCATGCACTCTGGGTGTTAGACTTGGGTTTTAAAATGAGCGTGTGTGACAGAATAGTGCTTGTTAAGACCAAAATTAAAAAAAGAAAGGAACACAATAATTAAATCTGACACATTTTTAGTGTTACAGTATGTTTAATTGTTATTGTCCACATGATAATTGAGAAGTGGGATGAGGGGATGGAAAAGAGAACCAGCCTAAGACTCAGCAGATTTGTATTCTGGATTTATCCTTTCATTAATTAACTCTGCGTGCCCAGGCAAGGCTCTTTCTCCCACTGGTCCTCAGATTCCTCGTCTGTAAAATGAAGGGGCAGCAGAACATGCTCTCCAGGTGCTTTTCCCATAAAGCATTGCATGGAATTCTATGGACTGAACCGAGGAGAGCGCATCAGAGAGAATTTTATAAGAAAACACGATAAGGGCATGAAGGAGCCAGATGAGACGCAGCAGTACTTCTCCTGGAAGTGAGCTGTGCATATTGTGAGAGGCACAGGGCACAGCTGTCCCAGACCAGGAGGCTGCACGATGCTAGGGTGATGCTGTTAATATCTGGCCCTTGGTTGCATTAAGTTACTGGGGAAGAAAATATTGCATAGATCAGCAGGACTCACGCTGTTACATTTGGCAGTTGTAAATCCCAGGGCTTCACATTAAGAAGAGTTTCTACAGAGCAATAAGTTCTATCAATAATAATAGTAATAATAATAACAATAGCAACAGTAACATCGTATCACAGTTATGATAATTATAGCTGGGTTTATTGTGTGTTTACCCTGGTCAATAATCAGACACTATTAAAAGCAGTTAGTGTATATAAACTCATATAATTTTTATAACTCTATAAAGTAGGTATTATTATTACCTCAAGAATACAAATAAGAAAACTAAGGCTAAGAAGTTAATGTCCCATGGTCATAGACTAGTAAGTGATAGAACTAGAGATTGAATTCAAGCAGTTTATTTTCATAGCTGGGGACTGCATTCACCATGCGCACGCGCGCTCTCTCTCTCTCTCTCTCTCTCTCTCTCTCTCTCTCTCTCTCTCTCTTTCACACACACACACACACACACACACACACACACACACACAACCCTTTCCACAGAGATGGATATTATCAAACATAGGTCATACCCAACATCACAACCGGAGGACTATTTACCGTTTACCTGAATTCAAACCCTTTTTTTGTTTGTTTGTTTTGTTTTTTACACTTTATGTGTTACCACTTTATAGCAATATACACCTCCTTCTGGTTCTCCATTCAACTGCATTCAACTTGGCCTTCAGGACCTTGCTGAAATGCCAGCATACCCATGAAGAGTAGCTGACTCCTTCAGCAGAGTGAGTCCCCATCCTCTATGCTCCACTCTCCTCCGAGTTCACGCTTTCTGTCCCAACTCTTGTCAGATTCACCTCATTGGCTGTTTATACATTTGCATAAATTCAGACTACGTCTCGGGCTCAGGGATGATGTGTTATACACTTCTGCATACCCTGTTTCTTCTGCTATCCATGGAATAGAATAAATGCTTGGTAAATGTTCGATGAATGAATGAATGAATGAATGAGCTGCAAAATACATTGTCTCGACTGATCTTCCCGGCAGCGCTGTGAGCTAAACAGGGCATCAGTCACACCTCCATTTCCTGGAAAACAAAAATGAGGCTCAGGGAAGTAAACTGTCTTCTCTAAGTCCCCCCTAGTTATCAGAAATACAGACCAGGCTAGAAGCCCAAGTCTTTTGCCCGCCTAGCTGCCTTCGAGACTGCCCAAACCCACTGAGAAATGTGTGAAGATACGAGTTCCTGGAGGTGTCTGCGTCATGGGAATAGTGGCCGCAAACTCTAACAGAGAGGGGTGTTCCCTTGCCTTCAGTCGTAGCCAGGGCGAGGCGTGGATAAGAACTGGATTACCAGCTTTGGGGGTCCATGCTTCACTCATCCATTCAATAAGAAATTTTATGAGTGTCAACTAAATTTCAGCCACTGCTCTATGTATTTGGACTATGTCATTGGGGAAAACTGACTTAAGTTCTTGCTTCATGAAGTTCATGTTTTTGTAGGGAAAACAATATAAATATATATGTAGGCCAGATAGTGTGATTTTACTCTCATTACCCTTCTAAGCTTTCCTGAAGATGCAAGGCCTTGAGTTCTCAAAACTACATTTCCCAGACTGCTTTGCAGTCAGGGCTCCTGTAGCAGTCAACCAATAAGGGGCCCTTTCGCAGACACAAAGAGTAGAAGAAAAGGAAAAGCTAATATCCAGCTGTGGAAGCTGAGGCACGAGGGTCAGGGAGCAGACAGCCAAGGTGGAGTTTGCAGCAGCCGGCAGCGGAACTCCTATGCAGCCATGTTCTTCAGGTTTTGCCAGCAGCTCAGGGTGTGGTTGCAGCTTCTTTGAAATTCCAGTTCTGCTAGAGGTCCTGAGCATCATCTCTGTGTGTGTCTGATGTATAACATTACTTTAATGGTTTTCAAATATAAAATATGGCCCTCTCACTGAATTATTAAATACATTTAATTGCAGATTGTATAGTGTGAACTATTGATCCAATAATTATTCATGTGGACTATTAAAAAGGAATGATTCATGGTTTTTTTTTTTTTTTTTTGTATTTTACCATATTAAGCAATGCTTATATATTATTTACCATTTGAGAGCTAGGAATAAAATACTTTTTAGTACACTACAATACTTCTAATGTAGGGCGGGCCTTTGTGGGAGTCCAAAGTAATGTCATATGATCAAAAATTAAATAACTTTCAATTTTAGTAGGAGAAAAAAGATACCCTTTTCCTTCAGTTAAATATTTTAATTGCAGGGCTATTCGCTGGGAGTTATGAACTTTTCTAATGTAACTGAAATATTTAATATGACATATAAAGTATTTTAAGTGCTCTGAAGGTTTCTCAAAACAGAATTAAAGTGGTGTTCTTTTCTTCTTATTTTCTTCGGCCCTTAGAAAAGAATTTTCTTCTTAATTCAGCCATTTTTTCCTTTCATATTAAGAACAAAGGAATCGAGTCATTGAAGAGTTTCAGCAAAAGGTGTTTTGAGCTCATCACTTACCTAGAGGCTTAAAAAGGCAGTTTAATAACATACTTTGTAGGCATGGTGTCTTCCTCCTGTTTGTATGCACTCTCCTTTGATTGGCAGTTTATCAAACACATTTCCGTGTTTAAGCAACAGCTGTACATCTAGTACTCTGCTAGGTGACCAGACGCAATACCACTAAGTACCTGCTCAGTGAAGGCCAGGTGGCCACCAGCGTTTTACGTACACCCCCTTGCTGGAACCCTCATGCATTGTTGGCAGGACTGCAAATAAATGTAGCCACTATGAAAAACAGTATAGAGCTTCCTCACAAAATTAAAAGAACTACCACATACCCAGGCAATCGCACTTCTAGGTACTTATCCAAGTAAAGTGAAAACACTCATTTGAAAAGATATAAACAACCCTATGACCATTGCAGCATTATTTCCAATAACCGAGATATGAAAGCAACTTGGGTGTCCACTGATAGATGAATGGATAAAGAAGATGTGGTGTATATACACAATGAAATACTTTTCGGCAATAAAAAAAGATTGAAATCTTGCCATTTGAGACAATATGGATGGACCTGGAGAGTGTTTTCTAAAGGAAATAAGTCAGACAAAGAAAGACAAATGTCATATGATTTTACGATATGTGGACTCCAAAACAAAACAAAACAAAAACAAAAAACAAAACACAGCAAAAGCAAACAAACAAGCAAAACAAAACAGAAACAGACTCATAGATACACAAACTGACGATTGCCAGAGGGGAAATGAGTTGGGGGATGAGTGAAAATGTGAGGGGTAGTAAGAGAAAATACAGGCTTCCAGTTATAAATGCCACAGGGATGTAGTGTACGGCCTGGGGAATATAGTCAACAATGTCATGATAACTTTGTACAGTGGCAGGTGGTTATTAGACTTACTGTGTTGCTCATACCATAAGATATAGAAATGTCAAATCACTGTGTCATACACCTAGAACTAATATTATATGTCATGGTCATATCTATATGTACATAGAAAGGAATTTGTAAAGGGCAGGTTGGAGGTGGGTAGGAATAAATGACAAAGAAACCAGTTAGTCGTCCAGACGACAGACAGACGGCCAAGGCGTTAATTCGAGCTCTGCTCACACTTTACCATTCATTCGAACCTCCTGGAGGTGTTGTTAAAATGCAGAATATGATTCAGTGAGGTGGAGACCCAAGTTCTGCATTTCTAAGGACCTTCCAGGTGGTCGTTCCATGAGTCATACAGCAGATAGAATCAAGGAGCAAGAAATGAGAACAGTGGTTCTCAAAGCTTGATTCCTGGACCAACAGATCAACATAACCCAAGAATTAGAAGCACACGGTCTCTGGCCCCACTCCACACCAAATCAGGACATCTGGGGGCAGATTTGAGCATTCGTGTTATGTTTCAACTTCCAAGGTGATTTTAAGGTACAGTTTGAAAACCAACCAGTGACTTCGAGTAGAGGAAACGGGGATGAAGGAAATGACCGTTGTAATATTTATTTAGGAAGTAGAACCGAAAGGGATCAGTGAATGAGCAGATCGTATTGAGATTCTGCTTATGTTAGAAAGGGTTTAGGGTGACCTAATTTTATCTTCAAACCCATCCTTTCATCCTTAGATATGAAAGTTTCTGTAAATTTTCTTCTGAAAGCATAGGTCATGTTTGGGAAAAATCTAATATCTTCTGTCAGGCATTTAAGCTATCTGGGTACTTACTTTAATTAACAACTGTGCCTAAACAAAATCCCATTACATAAAAGAGTTTTTAATGAAATGTATGAATTAGCTGGAAAAAAATGTAGGGTGGTACTATGCAGTAAGAATGATGAAAAGAATGATTTCTTAAACAAATAAAGAAAACTACTCCCAACATTTATTGTAAACCACCTATGAAATATCTGGCAATCTAGATGGAAAGATAATGTTGTTACAGCCTTAGATAATACTGTATTTAATGTTAGAGAATGAATTTTAATTAGAACATCGCTGATGTCAAATTGGTAATAAATGTTTAAGATGAACCGAGATGATGAAACTGTGGGAACACTGCCACTCATGTAAAACCTGCTGTAAATTGCCAAGAATTTACATTTTCCATCAGCACACAGTCATGATCATGAAAATGATGAAAGGTTACATATGGTTCGGAGGTTCTTAAACACATTTGAAATCACTGCAAAGAAATAGTGTGTGTAACACCTAAGATTTCTGGAGCTTGGAAATGCCTGGGCTCAAGTCCCTGTGCCTTTAGTTTTCAGTTGTGTAATGTTGGGGAGACCACTTACCTTAAGCCTGGGTTGTCTTATCTGTGAAATGGGAATAGTAACCCCTCTCCTGAGAGCACATGGGTCTCGTGGGGCCCTGGGATGGCAACGTGACTTCATGAAAAGACTGTGGACTTCGATATTGAAGAACTTGAACTCCAGACTCTGCATGCCGTGGGACAACACAGTTTGTGTTTCTGAACATCTATTTGTGTTTTTTCACTTGCAAGAGGAAGTGAAAATGTCTCTCTCAAAATGGTTGTTTTGAGAATTATTTGATGTAAGGCAAGTAAAAAGTGTGGCATGCCCAAAGTATCTAATTAACACCGTTACAGATGAATGCGAAGACATTTTGTATACTTTGTAGATATAACAGGCCATTTTAATTTGTTATTATTATTGCCCCATAAGTCTTTTAGGTACTTCAAGAAAATATAGACACGGCCATTAAAAGACCTAAGGCTTTGTCTTTCTTCTTATGACGTAAAACATTCTGGGTGGATAAATACTGTCTACCTAGGCCTATGGTGTTAGATTAAAGATGGCCACATTATCTGTCACTCCTTTTACCAAAAGATAGTATCTATTTCCTTCCTGTTGAATCTAGGCCAGCCTGTGACTATTTGGACCAATAAAGTCCATGGAAAGTGAACCTCTGCCAGATTGAGTTCCAAGCCTAGTATACAGGAGGGCTGGCGGCCTCTGCCTTGGTCTCTGTGAGCTCTGAGTCCCCCAGCTGCCCTGCTGGGGACAGCACATGGAAGAGCACTCTGTGAAGAAGATGATGGGCACAGCTAAGCCCCACCTCCCAGCCGTCGCATCTAAGGCACAGGTGTGAGAGTGAAGCCGCCACTTCAAAATCACAGAATGACCCAACTGTTGTCACACGGAGCAGAGAAATTGCCCAGCTGAACCCTGCTTGACTTCCTGACACATGAGAACGTGTGTCAGGTATAAGAACATGAGGTGTCAGAAAATAGTTGTTTTGATGGGTCACTAGATTTGGGTAGTTTGCTGTGCAGCAATAACAAGGAAGCTCACACTTCCCTCGCCGGGATAACCTGACAAGCCCTCTTTTTGAACGTCTTATAGCAGGAGTTTCCCACATGGACATCTTGGTGGTATCAAGGATCTTTGCTTGAGGAAGACAAAGAGATGACAGTTAGATGAAACAGATCAGACAAAATAACCGAGCACATTTAGTCCAGAAATAAGCTTCCTTTGGTGCGGGAATGCAGTCCTTTAAACTAGTCATCCCCGTGTGGCTGCTCGGTAGTGACTCCTGATGGGTTATTTTGAAAAGCAAATGTCCTCTCTAGGTTTGTCGATCTCTTCACACCTACCCCTATTCAGCAGGATAACACTATATTTGTATCTGGCTTTTTATGTGTCTGTCTGTCTCTCTGTTTAAACTGCAAACTCCCCAAGGGCAGGACCCTAGTGGTGACTTATTGATCTTGGTAGGCTCACCATCTAGTAGCATATCTAGTGGAAACCAGTAGTTCAATATGAGAGAAGGAAGGAAAGACTGACTCTTGCAGGAGATACAAATTCCAAGGAAATAGAGCTGAGTGGTACAGACCTTGAGACCCTCGGTGAGGTGACTGCAGCCTCTATAAGGTGCATTTACAAAGTTGCATCTGTGCAGAGCCTTAATGCCCCAGGCCTGGCTGCAAGTTCTGCCTTCACAGCAACCTGGACCATAACTGACTCCATCACCTTGAACGAGTCACATCATCTCTTCTAGTTAGTATCTGTTGATAAGTCGACTTTCTCTCTAATGGTTCATTCTATAGAGGGAGTTTGAAGATTAATTAATATACGTAAAGTGTTTTGATTAAGGCCATTGCCATTAGCTACAGATAATCTCATCACGCTCTACTTGGGAATAGTCCAAAAGCACTCTTTCCTTGATAGGATTCTAATAATTATGCCAAGTTTCTCCAGAAAGTCCTATATCATTAGACCCATTTCAAAAACAATTATTATTTTTTTCTTTCTAAAAGTTTGACTCTAGCCATTGATATATCCATTGCTCATGTCAGTCATCCCTTAGACGAGCCTACACAGTGTCAGTACTGATGGCGTTTTAGAAATCTCTACCACTTCCCTACCTTTTCTACATAGCAAAGAACTGAGGCCCACGGGGGGTAAGTAAACAGCCTGCATAAAATATTTATTTAGCAGCAGAATCAGGACTTACACTATGGTATTGCTTGAAAACGAGGGCAAAATTTCCACTCCCTGCTTTAAACATCCTCCTGACCTACTGCTAAAGATGAAGAAATGGTTATCTAGAATGGTATGATTCATGATCACACCTGTTATTAGCAGCAATGTGGTCTTTATATATTGACAGAAGAAACAAGGTTTCTTTAAGGAACATAGTTTCAGAACCAATAATATTTAAAACATTTAGAAAATATTTTATATACATTATCATATTTAATTTTTATAACCTTCCTGAAAGTTAACAAATATTAGTACCTCTTTACATGACACAGTATAGCTTAGTATAATGGTTAAGTGAGGCTCTATATATTCGTACAATTGAATATGATTCAGCTATAAAAAAGGGATAAAGGGCTGATGTGTGCTACAATGGAAAAATTCAAATCAAAACTGCAATGAGATGTCACCTCAAATCTGTTAGGATAGCTATATTAAAAAAAAAAAAAA
>CM053513.1:87248461-87311422 GCA_028627145.1 Eidolon dupreanum
GTGGAAGATTTTGCAGAGGAATTTGAATCCTTCCAAAAATAGTGTTCATTAGTTTTTTAGCACATCTAAATATTTGTGGCCAAATATTTAATTTTGTCTCTGAATACAAATATAAAATTGAGCAGAAGCAGGCAAGAGACCAGTGATCTCAGGAAAAAGAGCACATGAATAAGAAAGACAGGAAAACTAAATCCTCTTTTACTACTGCCAAAAAGAAGAAAGTCAGCAAAGACCAAGATATGGATTACCTGCTGTTTGCCATGCACCAAGTCAAGGAATTTATTCTGCATTTCCCCTTTTTTTGTCATACGAATGCTCTGAGGGAGAAATTATAAGCCTATGTTTTAGATGAAACTGAGGTTCAAATTAATTTTAACACGTAGCCAAGGCCACATAATGAGCGATGGAGCAAACTGCAGTTACCTTCTTTCCCAAACTCAAATTCCTTGCTTCCCCCTTGATTCAGTCTATACTGGGCACAGTGCACATTATTCTAATAATAATTATTCTAATAATAATTATTCTAATAATAAGTGTAGACTTGCATTTGTATGATATTCAATGACACTTTAAAACTCCGTGTGTCTCCTAGCAACTTTACTCTGAAATCTGGTGTGATTGAGACAACTGCAATTTAGGGAGGTTATTAAACTCAAAATGTCATTTACTAGGATTTTAGCTCTAGTTCTAACACACGGTAGTTCGTTTAATCAAAACTAATTTATTACACACTTGCTATATCCCCCAGACTCTTCTAGAATTGGGATCGCTAACCATCACAGTTCTTCTGCTCAGGGAATTAATGGCATTTTGGAAAAGAGAGACGAGTAAAAATAGTTATTGTAATGCTAAGGATGAGTTTCTGAATGAGTGACTTGATGGTGCCACAGGCACAGAAAGAGGGGAGCTGCACCCCCAAGAGGTGGGGACAGTCACAGCTTTCCAAAGATAAATTGATTCAAGCCAGGTCTAGAAGACTGAATAGTGATTAAGTGGGCTAAAATTAGGGTGTGGAAAGTAATAGGGGTTGAGGTGGTTTTGAAGATAAAGGAAAAGGTATGTGGCTGCTAAAGGAAGTAAAGGAAGGATAATCAAGAACTTTGAAACTCATATTAAGAAGTTTTATTTTAGTATGAGGACAGTGGGAAAGCCTTGAAGGATGTGGAGGAGTTGAGCAATAAAAGAACGCATTAATTCCAATATATAGAAGAAGTGAGGAGTCAGCAACAATCTAGGTCACGAGTATCAGTTAGATTTGCTGTGTAACAAGTTGCCCCAAGCTTAGTGGCTTAAAACAACAATATAATCTCTTTGATGTAGCTTTGGGTAGGTTGGAGGACAGTTGATCTAATCATAGCTCTGCTCCTTGTGCCTCTCATTCTTTTTAGACCAGTGGGTAAGATGAGCATGTGCATCTCACTGAGACAGTAAAGATGCTAGAGAGTACCTTCTAATATTCTACAAATATCATATGATGCTATACAATTCACGAGATCTTGAGACACTGGTTGAAAAAAATATAGTAGACACTCACTACAAGTGGCCATTTAAATTTATTTTAATTAAGATGAAACAAAATTAGAAATAAAACATTAAAATTAATAGACATATTTCAAGTGCTCAGTTATCACGAGTCACTAATACTGTATTTGACAGCACAGGTAATGGATGTTTCCACCACCACAGAAAATTATATTGGACAGTTCTCTCTCTAACATACTTTGTCTCATATTGTACCAGTGAAAGTAAGTCCCATGGAGAAACACAACATTGAGGGGTAAAGAAGTACATGCAGCTCACCATGAGGGCATGGCAAAGGTATGGACAGAGGGACAGGCAAAGAATTGGGACCATATATACCAGGAACCAGTGCTTTGTTATTGTGAATGTTGGTAGTGGCCATAGTAATGTCACCACAGTGACGGTGACAACGGAGAGCATTTTATTAACTAAAGCCAAATTGAAGAGTGATTAACAGTAAGGCTTGATGACTGAAAGAAGAAATCCATCATGACTGCCACGTTCTTGCTTAGACAGAGAGGTGAACGGCAGTGCCAACACTGAGGCAGGAAGAAGGTGAGGGCTTAAGGAGAGAAAGCACCCCACTTCCCAGCACAGTTCTGAGTACGAACTAGTACAGCACCTGGTCCAAGTTATGGTATTTACCAATGTGATTTTATAAATGTCATAATTTCTTATGTGTTTACCACTGCCCCCTTCATCCTACAAATCTGATCCTCTGAATTATTTCTCCTTGATTTTTTAATTGAAATATATTGTACATATAACATTATATAAATTTAAGGTGTGCAACATGTCGCTTCAATGTATTTATATACTGTAATATGATTGCTATTGTGGCAATAGTTAACATTGCTATCACATTACATGATTATCATTTCTTTTTTGTGGTTAGAATAATTACGATCTAGTCTCTTAGTGAATTTGGGGATTATAATATAATATGCTATTTCTATATTCACTGTGGTGTGCATTAGCTCTCTAGGACCCATTCACTACTGATTTCAAGTTCGTACCCTTAATGTCACTTCTATTTCCCCAAACTCCAGTCCCTTTTATTCTGTTTTTATGAATTTTGCTTTTTTACATTCCATGCATAACTGACATCATATAGTATTTTTTAAATACTGTCACCATCCATTTAGTCTTCTAAGCACATATCAGATTTTCAATAAATGTTAGTTCTTTGTTGGAAGTACATGGCAAATCGATATATATATATATATTTTTTTTTTCTTCTGAAAGCAGAACAGAGAACTCTTGAAAGTGTTCTTCTTGAGTTTGTATTCCATTTGAGCATCTTCACTTTAAAATATTGTCTATAGTCATCAAGCATGCACTCTTTTTGGCATAGTTTTGGTTTGGTTTCCAAAAAATTAGTTCATTGGACTCAGATTCTCTCTCTCTCTCTCTCTCTCTCTCTCTCTCTCTCTCTCTCTCTCTCTCTCTCTCCCCCCTCCCCAACACACATGCACTCCTTTCTTTAGAGCATACTGCTATATTAATCCAAAGCTTATAGGATTCTTTAATGGTTGACATAGTCTTTTTAGCAAAGTACATACCCTTTCTGTAGGATTTGAGAAAAATGAAAGATTGACTCTCTTGGGCATGCACCTGACCTCCTTGTTATGTGTCTGGATTGTTTCGTTTCAAGGTTAAAGTGTTGGGGAGAGAAGGATAACTCAGAAAAGAGGCAGTTGCTCTGTGGGATGCATGAACAGGCTTTTCATATAGTCTGAGTTGATCCCTGTGTCTGTTCTCAGCTTTTATCATTGTTTTTCTTTATATTAGAGAACTTCAAACGTGGTGTAGCTTTACGTGGGTTTATGAAGATTCAAAATCACATAGACACAAAGCAATGACTTTCCAGGATTTTCGAATCTGGGTGCTATGCAGTGAAAATAGTGAATCAGCAGATTTTCTAATTCTTATAAAAATATTAAAGATAACCACATTTCACTTAAAAATGTACTAAAAGACATAGATGATAAATTTATTAGATAGCAGGTATTTATATTGTTTCAAATATATTTTGTCTTTCCAACATCCCTATGATTTAGGAATGACTATTAACTCTATTTCCTAGTTGAGAAATGGGTCTTAGGTGGGTTCTGTAATGAGCTCAGGATCAAACCTAGATTTAAACTCAATTGTGATTCCCGACTTTACATTCTAAATCGACTTGCCAAACTGTAGGACATTATCTCATATGACAGCATGTTCCAGTTTTAATGAGACAGTATTCATTTAAATAAATAGTAATAATTACATCTATAGTTTCTTGAACATCTTGGTTTTGTATATACTTCTACCTTATTACTTAAAGATTTCCAAGATCACATAGACAGAGGTAGAATCTTTTCTGAAATGCGATTCTCTCAAGTCAGTTTGTGAGCATCCCAAATCTCCTTTTTAATCATGGTCTCATTTCTTGGCTTCAAAGAGCCGTTGAAAGGAGTAGGACCCATTTCTGACTTTCTCTGGGAACAAGCGAGATTTTGTTATGCTCTCAGGAACTAAGAGAAATTCCTACTTTAGTAACAACAACCTTCTCTGCCTGCGCCCAGTCAGCCCCTTATAGACTGGCATCAAGGATTGTTTCTGTAGGGACCGGTGGGTCATCTTTCATCATCTCAATGACGCTGAGGGCTCACAATATGACAGATCACATTCTGAGGGAATATCAGACAAACTCAAAGGAAGGGCTCCTTAAAAAAAGAAAAAAAAAAAACAGAATAGAGGAGACAGAAACCTGTGGTAACTGGATTCTACTTCCTACTTTCCTGTTTACTGGTACAGAATAGGTTTAGCCAAATAAATAAATGTGCTCGTATTCCGGGAAAGTATAATTCCCTGAGTCTGCAAAGCTCTTTTACATCCATTATAGCCCTTCATTTTCCAAACTATTCCTCAAGTTCGGCAGAGCAAGCATTGTTGTTCATAGGAAATGCATGCTTTAAGGATCTAAAGAAGACGATATAATTAATATTTGTTCACCATTTATTATATAATAAGCACTATTTAAAACTCTTTGTGTATTAATTGACTCATCTGTCCAACCACCCAGTGAGGTCAGTACCATGATTCCTATTTTACATCTGAGGATCCGAAGACTGTGGGAAGCCGGGATTTGAACACTGCTGTTCTGCTTTCCAAGGGCATCTCTACCGATATTTCACTACCCTCTAGGACTTTCTGGAAGAAATTGTCTGACTTCCCAGGTTTCCCAGCCCGTACGTAGTGGAACTGATCAGAAATGATATCCTCATTTCACCTGTTTGTTATTTCACAGCACTGTAGGTTGTTCGGTCATGATTTCTCATGACGAAATCATAATAAATGTCCTTGTGGTTTCAATCTGAACCATTAAATCATCACATTTTAATGTAGTCTTTACCATTTTATCTCTCCTCAAGTCCCTTCCCTCTTCTTTCTCTCTTTTCCCCTGCTTCCCTTCTCTTTCATCTCTCTTTCCAAGCCTCTCCAGCAGGAGGAGCTATCACTCAATCTTACCAGACTCTTTTCACTTTTACTGGCTTCATCGTCCTTCTATTTGCCTTCCACCCACTTAATTTTGGTACATTTTTAACAGATTCCCAATGGGTAACTGTATATTGGGGGCTATGAAGGAAACAAATTATAGCATAGAATATTTCTAGAAATATGGACAGGAGGAGCTTGTGGGTCTCATAAATGAAACAAAACCAACCAAACAGCTACAGAAACGAAAACCCTGTCCTTTTGGCCACACTTCAATACACTGTCATAGAAGTGGGAACTCTGATTTTCTCCAAGAGAAACCGAGAATGAGTCTCTGACCACCCAGGGCATCCACTCCACAAGGGGACACGCTTTGGAACTGTTACCCCCAAATTACGTTTTGCCCTCTCTCCCAAGTAGTGTTGCAATTCCTCGTGAAGACAGGCCTGCGGAGGTTTCCTTTGAAATCTCAGATGTCGTGAGGGCACATTCAGATGAGCCTCGCTCATCTCTCCAACCCTCTCTCATCCTTATCCATTACCTCAGATTGCCATTGCGTCAGCATCGTATCTGGCAAAGGCAGTTTTATAAACGTCAGTAAATGTCTCCTTCATTATCATAATACTGCAGTGTAAAAGCGCATCCTTAGTCAAAAAATATACATATTGATCGAGCAGGAAATTTGGCCTGAAGCTATTAGGCTACATTAAAGAAATGTTAAAGAAAATGATAGCTTGCAATATGCTCTTCTGTTAAATGTGCAGTTACCTTACCTTGCCCTGTTCATCTGTTTCTGTTCATGGGAAGAGCGAGAAGTGTTCATTTCAGATAGTTCGATAGGCCACGACTTGGAACAATTTCCTTGAGATTACACCCCCCTAGCACAGCTGCAAGGGTGAGAGTTTCCACGCTGATTTGAGCACAAATGCCCAGTACGTGCTTCCATCCTCACAATAAAGTTTTGAGCACCTAGGATTGCCCTACAAGTTGGCCGAGTCCAGCTTCCGTGGGTTCACTGCCTCCCTCAGTATGGGCCAGAATAACGAGAAACAATCCTTTCGAAAGTACTGTGATAACTACGTGTGGTCCCAGGCTGACGCTGGACTAATCGGGAGATCACTTCGTAAGTATATAAATGTCTAATCGCTGTGCTGTCTACCCAAAACTGATATCAAATAATACTGAATGTCAACTGGAATTGAAAAATTAAAAAAATTTTTGAAAATATTTCAAAAAATGATCAATTTTAAATGCATCGCAGCTCAGCTTACAGTCCACTCTGTCCTCTACTGATTTGACAACCTCCTAAGTTACATTACATTGAAAGAAAATAAACAAAATATCCAACGTGCTTCATAGTTATTTTTTAAAATTAAAAATTTAAAAAGGCATGCATTTTCTGTGTGCTTACTAAGCAATGCAGGGGAAGGAAATGCAAATGCTACAGTGCAACATATTACTTATCTAAAAAAAACTGCAGTGTCAGATTTGGATTCAGAAAGATCTGGGTCTAATTCTGTGTGTACCACGGAAAGTTCCATTTTCTCTCCAACTTTCACCCTCACCATCTTTAAAATGGGAGGAGAGGCTGAGTGCTAATCTGTTATTCTTGGACTTCAGAGAAGATTAAAAAATAAAATAACTATGGACGATCCAGCCTGGTAATTGCTTAATAAGTGAAAAATTTTATGTTTTATGGATGACTCGTGCCTAACAGCAATTCCATATGTCTGTACAAAACCCATGAACATAAAGAATGAAAAACAAAGCATAAAATATAATATAAACTATCCTCAAACGTTTCTATTCTCTTGTCAGATGCTGATGCTCCCTTGCTCAACTATTGAATTATCTTCTCTAAATGGTTTACATCATCTAGTTTCTCCCTTTGTAAATAAGCATAAAAGTCTTAGATAAAATCTTTTTATTTTTCAAGAAAGAAAAATTTAACCTTTTCTCTGCTGGGGAGACAAATCACATATGGTTATTTCGGTTCCATTACTGACTTTGCTGAGTTGAACTTGGTAGGCTTAGCCTACCTCTCTGGTTTGCCTTCATTGTACACATTCGCTCCAAGATCCTCCTAAAAATATCTGCTATGATTTTTCATAAAAATTTCAGCCTCCTATCACGTACAACTTTAGAATTCTCTAATTTATGGAAAATAAGTCATATTGTTTAGGCTTCCTAAATTCCTATCAAAAGCTCTACTGTTATCTCTCTTCCCCAGCGGCAGACCTCAGTATGTGCAAAGCCCAGATTTCCTCTCTATTTTCCAAGTTCAAAACCAAGAGATTCTCCTCAGGATGTCTGCATAAGTCAATTTGCTTATTCCAGACTCTCCCATTCTCCCGAAACACAGCCATCCCAGTTCTCATTGCCTCTTAAAATTTCTACTGCCTTCAAACAGACACTTTCTGTATTTTGTGTGTGTGTGTGTGTGTGTGTGTGTGTGTGTGTGTGTGTGTGTGTTTTATTTTTTATTTTTTTGAGATTGGCACTGTTTTACACAGGAGCTATACCATTAGCCCGGGTCCTGGAGCCAAGATGATTTAGAGCAGAGTCTCAGCTCACCTGGGATAGGCACACAGTGTTACAAGTAGAGGAAATCAAGACTTTTTGATATAAGCTGTTGGGATTTGAATGCCATTTATTACCATAGCATAACCTAGCTTTCACTGACCAATTTTATACACTAGATAAACATTTAGATGTACATATAATAAAAAATATATTAGGCTGTTAGTGAAACATTTATGAGATATTTCTAGCAAGAGAATTAATGATGACAGAAAATAATCTGTAAAGTAGCAACAACTTACATGCTCATCGACAGCAAAATGGAACAAAAATACTTTGGGATATATTCATTCAATGTCATTTTCTGTGAAAATAAAAAAATAACACACAATAACATTGATGAATCTCAAGAATATAAAGTTCAACAGTAAAGTAAGATTCAGTAAAATATAAAAAGTATGATTTTATTTATACAAAGTTCAAAAACATGAAACAATGTATTATTTGAGCATATAAAATTATACGATACAGTTCTAAAGAAAAGCAGAAAACTAAAGGATGTAATAGGATGATGATTTTAGTGGATGCTATTGTTTGGCTCTACAATATTTCTGCCTGCAGTGTTGATGGTTGATAATAAAGATACTGAAAACCCTGAGACAAGGAATGAAATGCTATTAGTTTGGGAGTGAGGTGAAAAAGGCCCCAGGAGGAGAGTGGGAATACGAACGGGGTTAGGAAAAGCAACCAATAAAGTGGGAAATCGTAGCTGCACCAGCTCTGAAAAGCAGCGTAGGACCCACAATGCTGAGTTTTCTCCCCCTTTCCCTGCAGAGGGTCCAGGAGCTGGGGTGTTTATAAACCATTACTCAGTCGTTGGAGTAGGGCTGCTCTCAAAAGATGATAATTCTTTTAGTATTTCTGGCTAGCAAAGCAGGCTACCGAGGCCAGATCAAACCATCAGCTAAATAAATGAATATCTGGCATATGGCAGGCGGGTCAGTGTTCATAGAGAGCTTCTTTGGGTGAAACGTACAGACTACGCTAATTAAGATAATAAGTTATAAATATGCAATACCGGGAATGAAAATAGAGAAATAAACACAGTTATAGAAGAAACCATATGACCAGTTTAATCAAATCCAGGCAAATTAAGAAGAACACATGAGGAAAGAAGTAATTTTCCTGGAAAATATAATTTTCAAGGTTTATATAAGAAAAAGAAAACGTAAGCAGATCTATTACCATTGAATAAATTGAAAATTTTTTCTAAAAAATTTCTAAAAATAAAGATTAAGCCCAAGCAGTATAATTAATTAATCTATCAGAAATATAGCCAATGTAATTTAAAGTGTAAAAAAAAAGTTTAATCAGATTCTAGTCCTTCCACATAATGAAACATCTTACAATAAATAAACAAAATTGCTTGGTACTTGACTACAAATTGATAAGTGACTCAATGTAAAGGATACACACATTGAGAAAGAGACCAAATATATACTAACAAAAAGATGCATATTTACTGTATTCTTAAAATCTGCATATTAACAATGTAGAATTGTTAATAAATGAGGAAAAGATGAAATATTCAATAAAACAGTTAGCTGACTCATTTAAATAAGAAACTTGGATTCCTAACTTATGATTTGTACCAAAATAAATTCCAATTGCATAAAATACTTTAATAAAAATGTAAATCAATACTAGTAATAGAAGAAAACATACAAGACTAGAGGAGGCTTACATACATGTCATAAAATCCAGAAATCAGAAAAGAAAATAATACATTAAACATAAAAAATTTAAATAATTTTTATAGGAAAAATTGAATTCTCAAAATAAAGCTGTGGTAAACAACAATTGGAAAATTTGTTTTTACCACACATTCATGAAGATGAACACCTGACCAAATAAAGAATTTACATGTCAATTAATAAGGTAATGATACACTCTAGAAAGATGTACAAAACAAAGGACCAGGGGATAAGGGAAAAAAAGTTGCAATTCATTTATTAAAATGCATAAAACAAAAGTAAGACAAATTAAAATAATAATGATGTACACACGTTTATAGATAATAGATTACATGAAATTTGGTGGTAATGAATGAAGTAAACATTCCCATACATTTTTGGAAGATGTGTAAATTGATGACTCCCTATATTTTGGTAATATTGACAAATATTGATCAACTTTTTTGTCAAAAATGTTTTTCAAAAATGTTATCAAAATTCAAAATCCATATAATCTTTTCATCAGAAAGTTGAATGTTTAGAGTTTTTTTTTAGTTACACTACCACATGCACCACAAAAGATCGCACTGTTGCAATATCAAAGTACTAGAGAGAGCCTAAATATCCATCAAGAGGCCAATTGAACAACGGAAAGTATATCCATGAAATAGAATACTATTCAGCTGTAAAAGGAATGAGTAAAGTCTATATGTGTTGATATGGAGTCATGTGCAAATGTTTTATGGTGAGAAAAGAAAGCAAAGGGTAGATTAATGGGTACGTTTCTAATTATTTAAATATTGGTGAGTGTACATATAAATATTTATTGGACAATTGATATCAGCTACCCATTCTTGTGACGCAGTGACAGGGAAACCAAATGACAGTACCACCAATACGCACGATGAGAAACTCACAATTGAAAGGGATGCAGGAAAATCAAAAGCAAAGATAGTGTTATATATAAACACCAAGGATGGTTGTCCTTGGCTAAGGAAATCAGTAAGCCAACAATGACGGACAATGTTAACTCAAATATTAGTATGTAGAATTTCATATCTTGGATATTTATTTCTCTATCATTCATGATTCAGGGATAAATACCTCAGAAATAAAATCTGCTATTCTTAATCTAAACTACAAATGAATTGATTCAAAGCTGGAAGGACAATCTTGGAGGCTAACAGAGGCAAAACTCAGCTACAGGAGACAAGAAGTAGGAAACTGAACAACTGTTTCCAGCCAAAACGTTTTAGATGGAAGTTCCACTAAAATGGAGATTAGCTACTAAGAGAAAGAAAAAACAATCAATCACTGCAGTTATTTTTCTCAAGTGAAAAATAAAACCCTGTTAAAAATAGCTTTGGCAATTAATGGAACACCATTCGGTTTTCTGCAAAATGATCTTGCAGGTTGGCTTCCTGGACATCCGCGTCGCTGAGTTCTTTCTACACAAGCACCTAATCCACAGTGGGGGTCACATCGAGGTGCTTCGTGATCACATACATCCCATCATCTTGCCCAGGGTTCTTCGTAGTGTTAATTTCTCTGTCCCGCAGAGATAATCTTTCAGAATAATGTCTCATGTGATTTTTACTTTATTTTAGTTTCATGCTGTTCTGATTGTTTAAAAAATCTTTTTTTAGGCAACAGAGGCAATATCTCCTTAATCTTCTTTAGCAGAAAATATATTAACCTATTTTAGAGAATTATCTTCTCCCACTCAGCGCGCATTTGCCGAGTTTGCATGTGTTACCTTAATTCATCAAACCACTGCTTCTCTCGTGATTTCCTGTGGAGGAGAGTTCCTTCCGTGGGCTTTTCAGCCTTCTGACTGATCTCCTAGGGGACTTGAATTTCCAAGTAGAAAATGTCTCTTTTTTACATGAAATAGGGATTGCCTTTTCTTTCAGCTTTACCTCTTGCTACCCTAGGACCATGTATTGTATTCAAATATGTCTGTCTCAAGGCAAGATTCTCAAAAGTGCATTTTTTTTTGTTAGCTTTATTCATGGTTAAAAAGATGTGGAGATAAGGTGAGATGCAATAGGAGAGGAAGCCACTTCAAGCCCTGTCCCCTCCTAGCTACTTGCATTAGTTCCCAGGTTTTCTAGTGTCTGGAACCCGGTAAAGTCACTCGGGCTCCCCGACCTCAGAGTGCTCATCTGTTAATTGAGGATATTGCTGGTTCTCATCAGATTATTGTGACGAGGAAATGAGGTTGCTACCTTAAACATAGAACTGACAACATTCAACTCATGGTAAGTGTTCGATAAATATTCAATTTTGTTGTTATTGTTATAAGTATTACTATTAATGCATGATGTTGGGGAAGCTAGGCTGCAGACCGTTGGAAAGGTGAGAAATGATGGCGGGTTTGTGGGCTACCACCAGGAGGACACATTGTTGGCTCATCTTGGTCACCTAGCACACTCAGACTTAGAGGTGGCCTGATTTTAAAGATGAAATTTAGCAGTTCTAATTTCCATACCATGATAAAAATAAAAAAGTGTGTGGTTCCAACCACAAAAGTTTAGAGGCTGAAGCTGTGTGTGGAAGCAGTGCAAAAACTGTGGTGTCCTACTTTCCACCCCAGGCTCACCTCTTCCATCCTTCACTGCCCCCCAGTGGATGAGAAGGACATTATTTGGGGCACATTTACTGATGGGCAAACATACTTTGATTTTTAAGGCAGAAACTTCTCTGTACTGTAATCTCTTTCATTGTGTGCTTCCTCTCGCCATGGTAGGCAGAAATATCAGAAGATTGCATGCTGGCCAGGCAAACCCACCATGACATTTTTCTTTCATTCATTATTTTGTCCATTCTATTTTGTCCTTCTTATTAAATCTGCCATCATTAAGTGTATATTCTCGAACATGGTATTTAATGGCTCTTTGTGTTGTCTCTCTCACACCCATTGCATTTGGCTATTTGTTCCTGTCTCTTGTCATACCTGCTAACTTTATTGAATATTTGATGTTGGTATCAGAGATGATGAGACACAGGATGATGTCTTAATCTCTGACAAAGAGAGAGAGAGAGAGAGAGAGAGAGAGAGAGAGAGAGAGAGAGAGAGATGCTCCAGGGAAAATCACTGAGACCCAATCAGAGATTGAGATGATTTGGGATTAATTTTGGTGTTAAGGTGACCTGTTCTATTTTGGTTGCCTTAACCGAAATCCTGGCATTTAACATAGAACTCTCTCCCAGCACGGTGAGACTGTAGATAGTTGCAATGAGGTTTTAGCCTCTGGCTGTCAATTTCTACCAATTTGGACTCTAGATATCGAACCCAACGTTATTTAGGAACTGGCAAGTGTTTTAAGGATGTAAACAATGCAGAATGTGGGTTTACCTGTCTGCTTTTCTCTGAGACCTTGGCTCCTCACACTCTGGCTGTCTCGGGAGCCAAGAAGTTAGGATTTTGCTTCACTAGGTCCATGGCTGCCATGTGTACATCTCAATGTTGGCAGAGGTCACTGAGGGGATGTGACAACCAGCTGCCCCAAGAGCTGGACCTGGGCAATCAGAGGCTCCTCACCCTACCCCCTTGTCCTGAGAATGTGCACCCTGCCCAGCGGTTCCACCGCAGGAGCAAAGCCTTGAGAGAGCAATGTGCTGTGGAGACCGTGCAGATTGAATACGTGACTGAACCTAGTTAAGGGGTCACTCAAGATAAGCCTTGTAAGTCCTCTTGCTAATCAAATCTGCCACCTACCAACCTGGAGTGCCCTGCCTCTTTCTTTAGTGTCTCCTTGTCTTCCCTCCACGTCCAGGAGTCGGTTTTGAATTTTACCTGGGAACTTGCAAGTTTTCAAACCAATACTCGAGCCCCTCCTTTCTGGTAGAGCTATTGTCCTGTGGCTTAAGGAACGGCAAATACCTCTAGAAGGAAAGGTGTGTGTGCCGAGGGGCCCCTGGATCTTAGTCATTCAAGTCCAGTCTGCTTTGCTGCTCTCATTTGTGTCTCCCCCTTTTTAAGTGCATTTAAATTCGTATATTAAAGTTGTTCTCGGAGTAAAGGTTTGCCTAATAAAATATACTCATTTATCGAAAAACTGGAAAGAAGTCTTCTTTCCAACCCCCTTTGTTTTACTACTTTTTTATTTCTATGTAGTAGTGGAAGGTAGAATTAGATTTGGACTGGGGACCCCTCTCTACCACTTCATCAGTCCTCCTGTCTCTGTTTCTTATTCTCTCTTTTCTATATCAAACTATATCTAAGTTTGTTGGCTTCAAGATTTCTCTGCGGTATGTGAGTGAGATTCAGTAATATGTAAGAAGATAAATTCGATCTCTCAGCCTAAGCCATTCACTCTACATTGATTACAGAACTCTGATATGAATATCTAGCACTGTAATGATAGGAAAAAGTCACGCTTTAAGGTCAAATCGATAATTGTTTCTTAATAACAATTCTCTCAGAAAAAAGATGCTAAGAGTTATTGTCAACTAAGATATGATCATTATTTTGATCGCTATCAAAATTTATTCCAAACTTCAGCCATGATTTTTTAAATAGCATGTTTCCTGACTTTTATATGCTAAAACTGTGTGTGTGTGTGTGTGTGTGTGTGTGTGTGTGTGTGTGTGTGAGAGAGAGAGAGAGAGAATGTGCGTGTGTATGTGTGCATGCGCGCGCATGTCCTTAATTCTTTCATAGGAGTCTCAGGAAAATTTTATATAGTGTCCCATTTTAGATACAAAGGAATTCAGTCTCAGGGAAATTGATCTACCCAAGTCACTCAACTACATTTGCGCTTCAAACCCAGGCCTGACTCCAATGTGGTATAATGTCATTGAAAACGTAGCAGAGGAAATATGTTATCAAGCAAAAAAGTGTGATGGGTTTATTTTGCTTATAGACCAGAATTTCTCAGCCTTGGCACTGTTGATATCTTGGGCTGGGTAATTTTTTTGTCGTGGAAGGTGGGGGTGTCCTGTGCCTTGTAGGATGTTCAGCAACACTCCTGGCTTCTCTTCTTAGATGTCAGCAGCGACCCCTCCCCACAGCTGTATGACTGACGCGTACAACATGTTTCAGACTCTTTGAATGTCCTTTGAGGAGCAACATTAGCCCCAGTGAGAACCACTGGCGTAGACAGGTGTGTTTCAGATGGTCGTCGTACTTGGAAGGTTTATTTGGGCTTCCTAAGATGAAACTGGTATCATTTGCAGAGATCAAAGATAAAGCAGGACTCCATATCTTTAAAGATGGCTTCTCTCCCTCTGTGGGAGACTATCTACAGAGGAATTAAAACATGATGAGTGTTTGGTACTTGTCAAACCCTTTCCCAGGGACACTGGGGAGGTGGCGAGTAGGGGAACAGGGCCTGTGGCAGACCACAGCATCATTTTCTGGGATGGGGAACGCCAAGTGTAGAGTTGTGTACAAAACAGGCTGAAGCAGAAGTGGAGGCAGTGTGAAGACAGGTCAGAGGAAGAACACGACAGAAGATCATAATTTCGAGAAAGCAAAGCAACGAAAACTATGTCATCAGAGGTACAGGTGTCCACAGAGGGAGAGGCCGGTCACAAAGGCTAGGTGTAGCTATCTAGGCGGGGTCAAGTTCAGAGGTAAGGGTGTCATTCATTTTTATCTGCAAAGTTATATACCCATTAAAACCATCATACAAGAGAACACATGCATATTTGAGAAAAATATAATTGACATTGATAAACAAGAAAAAAAAAACCATCAAAAACTTTCCTCATGAGATTATACTTTATAAAACAATTATACGTGCATGGAAAACAATAACTGCACAGAAAATACAGCGATATAGAGTAGTAATTTCTGAGTATGAGCCCTTTTTAAATGTTATTTCTTAGAGGTCTTTGTGTTTTTCCAATATTTTTACATCGAGTCATTTTTTTTTTCATTAAAGTATGTTTTAGATGATAAAAATTATTTTAGCGAGGATTGAGTTGAAGATTGTGGCAGTGTTAGGGACAATGAAAGAGATGTCATGGGACAAACAAGAACATTGTGTGCTTGTCCGATGCTCAGGAATTTTTAAAAATAAGAAGGTACGCATCCAGCAACCCTCAGTCCCTGCGTATTTCCTCTGTCGATGGGCCCTCTGTCTTTCGTTGTATATAGTCACTGTAGGAAAACTAATTTCAAAGGCTGCTCAAATTAATTGAGAAGTGGCTAAATCTGTCTTACTTTTTCAGGTATAGACTAGTTCTTCTTTTTTAATTTTTTTTTAATTAACTGTGCCCCATGACAGGGGCTGGAGGGGAAAAGATGAGTTCAGTGTCTAGCAAGAAGACTAGGCATTCGTATTTGTTGAATGGATTTTGAGTCACTGAGTAAGCTCTACGATGTTGTAGGAGTGGGTTCTCTTTAATTCTCACGACCTTGAAAGTGGGCTCTTAGTATTCCCGTTTGTGACTTAGGAAACAGGTTGAAACAGGTTAAACAGTATGTTTTAGTGACACACAACTAGCAAGTTCCAGCGTCAGGATTTGAACTATACAGTCTTTGTGAATCTAACTCCCAATCTTCATTCACTATTTTATGCTGTCTCCTAAGTGAAAAATTGTGTCTTGAATGCATTTATGCATTTTTAGCCTCTTCCAGGAAAAAAAAAACAAAAACAAAACCCAAGATCTTTGTTTTCTATGCTGTCCTTAAATCCCAACGACATACTTCAAATTTCATTTCTTTTCCTCTAGTTCCTTGAAGAGCCAATTAAAGTGAGCCTGACATCAATGAGACTTTGGTTTTAGCATTTCAACATAGCCTCCTCATTCGGTCTGCAAACTCCATCACTGAAGAGCGAAAGTCATCAGATTTCATTTCTTATAACATTAGTTTAGAAAGATGTTTTCCCCTCTTACCAGTTAAATTGTCTTTTACTTTGTAAACTGTTTCTATTTTTCAACAATTGCATTACAATGTGTTCAGTTTTAACCGCCCTGCTGCTCAATCCTTTATAAACCCAAATAAAGAAATAGTTATATAACCGAGAAACATCAAAAAGTGAATAAAAAGCACATATTGCTTCGGATGACTCTCCATTTGCTGAGGACAAAAAAGCAATTTAACATTTTAGTTTTTACATTTATTATTGCATTATTCTTCTGTTTACCTTGTAACAAGTGGGAGCCTGACAGCATCTGTCACCCTCCCACAATTTAATTACATATTCCATATCTTTATTCTCACTTTGGCAATATCTTTGCCTGCCTAGATCTACCTTAGCCTCCCCTTCCAAATTCATATCTCATGATTTTTATAATGAAGTGAGCGGCAAGTTAGCTACCTCCATCCCTAAATTGTACATTTCATAGATCTAAAGCACTTCTAATAAACTTCCCCGATACCAAATATCCATTTGTGCTCCATCTTCCCCTGATGACACAATTATCTCCTCAGGGGAGAATCTGTTCAACGCTGAGAACTACCTTTCTCCACACAGTGGAGGCTCAAAGCAATGACTCTAAAACTCTTTTTGCTGTAAGTTGTCAATGAATAATTTGTATTTGCGACAACCTGTCTTCTATCTTCCCTGACTCTTAGTTTTGAAAACTGTAAAAAGGGTGTATTCCTCCCATCTCATTACTTTCCTCACTGAACAACGAAAGCCTCCTGTGGTCCCATCCGCAACTTGGGTTCACCTCCATTCACAGAAGAAAGAAGTGACTAATTTTCACTCTATCGTTTTGATGTTTTTTTTTTTTTCCTATTCAAATATGTCTTAGTTATTAAAATCCACAGACACTTTCAAGAAAAAGCATAGAACATTTTTTTCTGTAGTACTTTTCCTAATATGAAATGGTGCAATGACAATTGCATACAACATTAGAAAACGTGGAAAAGAATAAACACAATCAGCCCTAAACTCCACCATTATTAGATGACTCATGGAATATACAATCGTAGAAACAAAGGAAAACTGTGCAGACAGTGAAACAGTCAGTGGCCGCCGAGAGCTGGGGACGAGGGGTGGATAGGTGAAGTACTGAGGATCTTCGAGCAGCGAAGCCTAATGCAAACACGGGCTCAGGGTGACAATGACGTGTCAGTGTGAGTTCATCAGTTGTAACAGAGGTCCCACTCTGGCAGGGGATCTTGATGATCGGAGGCCAGGTGTGTGGCCAGGTGGGGGGCAGGGAAGTAATCTCCTCAATGTTTCTGAGAACCTAAAACTGCTTTTAAAAAGTAAATATTAAAAAAATAAGCAACAGAACATGCACCATTAAAAACTTTGAAGTGTCCCAAAAGTTAAATAAAATAAAATAGTAATCAGGAGGAATATTTTTTTAAAAAATCATATAAACACACAATAAACTTGAAGTCACCTCTGTTTTATGAACAAATGACATACTATCTCGTCACTCATTTTATCACAAACTTTTAAAATCTGCGATTATATTGCCGGTGCTCTTAATTGAATCTAAACAGAGGTGAGTTTCTCAGAGATCCCTCTGATTTGGGTTGGGGGTCAGTCAGCTTTAAAAGAACAGAATTGTGGAGACCGATCTTTAGTATTTAACAAGCACATACCAGATGCTGAATAGCTGGTTACTGTAGGGACCACAAGAGCTCTATGACACGCTTCCTGTTCTACAGCGGCTCATGGTCTAACTGAAGAGACACAATAAGACAGTACATATGGTGCAAAGAAACAGGTCCTATAATTAGTCCATCTACAAACTACGATTTAATACTTTTAATACAAAAAGGGTCTGTTTAAACCTCTTTTTCTCATGCAAGTACTGTTGGCTTCTGTCTATGTTGTTACACAGAGTTGAAAATGATCATATAATCATATATTACCGTATCTTATTATACTATTAAACTAAAAGTATTTTTTAGACTGAATGTATTGAGGAGTGGATCTAGAATAAACCTTGTATCTGGAGTCCCATTTTTGCCCCTCCCCGCAATCCTACTTGATGATAAACAATTCTATAAAATTGGATATTTTGGGGAAAGGAGGGGGTTTTTGATTATTATTGCATCCTGTTGCTGAAAAGATGTACATGTCTTAGGTGGGCATTCAGTTTCCTCCAGAATTCAGTCCAGTTCTTACTTTTTCAAGCATTTTTTAAAAATTCCTGCCTCCCCTATGCCCTGCCCTTCCAGTTAAACAGAGTTTTTGTTGTGTTTTGTTCTTTCTCAGTTTTCTACTTCTTATCTTTCCTGATCCTGTTCCCCATGTCTGGAATATATCACCCTCCATTCACACGTCTGTGGGTTTCCACCCTTCGCTTGGCCAACCTTGATGTCCAGTCCTCCAAGCTCGGGGTAATTGCTTCCACTGAGATCTCATGGCACTTGCATGGTGGCCCTGTGGCTTGCACTGCAGCTACCTGGGGCCATGCACCTGGCCTCCCATGACAGAAAAGAGCCTGATTTACTGCTGTCTCCTTCTCGCTGCTACACTTAACAGTTAGGACACGTATGTGTTGAGTGAACGAGAGAGTTAATTTCACTTCCCAACAGCATACCGTTAAAAGCATCGCAATACGATGTTGATTTTATTGGGCTTTCGAATATAAAATCACATGAACTATGAAACAAACGGAATTGTGAATTAAAACTCAGAATAGAAAGAATAAAAAGTGTGACATAAACCTATAAGAATAGCAAAACAGACCACAAAATAATCCTTTTTCATTTTTTCATATGCACAGAAGTGAGAGCGATACATTGATGGGGACAAAGATTCAATATTATAACACGTAGAAGAGAGAAAAAGAGCAATTCACTCCCACTGTCCATCTTCAATGTCAGGAGATGGTCCTTAAATGGAAAAAATGAAAACAATGTGGTTCAAGCGCCTTCCAAGCTAAGGTTTCGAGGACGCGTAATAAAGTGAGAAAAACACCAAAGTTTAATAAAGGGACACACAGTCTCATCCAGCTCTTCCACGTGCTACCTGGAGACCTTGCTAGACTCACCTGACCTACCTGTCATCATAGCATCAACATTTTCACTCATTATCTAATATAGCAATGGTTTGAAGCATTCATGCAAAGGATCCATAAAGATATTATTGGTGAATCTACCTAGTGAGTTCTGAAACCCCAGTGCATACGAGTAATTATTATTTAAACAAAGGCTACATTTAAATCATTTATGGGTTGGAAATATTTTTAATGGCATTCAGAGTTTGGTGTACAGGGAGATAAAAACAACAACAACAATAGATTATAATAGTGATGATCATAACAACAAAAATAATCGCTACAAATATAGGCTGTTTTGTACGATAGGTGTTTTTCTAAGGGCTTTTTTTGTATTAACTTATCTGCTGTTTGTTTTCTTCAGATGACTGTCTTTTTTATATATATTTCAAATCTTTACACAGAATTTTATTCTTTTTTTTTTATTTGAACAGAATTCCCAATTTTCAGAGATTTATAGACCTTTAAGAAACATATTACTAGGAGAAATCATAAACATTAAACTTAACATCTCACAGACATTAAGCTATTGACTTTATGTTAGATATATACAATTTAGTGGAAATTAAATGACTAACAGACCCATTTTAAATAGAGACCTGTATCCCAGATTGAAAATCATCAGATGTCATGTTGGGATTGTGTTTTCCAATATTAATTTAAAAGGAGAATGAAGTTGATATTGTAGCAGAAAATTTTCATAAGCAAACAAACGTGGAAATTAAAATTATATATTTCTTTAAAACAAGAAGAAGAATATCAAAATATTCTAAGACTCATCCTTGAATCAAACTCTTTCATTCACTTGCAATCTTTGATTGGTGGGTAGGCACATTCTTCTCCTGTCTTAATTCGAACATCAATTTTTGTTTGCCAGTGATTTTGTGTGTTGGTTTTGATTACTATTATTTTATGAACACCTCTGACATCACATTCTGCCTCAGCTGAAGGTCACAGCCATCTTTGCAAGGATTGTCTATAATGTATTTTACTATCCATCCCATCAATAACCCTTTTTATTCTGCATTTCATTCCATCCCTCATACAAATACCATAGCCTTTCACCTCTTAAAAAGGATAAAAATAATCCTTCGTCACTGAACAACTGGTTAGTAAGTTGAAGAAGAAATGACAGAGGATGCAGGGGAAATTGCACAGAGCAAGGGCTTTGAAGCAGGGAGACCCAATATCTGATCTTGGTGTCACCTTGTTGACCTTGAAAGAGTCATGCCAACACCTTCAATGTCTTTATCTGCAATATGGAAATAGATGAGAGCAACAATGATTTCAATAGTTGTGAGAATGAGGTAACATGTGAAAGCTCTTTGTAAAGTGTAAAATTACAGATGAATATTATTTATTACATTGTATAATGCTTTCTGTTCTTTTTCAATGACGAAGTTTGAGGGTGACATGTTTCAGAATCATCATATGGGAAATATTTTGGAATTCCTGCCGGTGACAATGATGAACAGGGACGGAGGCTTCTTAACAGCAACTGGGTCATCAAAGAAGTGTCCACAAGGACACAGGCGAGGTTTTGTGGCTGCTTGCCACCCAGGAGGATCTAAACGTTCCTGAGAAACACAGCTTGTCTTCAGTCATGACTGCTCACAGGGGGACGCCCCTGCTTTCTCTTAGTCGCTGGCTTCTGCACAACTTCCTGAGGCTTTGTTCACAGCGGATTATTTCCACATCTGGAAGGCAGCCCACGTGGGGCACTCCGGCAGCCACGCTAGAGAGCGTGCCTTGGGTTCAGGTCCAGAAGTCTCCAGTTGGAGCTCTGGCTCTAACACTAGTTAATGTCCATGTGACTCCACCTTCCCCAACCTTGTTTTCCTCATTTGTGAAAATAAAAACACTTATCACAAAGTGCCGCTGTCTCTGGTAACTCCGCGGAACTCCCTTACTTCGTATTGCCTCTAAGGGACTGAAAAAAATAAATGTGTTTGTTTTTTTTTTGTAGTGTTCAGTGGAGTTTTATAGGAGTCGCTTGGGAAATAGTTCTTATAATCTCCAGCACTAGCTGGTTGGTGAGAGCTTAGTCCTGTGGTTAAAACCACATGCCAGGATGCAAAGAGGTAACGAATCCTGACACATGCTACTTAAGGTTTAAGGCAGGTTAATTGTTAGGCTTTTGAAAATAGAATCAAAGAAAAAATTACTTCTTTTTCACTAAAATCGGAGTGAGGGTTCAAGAACCCTACTATTTGAATTTGCATAGGGCTTGATCCCTTGTACAGTCAGCCTGCTTCCTGAATGAGGCTGATGTTGGTGATCCAGGGTCCAGGGACCCCGCGTGAAGAATAGCTCCTTATAGCGTTTATTCATGGAAATGGAACCTGTACCCTCAGACCATCAAAGCAGTGAATAAAATCTATTCCAGTGGCATGAATACTGTTACACGGGGTGCTGGCATCAAAATATGTGGAAATGGTATGAGCTGCTGAGGCATCTGGGATTACTCATTTCAACATCTTTTGCTATTTTTCAGGTGTCGAAAGAATAGAAACAAAGCTTGATGATGAAACAGCTTTTAACCCTAACAGCTTTTATCCCCAGCTGATGAAGTAAGGCTAACAATACTTTTAAAATTCTTATACATTATTATCACGCCCTCCAAACTATACACCAAAAAAAAAAAAAATTTTAAATGAAGTAAAGAGCTAATGCAAAAAGCAAATTTAAAGAATTTCAAAGTTTAAAGAAGAGATCTACACTGTAGAAGAAAATCTGCATAGATTTTACTATATTAAAAATTTTCTATACAATAAAAATTTTATAAATATGTGAAATGATAAACCAGAAACTGGAAAAGTATTTGCCACACACATGAGCTATTAGGTGCAGATATATCTAAAGTATGAATAACTCTTATGAGTTAATGGCAATTAGTATAGAAGAAAAATGGAAGAAATGTAAGGGTAGACATTTTAAAAGAAATTCAGGTGTGTTAATAAACATAAGGAAAATGTTCAGTCTCCTTGTTAGCAACTTTTAACCTTCTGGAGGGAGCTACAACACATAATAAAAGCCACATTTAATCGTCCATCTTTTATTCATCTCTGTACACTTAGCACTTTTTGGAAGATGAGATTTGAGCGAGCTTCCAGGGGTCGGTGTCACCTGAGGTGAGCCCTGAAGGGCCACTAGACGTCATTGAGATGAAGCTGAACTTTCAAGGTGATAGCAAATGCACTGCAGACTCAGAGTCCTTGGAAGGATGATATAAACGTGTGCAGTTTGGAGTCGTTGGGGTGCGATGTGGCTGAAGATGAAGCTAAGAGGTCAGCCAGGTGATGTAAAGAGTCCCGAACTGCATGCGAAGGATTTGGATGTAGGCGGGGAGACATTGAAACAAAAACAAAATTAAAATAAAACAGAACCTAACAAAAAGGAGTGGGCTGGAAGGAGCAGGCCATCAACGAACATCTTTCTTTACCCCAATCCTTCATCCATTTCTGCCACGAGAGTTCACTCTCCACTCACCACGTGCCTCACAATTTTTATAGTCAGTGAGTCAAATGACGCCGTCCTTCTGTTCAACGTTCTTCTGTATTTGCTCCTCTTCCCACCTCCCTCCGTAGAAGCCATCGTCGTTAGAATAAACCCCACAATCCTGCTCAAACTTACATGCAGAAGGAATCAGACAAAACTGAATGTGGGATCAATAGAAGATAAGAGGTCACTGATGTCACTTTTGTTCTGCTTTAGTCTTGGAAGCTGAATCGCCTTATGGAATGGAAGGTACCTCCCCACTCTCAAAGTCCCATTGGACCAAACAACTCCCTCCCCAACCTCCTTCAGATGTCTGGACTGGGGAGATTTATCATCCAGGAAAGACTTAGTCATCAACTCATTGCTTTTAAAGGGGGAACCTGCTTGTGAAGGCGGAGGGCTCCGAAGACAGTCGGGGTATCTGTAGTGGAGAATTCCACGTCCAGGAGGAAGAGTGACATGAATGCCCCTTGGGTTACCCACATCTTATAGGAGAATACTTACATGTGAAACTGAAGTTGTGGAGCATGAAACAGTGTAATTCCTGCTGTTGGTGAGGAGTGTTATAATGGGCCAAGCTAAACATGGAGAGCATGGAGTCAGTTTCCCATGGAAGACCACACTGAGAAAGACCTGAATCCCTCTAAGAGAGCTAAGTTGGTGAGAAAACCGTAGTGACATTCGGTGACAGCTAGGAGCAACCTAATCGTAAAACGTAAGACGTGGATACTTCGACACTGGCATGCTAATTTCCTGCCAGGGACATAACACAGTTCTACAAACTGGGTGGGTTAAACAACAGAAGCTTATTCTCCCATAGTTCTGGAAGCCTGAGGACCAACATCAAGGTGAACTCAGGGCTGTGTTCTCTTTCAAGGATCAAGGGGAGAGTCTGTCTCAGGCTTTGCTCTTAGCTTCAGGTGGTTCCCCTCCTGGCAGTCCTTGAAATTCCTTGGCTTGTGCCCTCATCGCTCCAATCTCTGTCCCCATCAACACGTCACATGGTGTTCACACTGTGTGTCTCTCTGTATCTTGGTCTCTTTGTCTCTTCATATAAGGACACCAGTCATATTGGGTTCAGAGCCCATCCTACTCCAGTATGACCTCACCTTAACTTGATGATATCTGTAGAGACATTTTTTCCAGATAAGATGACATCCACAAGGACCAGGGGTTCCCCCTTCGACATCTTTTTGGAGAGAAACAACTCAAGTCACATCAGAAATCACTCCTTTTCTGGATGAAAGTCGACATACTCTTCTTTTGACCTCTCATATACTTCATGGACTTGTTGGTAGTGAATTCCAAAGGGAGAGAGAGTTATATGGACAGCCAACGTGGTAGGCCAGAACCTAGGCCAGATTTAATGCAATTGAGAGAAATAAAATAGATTGCATGTTACACCATATGTTATCAAGAGTCATCACAATCTAAATAAGAAGCAATGTAAGGCCACTCTCCACCACAGCACAGCGAATGACGATCTATGACCTGTTAACGTGCATATTTACTCCCTGACTCTTGACGTGTAAGGCGATGACGTGGCCTTCAGCGGATGGCTCATCCTGAGTCGTTTCTCAAAACTAGACGAGGGCTCGGAAGACCTGGCTCCATTTCCCGTTCTGTCACTTACTTGGTGTGCTACCCCAGAGCAGTGATCTGATTTCTGCAAGTCTCGATTTCCTCAGCCTACCCTGACTGACCTGTGGCTTGTCATGATTCTCAGTGGAGACAAGTCCATGCTGAAGTTCAGTAGCAGATCTGAAGTGCTCTGAGACTGCTTAGAAATCATCCACACAAGATAATTTCCCCCCACATCTTGCTTTCTTCTAAAACTAACCTGGGCCCAAGTATTTATTTATTTATTTTTACCTAGCAATAGGACTCGTTTTGAAAGGTTATTGCCGTTTTAGCTAAATTATCATTAGGTCATTAAACCCAAATGCTCTCCCTTAGCTCTTGACCCCGGGTTACGGTCAGAAAACCCATGACACAAGAACAATAGCAACGACAATAGTAATAATGAAAAATCCATGTGCGACTCAAACTTATACACTTGAGTTCATCAGTATAATACTATCAATATCTTTCAACACAGCTTACACATTTTAAAACACAGATTCCCAATTATTTGCACATCGTCATAACTGACAAAATGATTTTTCACCCCAGTGCCAGGAAAGAGATAAGACCTTATTTGGTCTGCTAGAGAGTTGATAATGTCCCAAAGACACGAAAATGGTAGCAATAGAGCCAGGTTTTATATCTGTAATTTCCAATTATATGAATTTAAATCCAAGCTTTAACATTCTGAACTCTTAGAATTTTTTCCTGAACTTCATTACATGTAGAAATCTTGCTCACATTTTTTAGCACTTAACTTTTAAAAAATTATGGATTATTATGGATCATTATTATAGATTATGAATTGGATATATAATATTACAAAATTTTATTTTTAATGTTTCTAAATGATTATTTGATTTCTAATTTGATCAACTGAAATATGCTGTTGATGAATCCTTAATGTTAAATGCATCTTTATTCCTAGGATGTCCTAGTAAACTAGGGTATAGAACTTTATTTTTAAAATGTAGGGCCAATTGCATTTTGCTAGTTTTTATTTAAAGGTTCTCCATTTAAAGCCAAAACTAAGAATAGAGTGAAGTTTTTTTATGCTGTCTTTGTCAGTTCAGCTACTGATTGAGCTAGTCTAAAAAATTTACTTGTTAGCTTCCCCCTGCCCCCCTTTTTTTGGTATGACTGGAAACAATTTGTGTAGCATGTAAATAATTGGTTGCTTGAATGTTTGAAAGCATTTATCTGTAAAACACTGCCTAAAGCTAACATATCAAGGGGTAATTTTTGACAGTCTTAAATTGTCTTCTTTTCATTGATCAATTTTTCTACTTTCTTGAGTCAATTTACATAATTAACATTGCACTGAAATTTATTCATTTTCCTGAGATTTTCAAATTTATTAGCATAGATTTGAATTCACTTATACTTTAAACACCTTCTGCGACTATTGTTATATTCATTTTCTCTCTTCTAATGTTTGAGTACTCATTATTCTTGATTAAATTTTTCATAATCTATATTTGGCCTCATTATCCATATTTTTGTTTTTTCTTAGATTTTATTTTTCTATTTTTTTTTAGATTTCTGAGATTAAAAAAAATGTTTTTACTACTTCACTATTAACTATTCAGTTGTTATGCACTGCAGCAATTATCACATTTCATGAGTTTAAAATCATTTTTACAAATGATTACCTTTCCATATAATATCTTCTAATTTCATGCCTTTTAATAACTATTTCTTTTACTTTTATAGATGAATAAAAAAGACAAAGGTTTTTTCATGTTATACTATAGATGAGTATAGAAAATACGGTTCTTCACGTTCTACAATGGATCTGAATGTCTTCATAAGCCTCTAACCACTGATAGCACAGGAAGTAAAATCATTGAATTTAGTCTAATTGAGTAAATATAGTATGACTTATAATTACTGGACCTTTAGGTAAAATTATGAATCTTTCCAGTTTCTAACTATTTTCTCTTCTTCAAGATGGCAGTGAGACTAGGAGTGTGTCTATGTGTTTAGAAGATCAAATATCTTCCCCAACACAGGTCTCTCCTACTTTTCCCTAATCTCTACACAGAGAACTAAGTCTACTTCTTGCTCCAGTGTCCACCGAGCTACAAGCTCTTTCTTCAGTGTTGCTCCAGAAGATGGCGACTGGCTTAGCTCAGCTCTGTGTAGAACTTAAGAGTGATCGGAGTGAGTGCACGCTAACGAAATCATCTAAATTGGAAATTGCTTCCATAAATAGTACATTATTTACATCTTGTTGAATTAGAACTTTTTTATGGTATTTTTCCTGCTTACTTATTTTTTCAGAACATCTATTTTGAAAGACTATCACTATTATTATAGCCATGTACTTAATGTGCGTGGACATATTTTTCTTCTCTACTATCTTATCCTTGCACACTACATTTATGCTTATTTCGAAAGGGGTTGGGTTATGCCCATGATGATAGCATATTAATGATGGACATGTGTATTTTCTCTACCTACACATTATCTGTTTACTTCTAATGGTACAACTTCTCCTTTCTGGGAGAGACCTCATTCTAACTGAGGGAAGCATGAACTCGCCCATATTCCTTTGCCTCTTCCATGAGAATGGTACTTGACCAAAAGTGACCAATATAAGAGTGCAGCATCCTCTTACACAGAGTAATTTGTTCAGGGATGGATCTGTCACCTATTGCAGAAAGTCACTAGAAACCATCATTTAAGAAAAACATAAATTCGTGTTTCCTATGGTCGTTTTTCTTCCTTAGCCAAATGGAGAAATCTGTCTGCAGAAAATAAAAGGCAACCCATGAAGAAAACAAAGATAAAGATGCACAGAGGTGAAAGACACATGAGGAGTCTTGGTGCTATTATTTGAGCTCCTATCCCCACCATGACCCAAACTAGGTTTGGTGCTAAAACCAAATCTGTCTATGCTATTTTTTGGGTTATATCCCATGCATACCACCTTTTAAAGAAGATATTCATTATTGTGTTTCTAACACTAACAACCAAACGAGTTCTCGTCGATAATGTTCTTATATCTAAATCCTTAAGAATAATGTAGGAAGAAAAGTCACGGTCAAATTTAATGCCCTTTTCAAATGTTTCACTTAAGTGGTGGTGAAGTCTGAAGGTGGACGGAAGAGGCAAGGCAATTTGGAACACAGACCTTCAACTTTATATTTAAATAATTTCTTTGTCTGTTTGGTGGAACAGAGAGGGATTTGTATGTCTTTACCATTTGCCTGGCACGACTGGCCTCGTTGGCAGCCAGCAAACAAGATGCCTGTGCTTAAGGCCAGGTACCAGTGGCTGCCTGTGCCAGTCAGAACCACTGCAAACTCATTATCAGTATGGCTCCAGCATTAAGACCTCTTCTCAGAACAGTTAATGCCATCGAGATATGCACCCCACACTTGCCATTTCTCAGTCCTCCCTCTGGGATCATTTCCAGGCGAAGCAAGGTTCTCCTAGAGTCTATTCTTCTTGTGCCAGCCACCTGATCCTATTACAGCTGGGTGTTGCCTGGTAAGCCCTTTATTCATTCACATTTTGTCTTCACTACACTTTTAAAAATCAGTTTTAAGAATACGGAGAGAATTATTTACAGGCTTACAGTACTGGTGCAGGTTTCTGACTATTTTTATATCCCATTATTTATGTCAATGAGCAATTGGTGAATAAAAAGACCAAGACCAAATCAATGGCATCCACTTCTTCGCTCTGCTTATGAGTCCCCTGGAATGCTTTTAGGAAGAAAATCTTTGAAAACATTTACAGCTTCTTTCATAATTATTTGTCTATTCTGTTCTTCTACTTGTTTTTGAGACAGTTTGGGAAATTTATACCTTCTCAGCACAAAAGGAACTTTTTCACTGGAGTTTTCAAATTTTATAGCACAAAATTATACATTTTATTGGACAACGATTTTCACATCTCCACATGATCTGCTGTTTAATCCCTTTTCTTATTTCTCATTTTCTCAAAGTATTTTGTTTTGCTTTCTTGGATCCAAGTAGTCAACAGTCTATCTAATTCATTAAAGTTTATTAAAAAATACCCTTGAATTTATTTTTGATTTATATAAGATCAATTTACGACTTTTATTTTCAATTTTTTGTTTACTTTGATTAACTTCCCTTTGTTCAGTTTTAATTTTCTAAGCCCAAAATTAAATTCCAATTTTCTCTCTTTTTATTTTTTTGTATAATCACACATTTCAGAGTCAGCTATTTGGGGCTAGTGTCATCATGAACCCAATTTATTCAAATGATCAGCAAATACTAGATCACCTAATTCATGTCAACCATTATGCAAGGCACTGATGTTAAAATGGCCAACAAATTAAGGAAAATAATAAAATTAAATACAATGGCCTTTTTTATCATGATGTTTCAGTTGATGTGAAAGACAGCTATAAAATGATAAATGACTGGTTACAAATTGTTGAAAACGTGTATGTAATAAACAAAAACATTGCGATGAAAAACAGCAAGCTGACACTTAATTGAGGAAGAGTAGTCTTTAAATGGTTTCAGGTAGAGAGAAAGTCCCAGCCAGAGTCTTCTGTGGGAAGAAATTTTCACAGTAGAGGACTTAAGATCTACATACCTGCAGATTAATGAGCAAAGGTGAGTTTTCATGAGATGAGATTGGTAATCGATGCAAATTCATCAGGACCTTCAGTCCTCCCATGGAACTCTCCAACTCCGCCTCATCATCATTTTCAACTCCAACATATCCTGCTTCTTTCTCAAAATAGAGACATCACCTCTTACGTTCCCAAAGAAACATACCAGACAGAACTTCTCCCGACTTCCGGCTAGTAAACCTGCAAAACCAACTCCTCTCATCCTCCTCCTTCCACAGAAGCTTGTTCCACCTTCCTAGGGACTCATTTCTTCATGTTTAGAATCATTTTTCTCTCTCCTTTCACATCCTTTCTACCTCCTCTTTCCCTTCCTATTTAAATATGCTAAAATCTCTCTCACATAAATAAAACTTCCCTTCAAAGTTGGGCACTTTATTAAAACTATCTTTTACATGTTTCCAATATTGCCCTGGTCACTGAAAGTGTTAGAAAATATTCCACCCTTAACTTACTTGACGTGTCCACAGCATTTGTCCAGCAAATCTTTCTTCAAACGCACTTTTCTCTCTGCATCTAAAACACTGAAGATTTTCTACCCACTGTCTGGTCTTTAACTGATGTTTTGGTGCTTTCATCTTCCTCACTTGTCCCTTAAATATTTGTGTTACTTGGGATACTATCCTAGAGTTAATTTCCTTCTTTACTCTTTAAAAAATTATTTACTGAACACCTTACTATCCACTGTGTAATCTTTTTCCTTTACTGGCTTCAGTTTCCACCATTCCATTAATAAGTACATGTCACCGTACACTCCACGACAGCTGTTCTTATACCTTGTTCCTGGTATTAATATTTAGGTAAAAGCTTACTTCTGTACATCTGAAGTTGAGTGTCTAGTAGATAGTACCTATCTGAACTTTTCTGTTACTGCTAGAATCATCTTCTTTCCACTCTTATCTGCTTGTGCTCTAGAATCCTGTCTCTCAGTAAATGCCACCTTCATCTAAGCCACTCACTGAACTAGAATCCTGGATGCCATTTATACATCCTCCTACTTCCTTAACCCATACAATACATTATAAAAGCTCACTGAATCTATTTCCCAAGTCAGTGTCCTATCACTTTCCTGTTTGTCTGTTCACCATTCTCTATGTCAAACAATTGCCTTCTCTCACCGTTTCCATTTAGTAATTCCAAAATATGCGTAGAGTGACAATTATGTTTCAGGCCCCATTTAAGATGCTAGGGATGTATCAATAAAAATACTAATACTAATACTAATACTACTACTAATAATAATAACAGATGCGTCTCTGCCCTTAAAGGCTCACATTCCAGTGAGGAGAAGGGGTAATAAGCAGTAGGCATGATACATTATTGAAGAATGCCGTAGCAATTGCCAAGTGTTAATAGAAAAAGAAAAGCAAGGAGGTCAGACTAGCCCTCCCTGAGTGGGAGGCATCTGAACGAAACTCGAAGGGGTAGTAGAGTTAAAGCAGGGGAAGAGCGTTCTAGACAAAGACTAGCCCGTTAAAGTCCGGAGGTGGAGTGTGCCTGTTCCACCAAAACTCACAGAGACTTGTGCTGGGAGTAGTGAGGGAATGCGGGGGAGTAGAGAGGAGGTGAAGTTGAGAAGTCACAGCCATGGGAATAATGGTATTTCAAGTCCTTAGGTACCAAAAGAATGTTGACTTTCCGCTGTGATGTATGGAGCCATCCCAGGGTAGGAACGGAGTGACATGACTGTATTTATGCTTTAGAAGAATCTTGCTGGGTGCCATGCTGGAAACAGGTACAGGATGGACAAGGATGCAAGCAGAGAGACCAGGTAGAAGGCTCCTGTCACAACCCAGGCATGAGAAGACAGACAGCAGCACGGAGGTGGTGAGAAGCCACCAGATTCCAACTGTATTTTGAAAGTAAAGAATACAGGATTTTCTGACATACCGGCTATGTCATATAAGTGAAAAAGATGCTTTATTGACAAATCCAAGTTTTGGCTGCAGCAAAAAAGAGGCTACAGCTGCCATAATTAAGATGTGAAAGATTTCAATGAAACAGGTGCAAGGGAAATTTAAGAGTTTGGTTGTGGGCGTATTAGGCTCGAGGTGTCGTTAGACATCTAAGTGGAGGGTAAATAACTGATACGAGCCCAGCGTTGGTGGAAGAAAGACAGGACTGGAGAAATGCGTTTTGACATCTTTGGTGCATTCAGGTATTTGAAGTTACACAGCTTCCAATGTTGCTGGTTTTCTCTCCAATGTGTTCTCCAAACTGTGCTTAGCACATCTGCCTGTGTATTTACAAATCTGTAGTTGTATCTTCCTTTCCTGCATCTTCGGCGCCTTTCTCTGGCTCCCAGCACCGGGTCTCAGCTTCCTCGGGCTGCTGGCCGCAGAGACGCTGTCTGTACACTCTGCAACCTCCCCTCTCCCGGCTTTTGTTCACCTCAGGTGCTCCAGGTGCTCTTGGTTCTAAGGGCCCTCGCTCTTTCTCAGCTCTAGAGGTGTGAATTATTCTCTGCCTATACCTACAACGTCCCTCTCCTGAACCAAACACACCCGTCTTCCAGCCATCTGCTAACTCCTGTGTGGCCTTCAGGTCTCACTTTCCAACTCTGCCCCCACCCTGACTCTTGATGGCCCAACTCAGTGCTGTCATAATACTCCTCACGCCCCTTGTCATTGTCCTTGTCACACATATCGATTAACCGATTTTGCAGGTTAAGATGATTTTGACAATAGAGTGCGGAAGCTGGTTAGGAGTGCAAGATGGTTACAATGGAATTAAAAAAAAAAAAAACTCACAGAAAGAGAGAAAACTATTTCCCAGCTGAATTTTTAAGTTAAAATTAAAACCTTAAAATCCCACCGGCAAATCCCCTTAGAAAGTCATTTTTAGAAATGAATTACATCTTAATTCAATAGGTATTTCAAGTACATGTAAGTAAGTTCTTACAGCGTTTCGTCTTTTGAAACAGCAGAAGCAATCACTTTAAACGGGCTGAAGCGACAAGTGATATAAAGCTGTTTTGTTAAAGAATTGTGAAGGTTAGCGTTAAGTGTTAAGGATGCAGGAAATGCTACAAATAGGTGTTTATTTCACAGATAATACCACCACTCCTCAAAATGGTGTGTTCTCCCAGAAGCACAGAGAGCTCAACTACACACATACACACACACATACATGCACCCACGCACGCACACACATACACGCACACATCCAGAGAACTACAAAATCCCATTACCTCTTTGTCCAGGCTAAAACCCATACTGACACAATGTGAACCTCTGGAAGGATGTTTCAAGTACCAGTATTTTTTTTTTTTTTTTTTTTAGCTCAGTGATTCTGATGTTAAGGTTGGGAACTACCCTATGAGAGTTCTTAACCCGGGTTTCATAGACCCTCAACGTTAGCAACTTTCAATGAGAAAAAAGGAAAATCTTTGTTTTACTAAGTTCTAACTGAAACTTAGCTTGCTCTTCTGTTATGAACTTAGACAACTAACTCCAGTAGTATACACAGTACTTTGCTACCAATAGAATTTAAAGACAAAATCAGATCCCATTATATGAATTTTACAAGTATCTCAAGATTTTTGGTTTCATTATTCTTCAGCTATTACTCAGTTATTTATGATACCACTAAATGCTGTTATTTAACGCATTAGAATGCTTTATGTCTCTATCCACACTTTATATCTATATTAAAACATTTTGATCATGATAGTTAAAACTTACCTTCAGTTACTTTCCTATCGTAAGCATTCACGCAGTCGCGATCTTAACATTATTTCGGGAAGAGTAGGAGTCCACAGTCTTCGCCAGACAGTCCAAGTGGCCAGATAGAGACTACGTTTAGATCCTGGTGTGGAGACCTTTCCTCTTCCAGGTGGTCCTAGTTCACCGATGGCCTTTCCTTGGCCAGGCCACTTCTCTCAGCAGAACCACTTCTCATCACACCGCAGCCAGCACCATCATTGTTGGCCCGGAAGTCTATGTCTTAGACTCACTGAAGGCACTAATTTCAGTTTCTCATCAAGGTTTGTTTTTTTTGTGCGTGTTCAGGCTTCTTATCTTAAATCTTCAGTCATCTTCTCTTCTCGCTGGATACCAATGGGGAGATGTATCCAGGATAACTACCTGAGTTGGTTTGACTTTCAGTCTCATTTGGAAGTTCTAAGCAAACGTATTTTCAGAAATGCTTACTTGGCATTACATTACCAAAAATCTATTCTATAGGGCCTCAGTACTCTGGGGATGCAAATGGAAAAACAAGAAAATTTGAAACCCACTTTGAACTAAAAGGCAATGAATGCATTGTCATGGCCCGGTAGTAATTTCATTTTAACAGTGTTTGTCTGTATGTGCAGTGGACCGAACAAATATGTTTTCTCAATTTTGATTCTGTAAAGAGAGGCTTCCCTTCACCTGCACTGCAGAACATGTCACCGCGGGAGTGAAGCCAGTCTCCAGTCCCTCATGAAGGGCTGTGGTTTCTGCCTGATCACGTGTCTGGGCCATGTTCAATGTTTGCTCAATGTTCAACTTCCTCGTGAAAGTTGACTCACCTTCCTCCCACACTCGGCATGATGTTTCTCCTTTTGGACTGGGAGTCAATAGCATGTTGTTCCCCCTTATCTTCTTAAAGTTTCTTTCTTTTATTATTATTAAAAATATGATTGTCTAAACCTCTTGGACATAATATCCAGATTTATGAATTCCAGTTCTACCATGAAAAAATACTGAAAGGAATTCTATATTGGTCCATACTTTCATCATAATGCATTTCCTGTCTTCCCTCTTTAATACTAAAAAATAAGTAAAAGTTTCTTGTCACTGTAAGGAAATTAAGAGAAGGGTAGAAGTCACCATGTGTGACCCTAATGAGTGATGTGGTATTTGTTCTGCCCACATCCAACCCACCTTAGAGTAACGGCATTAATTAGTCAAGATATGGTGGAGATACCATTTAGCTATAGACTAGCATCAAATTACAAACTAATTAAAACTTGATTCACTAGCTTCTCTTTTTAATCTTCTACACACGCACACACACACACACACACCAATGGTAGCTATGTGAGGTGACAAATATATTAATTCGCTTGACTGTGGTAATCATTACACAAGGTATACCTATGTCAAAACATCATGTTGTATACCTTAAATATACACAACTTTTATTTGCCAATTATACCTCTAAAAGTTGGAACAAATAAAAATTTTTAAAAATAGAATATAAATAAAAATGCTGTATGATTTGGTAATTTAAAAAAAGAGGCTCCAGAAATCACTGTGTCATATACTTATGGTCCCACTAACTCCTTCTTCAAGTAGTCTTCATTCTAGAGGTCTCTGGACTGTCATTGGTCTGCTAGTATCGGTCGACAGTTCAATTATTCATTCAACAACCATTTGCTGAGTGAGTGCCCGTCATGTGCAGGCTCTAGGGAGCTGCAACACCATGAAAGGAGGTCAGACATTTCCTCAAGGAACTTAACGTTCTCTTCATGGGGATGGTGACAGAATGCAGGTTCACGGTCTCCAAAGACTGGGGGAGGGGGAATGGAAGAGTCAGGGATGATGTGAATGTTTTGGCATTAGATAGTGGTGATAGTTGCTCATCTCTGTGATTGAATTAAAGGTCGCTGAGGTGTACTTTTATGGTATGTGAATTATATCTTAAAATAACTTCTCAAAAAAATGAGGGTTCAGGACTAAGTCTCCCTCACGCCCCCCAAATTCTTTTCATCACTATGCTCTGATATTGTTGAGCAGAAGGACAGCATTTAAAAATTCATAAGTTACTGGAACCCTGTTGAGAGTCTCACAAACCCCAAGTAAGCAAGGATAGTCGGATGCTAACTTGCTTTTTATTCTGACTGAAAAATAACAGAATCCAATATCTGCATCCGTATACATAGCGTTAGGTGTGGTCTTTTATCTAACCACAAACGCTGAGTCTCTAACATAATAACAATTCAGTGAAAACAATTATGGGAGTGATACAGGGAGAACTCCTTTGCCTTCCTCCAGTGGTCCACATGGTCCTTTGTCAACCTACCTTTTTCCATCCCTTCCCCTTCAGTCTGTTCACTGGGGCTATTGGCTGCATGCCTATCCTTCCTATCCCCAGGTTCTGGGTCCTTTTATTTCTGTTCAATCATCTCTAGAGGTAGCTGTATTCAATAGTGAGTCTCAGATAAAAACCCAACTGAACAAAAAACAAAAAACAAAACAAAAAAAAAAAAACAACAAAAAAACAACAATAAAAAAAAACGACATGATAGGGAAGTTACACAGAAATAAGCTGAGATTTCATCTCAGCCCCTTACAAGCTGAGAGAGCTCAGTAAAAGCATTTAAAACTCTCTGATACTCAGTAAAAATCCACACCTCATAAGACGTGTGATAAAACCGAATGAAATGTGTGTTTGGTCCTTATCAGAGTATCCGGCACACAGATAAATATTTCTCCTGCCCCACCTTTATTAGCCCAGATCCATGCAGCACGCCCAACTTTGAGACTGACCCAACAAGCTTCCTCATTCGTCCTGAGGGCACCTCAGGGCAAACTAAGAGAACATTCCGGTAGAAAAGGAGGCTGCTGGCTTACTCAGCCCGCTGTGTAGGAACAGTTAATTATCAAAGCTGCAGAGACTGAGGAGAGGATGATGTCAATTTAGCCTTGGAAACACTGCCAGAGTGAAGGTAGAAAACTGAAGTCAGTTGATGCTTTAATCTGACAAACGATTTCTTTCCATCAGATTAAATTTCTGTCTTCCAAATTTAGAACAAAAACCAGCATGTTATTTCTCTGAGTGGGCCTTAAAACAGTATGAGTAAAATAAAATTTGCTCTAGATCCTTGCCAGCATTCTAGTAGGTGTGAAATAGTATCTTATTTTGGTTTTAATTTGCATTTTCCTGTTGACTAATTATGTTAAGCCCTTTTTTTATGTGCTTATTGGGCATGCCTATATTCTTTTTTGGTGAAGTACATTTTGAATATGTTTGATCATTTTTTTTATTTTTTTGTGTATTGCATTTATCTATATAATTCAATATAAGTCCTTTGAAAGAAATACACCATTAATATCTTACCCTAGTCTATGGCTTTCTTTTCACTCTATTTTCTGCTTCATTTTATTTTTAAACCGTGGTAAAATACACATAAGAATTTACTATCTTCGCATTTTTAAGTGTACAGCTCAATATTATTAGGTATATTCACATTGTTGTGTAATCATTCTCCAGAATTTTTTATTTTCCAAATCTGATATGCTATACCCATGAAACAGCAATTCCTTTGTCCCCATTCCTTCTAGCCCTTGGCCACCACCATTCTACTTTTTGTTTCTTTGAATTCAATTATTCCAGATATCTCATATAAAAGGGATCGTACAATATTTATCTTAGCATGACTGGCTTATTTCACTTACCATAATATCCTCATGTTTCATTCATGCTGTAGAATGTACCACAATGTTCTTCTTTTTTAAGGCTGAATAATATTTCATTGTATGTCTATATTTGTACAGAGATTTCCCATATGTCCCTTGTCTCCCATACATGCATGACCTCCCCCATTATCAGTGTACTCATCTGGAGTTTTACTTTTTTTTCTACCAATGGACGGTCAGGATGCAAAACAGTTTCGTAAGAACCTCCTGTGTTGCGTGTTTATGATCACACTTACCATCCACCGCCTCCACCTAACCGAGTCCTGACCCTAAACCCTGGCAGCCACTAACCTTTCTTTTTTTATTGGATACATCAAAGCTATTGTGTGTATTAACAGCCTATCCCTTTTTCTTGACAACATCACATTTTTCTTTTCCCTCATATATCTACTATTTTTTATTGTATGCTAGGCATTGTGGGAATAGTGACTGTTAGTTCCATTATCTTCCTCTGCAGTGTTAATATGTGTTATAGAAAACAGTAAAATCATGAGCCAATCACCTTGAACTTGTGGAAGTTTGAATTTATGCTTTGTTCAGCCAAGTCAGTGAAAAGCCTGAGGTGTTTTTCACGTCCCTCTAACCAGGAGAAACCGAAATGTCAAACTGTCCCCACTTTAGTAGGCAGTAGCTGAATCTCCTTCTCAGGTGTCTCTGACTTTCAGCTGTCACATGCCACAACATCTCCCCTGCACTTGCAGTGATCCGTGGTCAGGCAAGGACGCAGGAGATTTTCTGACATAAAATTTTAGGGTCACCCCACCGTGGCTATGTTCTTTCTGAAATTTGTTTCTATCCCAGTTTTTACTGTGTCACCTCTGATCTCCATCCTGATCACTCAAGACAATAACTGTGTTTGATTTCTTGTTGCCTTTCACCATGGGAGTTTGGAAGTGCCCTTGGAGCCAAACCGTATGAATGGGTCACAATAAGTAGGCTTCTCTCCTCTCAGTGAGTGACTGGAATCTTGTCTCTGTCTACTTTTGTGTATTCTCTGCTGCTTTAAAATAATTGTAAAAATATTTTTCTAGAATTTTTAATTGACATGTGTGGGTGATTTATTTTGATAAAAACTACTCTGCCATTTTCAGAATTGAAGTTCTAAAAAAGTATGTTTTAAATTATACAAGCAATATATTGTCATCAAAAGTTTAAAAACCATATAAAGTAAGAAAAATTTTACTCTAATTCTGCCACACACACACACACACACACACACACACACACACAATGTTAAGAGACTTCAGAGACTCTCTAATCTAAATCTCCGATTCTACAGAAGATTGAACAGAGAGAATGGAGTCCTGGAAATATGGACAGAGTTGTCAAAGATTAAGTAGTAAGCAAGAGAACGGAGACTAAAGTACAAATGTTCAAGCTATCAATTCAGTGTGCATTGTACTGGTCTACAGTTTGTTAATGGTCTTATCTCTTTTCCTGCCTAAATGAGAAATTACATACCATCTCAGAGAACCCTATGTATTCAGTTTTGCTCAGTCTTATAACATGTACATTTGGTCGATGAGACATTCTAAAGTTATTTCAAATCTTTCATAACTTTCCCTGAAACAGGGTGGTCGTGGTTACTACTGATATTTATAAATTGAGTGTAACAATAAACAGAAGTTTGAGAGACATGAAAACAAAGGGCTATCATAAAGAGCGAGCTCCTTTTTTCTCCTCTGCTTTGTCCACATAAAGGCTTTCTTTTTCAAGTATGAGGACAATGTCACTAGTATTTTAAGATGGTGGCACAGCTACAGAAATTAGCCTAAAGAAAGAGATTATTCGGTGAGAACACAGAAAAGAGTACTCTACATCTTAACAAAATAAAAAAAGATGTTCAAAGACGAAACAGATTGGAATAATTACAGCAGCTAAGATAGTAGAAGCTGGCATAAGGGACAAAAGTTATAATATATTTGGTCTATTTTTTTCTTTTCTTTAGTAAGTATTTGGCATTTCCTACCTCATTTCTTTCTATAATTCATACTATTGAGTGATTTTGAATGTTGTGATCATTTTTAAAACTAATTCTTCGTGTGTGTGTGTGTGTGTGTGTGTGTGTGCGCGTGTGTGTGTGTGTGTGTGTGTGTGTGTGTGTTTTAGCTTACCCAGATGTCTGGATGCCTGTCTTTGATATCTTTTATTTAACTTTGTTTTCACTTTCATGTATTCAGTGTAAATGGCACTTTCAGTAGATTTAGAGACAGCCTATTTCTATTAATAGGAGAGTGACTAAAAATAATTTAAAAATTAGAAATTGCTTCTAGCATTTGTAGACATGGCTATGCGCTAGGCCTTTTCTAAACATTATTTTAGTAAATAAGTTCAAGAATCCTGTATGGCAGTTCATAATAACATCCTGATTCTTAAAACGAGTGAATGAGAGCAGAGTTGAGTCTAAAATTTACCGAAGGTCAAATATCCAGTTAGTGAAAAAATCGGGACCCAAATCCAGGACTCTCCGACTCCAAAGTCAATGAAATCAACGTATGCCACCACTGCTGTACCTTTCAAACAAAACTTCCAAAGACTTTGAATGTGCCAACATCTTATCATGGCAGATACACACATTTCCCTGGTGATGACTGAAAATCTCTAAACTCTTGTATTATGGCATTCAGTCTCCCTGGCCAGTCTTCATTGAAGAGCTGGAGACAATCCAAGGTGAGTGCCTCCTGACAGACACCCTAATCAATATTCTCTGCAGAGAACTTCTCTCAGGTAATCAATCACACTGAATTGATGCTCCCTTGGGAGAAGCATTCATTCAGTGATTTGACTAGGTCATTATTGTTTTTTTGTAGCCTTGGGATTCTGTGATATTTTACATCGCGACGCTTTAAAAGTGAAAAGCTAGTGCTCTTAGTTTAATATTGCCAAGAAAATTGACACAAACACGTTAGTTCCAATTAGACACTTCTGTGGTTGGTACGAGGGTGAACGCAATGCAAAAGGTTTGTTCGTATACATTTTATTGATAAAATCTACAGAAGACACAGGCATACACGGAGATTTGATGGAATCAGAGGGTGCCAGTCACCTGCTTGCTATGATTCGTTACTAACCTCGCTTTGCTCGTTGTGGCCAAGCTGACCTCAACACCTGGCTTTTTCTCCCACTGCCTTGGAGCTGGAATTCTCCGGACCTCCCAGTGGAAATAGGCAAGATATTGGTGACCCCAGAAAAGGAGAAGTCAGAGTATTTGTCCCCTTTCCTTTGTCTTCTGGTGCCATCCCTGGCAGTCTCTCTGTCTTCTATATATAAATTCAGTGCCCGCTCGGTCAGCAAAGCCATGAATTTGGAACTCTGGTAACATAGCTGTGTCCTTCATGCTTGTGTCCTGAGAGGTGGTGACTTGTTCCTTAAGCTGTAGGTCGTCCCAGCACTTCACATGCCCTCGGCAATTCTGTCGCCTGGATATCTCACTTCCTGTGTTTGATCTTCTCTGTCTGAAACTGGTGTACGTTCTTTTTCCTAACTGGGATCTGTGTTCGCACTCACAGTAGAGAAAATTTAACTGGAGAAACCTTAGGGTCCAGCGGGAAGGTCATACCTGGTGCCGATATTTATTTATTGGTTTGTTTGTTTATTTTTGGCATTCCACGGGATCAAAATTTTTTTAATCAGCATTTTTATGATTGACTATTAAAACCGTTTCTGATTTTTGCAATTATTGATGGTTCTTTTTTTTATTTTAATTTTATTTTTCATATTTAAGTATGTAAGTATAGTTGGTATATAATCTATTGAAATCTTGTCATTTGCAACATGGGTGCATCTAGAAGTTAATAAGTGAAATAAGTCAGGCAGAGAAAGACAAATACTATTTTTTTATATTACTGAACTATGGCAGGAGGAGAGAGCTTTTAGAATAGATGATTAAGGCCTAGAATTTTAGGAAGGTTGAGAAGTCATTTAAAAGTTTCTTTAGAATTATTCATCTATTCCTTTAAAATATTGATCTGTCTAGAGTTTCCTTCGCCAACTGCAGCTCTGTTTCAACGGAGGCACAGTTTTATGTGAAGCTGCATTAATAATCCACAAATTCCCTCTTCCGGAGTCCAAAATATCCTCATTTTTCCCTCCCTCCCTTCCTCTCCCTCACTCTCACCTTCTTTCTTTCCTTTCATCCCTCCATACACAATTTAGTACCTACAATATATCTCACCTGGTAAGGTGGCAATTACGAAAAGAATAATTAAATGATGACTTATGACCTCATGATTTCCACAATCTGAGGACATGCAAAAACTTCTGTTAAATAATTATAGCATTAAAAAAGGTAAGCTGTAAAGTAGACACAGGGGAAAACGTTACACCTACAAAAAAAAAGATGGAAAGGGAGCTAGAAACTCACAGATTTTTGTCTACACTAGCTCTCTACAAAAGCCATGTTTGGTTGTTATTTTGAATATAATCTTTTTATCTTCACAGTTTTAAATAATAGCTAGTATTTTCTTATTTTATAGATGGAAAACCAAGGATCAAGGAGACTTGATTCCCAAGATTAAATGGAAATAAATGTCACAGCCAGGGCACGAGGCTGGCCTGCCTTTCCTACAGGCAGTGTTTGGGCAACAGAAATTGTTCAGAGGAGGGGGTGGGGGGTATTGGCCAGTCCTTGCTTATTCCCAAGTGGCCAGGAAGGATAGCGCATTCTAGGCAGAAATAATTGCACAGGCAAAAAGATGGTCTAAACTAGAAGAATGCATTTAGGTGAAAAGAATAAGGAAAAAGTACACAGCTGACAAGCAAGCATTAATTCTTACTAAATTGTAGTGTGAGCGGAGTGGGTTTGTCTGTGCTTTATTGAGCCGATGATTTAATCTGTGGTAGGGTACCAGAGTAAACTGTTGCCATAAAGAGACAGATGCCTCGTGCATGTTTATGGTTTCCAGTCACTATGTTGTCTACAGAGCACTCCAGGAAAGCACAGGGAGACTTTGGATCTCCAAAACTCTCCTCTAAATGCCTCTTGTCTGGTAGAGCCCAGAGCAAAACTGAAAGGAAGTAATTAATTTGTTGAAGTCCTGTTGCTATTTAGAGGGAGCTTAATGCAAAACATCAAAAGGAATCTTCGAACAAAGTGTTCTCTCATTGTGTTTGTCTGTGGCTCCAAAGTTAAAAGTCCCATTCAGAATTACAACATGCAGTCACGGTCACCACAGGGAATACCTGTAAGTATCTTTGTTGAAAAGTAACTCTATAATCCGCGGTGCCCTACTGCAATAATTATGACTTAAATTGAACACCGCTTTAAGATTAAAGCCTAGTGAAATAAAGATGCAATAACGTTTAAAAACAACAGTGCTTGTGAATGGAACAAGAAGAGTTATGGTATTTGCAAAAAAAAAAAAAAAAAGGAAGCTGGGGAAGGGTTTTAGCGATGGAACAGGATCACTCACATATCACAATTTGGTATAAAGCTATGTGATGCAGAGATAGAATAACACTTCCTAGGCCTCCCAGGTCTGCAAACTTCCCCTAGAAGGGGCCAGATAATAAATATCTTAGACTTCGGGGGCCATATGGTGACTGTTACAACTGCTCATCTCTGCTGTTCTAGCACAAAAGCCTCTCTAGACCACGCTTAAATAAATGGGTGTGGCTATGTTTCAATGTTTTAATAAAACTTTATTTATAAAAGCAGCCTATAGATTGCTGACTCTTGTTCGAGGCTATGTCAAACCTCTTCTGATACATGCGTCCTATTCACAAGCACTGTATTGAGTTCTCCACTGATGACTGCTAAGGAAGCAGGCCTTTAGCCATCCACTCTCTCATGTAGTCTCCTCCCACACTAATTCTAGAGTTGACCATGTGACGTAGTTCAGCCAGTGGAAATTCACATATCATTAGCAGATACTTACTAACTACCCGTGCATTGGAGTTTCCCCTCCCGAAACTCACCTGTCCTGTCACCTATGAAGCAGCTCCGGTTAGAGCACTTGATAACGAGATGGTGTGGATGGAGATGCCAGCCGAAGCCCACGTCAAATGTAGACAAGTGATGAGGCTGTCTCAGTCCTTGTGGCCCTAGATGAGCCCGCAGATGATGACAGCTACATGGGTGAACCCAGAATGACTGCTCATCTGAGATCAGCCAACCCACGGAATTGTGAGAAATATACCACTCGGTTTTAGGGTAGTTAGTACTGGAGTGATAGACAACCGATGAAGTAATTGACCAGTTCTGATCACAATGTTTCATGATCGTCGTGAAATCAGGTATGTAGCGTGAAAACTGAAACTGACAGAACTGAGATTGAATTTGAGGCTGAGCATCACCGAAGGTTTTACCTAGAGGGGCTGCAATCTCTCTGCCTCTAATTTTGAATTCCTTTGAATGGATTAACATCTTTGAACCTATTTATATAATTTTTTCCCAATGAATTCACATTTGAGGCCCTCAACACATTTTGTCTAAGGATGCTGAAAACTTATTTTCAATAGATGTTAATCAACCTCGTTATAGTCTAAATTCTGTTCCCCAAAATTCATATGCTGAAGCCCTAACCCCAGTGGAATAGTATTTGCAGGTGGAGCCTTTGGGAAGTAATTCAGTTGTGATGAGGTCGTGAGGGTGGGGTCTTCATGAAGGGATCAATGCTTTTATAAAAAGGGACAGCAGAACTCGATATTCTGTCTTAATGGTCTGTCTCTCTAAGACTAATATAAAATTATTCCAACTGCTGGAGTTTTATTGCACATTTTGATATTTAATAGGCTTATCTTCTCTTACTATTTTTCTCCCTCCAAACTTTAAAACGTTAATGTTATATATAGATTGTTCCATATGAATGTTAGAACCTGTTAAAAAAAGAGATAAGAAGCCCAAAATGGAGTCACTTGCGCTAAGACCCACATCAGCAAACTGAAATTTCATGTCTAATCTAATTGTAGTGTCAGCATCTCCCAGGAATGTAATCTTAACCGATCAGTCTGCAATTTTCTGGTCAGGCCTCCTGAGGTGATCTGCCTGCTAGATCTCTTTTGTCTCCTAAAGGAAGGTGACCTTGCCTGAACCAATCCCCTTTCCTAACCCCTCCTCTCTTTCCTCCCATAAAAGCCTACATTTGGTCCATCTCCTCCAAACTCCTCTCTGTTGTCTAGATGGAATGCTGTCTGATTCATGGATCATTAAATAAAGCCAGTTTGATCTTTAAATTTATTCAGATGAATTTTAGTTTTTTACACATTAAATCATCTAGTTTCAGAAAAAGAGAAAGTATTATTTTTCTTTTTATTTTGTCACATTATGTTTGCTGATTATTTTAGAAAGAAATATTTTAATAATTCTAACTCTCTCCATCCAATAACAAAATGTCACCTTCCATTCATTCATGTCTCCTTTTTATGTCCCTCAACAGAGTCCTAAATTTTATTCATGTTTTTTGAATAAAGTTCCAGAGGTATTAAATTATTTGTTCCTCTTGCTATTGTTTAAATGTAGTATTTGTATTTTTTTTCTAATTGTTTATTTGTATAAGGGTCACCACTGAGTTAGTATATTCATATTCATCAGCTATCTTACTTGGTATATTTATAATTATTAATATTTCTTTCTGGTTTCCAAATAGGTGACTTGGTAAATAAAACTTAATGTTTTCCCTTTCTCTCAGTATAGTGATCCATCTGATTCAGTGGTGGGTACTTGAACTCTGAAACTAGATGGCCGTGCTCATAATCCTGGCTTTTCAACTTGAGCTTCTTAACCTCTCTCTGGTTCCATTTTCTCCTCAAAGCAGGTAGCAACAGTACCGGCTCCATAGGGCTGTAGAAAATTAATTGAGTTAATGCATGCAAAATATTGAGACCGATGCTTCACATATAATAAGCACTCTAGAGGTGTTATCTCTCCTTGTTACCTCAGGTACTAAATCCATAAACATTGCAGAAATAGCAGTACGTGCTCAGGCTCGTGTGGAAGGACACTCTAAGGGCTGTATGATGGGATGTAAATGTAAATGCTTTGCAGATTTATACCGTGACCAGAACGCAAGAGAATTGTCAACAGCCAGGTCACAAACACGTTTATTTGTTCAACTAGCATCTGCTATATGCTCAAATCCAGATTTGGGTTTTATCTCATCAGTGAAGAAAGTTATTATTATTATTTTTTTATTTTCGTGAAGGGTTTGTGAGGGTTACGTCCAGATGAGAAGTTCAGATGGCTGACTGGGGATTCTTTCTCTGGATGGTGCCAGAGAAATATATCGATGACGATTCACTTTGTGAATACACCAGTTGGCCCCTTAATGCATGGTCAACAGTAGCTGGGAGGGGCTGAATACACATCATGTGCCAGACTCTCTGCTAACCATTTTATATTCACTGAGTTATCTACTTCACACAAAACTTAGTAATCAGGCAATAATATTATCTTTGCTTTGCAGATAAGGAAACTATCAGAGGTTTCAATAAATTACCCAGGCTTATACAGCTGTAGGGCATGGACCAGCATCTCAACTCTCTGAATCCAGGGTCTGTACAGGTAAACAATTCTCTAGACTATGGCAGGCTTGTGTGTGGCTTTTCTGCCTCTTCTTCCCAAGCTGCTTCCCTTTTTCCCTCTAGGAAGTTAGCACCTATGCTGTGTAAAAAGTATTTAGTCTCCAGGAATGATCAGGCATTAGTCCTTTATACCTGAACATCAACTGCAATGTGACAGCTTTTTCCCAAGATGAAAGGAAAGGGGAACCAGCAATTAGGGAGCCTACTGCATCATCTCTCATCTCTTCCCTAAAAGAAATAAGTTCTTTTAGGTTTTTGCTTTGTTTTGTTTTATTTTGTTTTGTTTTGTTTTGTTTTTTTTATCATTGCAAGTGAAATAACTGAGACACAGCCAATGTCACTTGTTGAGCTGTCATGAAGCTTTTGAGTCCTGTGACAATGACTGGGACTTAACTTTCTGTGAAATGTTAAAAGTACTATTTTTCTGTTAAAGAAATTACCAGCTGCAATGTGAGTTGGGCAGAGCGTATTCAAGACAAAATCTATCCCAGTTGCCCTTGTATTCTTAAAGAAAAAATACATTAAAGAAACCTTGTGAGAGATACAGGACATAGGGAAAAAAATTTAAACACATTGTAGTTGCAATTATGGTTGGCATTCCTCCTTATTAGGATTATGTAACTAAAATTGTATCAACCATCTTCATATATAAGGTGGCTACCGTAAATGTCAACGGTATTTACAGAGGGCTTGCTTATGCCTCCACTATTGTTTGTATTTTATATTCATTAAATTACAAAATATTCCCAATGGCTTTATGAAGTAGACACTACTATTCTTCTTCCTCAGTTGCAGATAAAGACTAAAGCACAGAGAGGTTAAGTAATGGGCCCAAGGTTGCACAGCTAGTAAACTTGGATTTGGGCTCAGTCTGGTTTTGGAGCCAACCACTATGCCACACTCTTTTTTTTTTTTCTTTTTAAGTGGCTCAGTCGTAGCTTTTAATACATAGTCCTGTGATGCACTTACTTACCAAAACATGGTCCTTTTGGGTTTTCAGTAAGTTCGAGGGGTTTATCAAGTACCTCAAACGCGTGACAACTATTGCTAATTATGCTCAATTCCTTTCTTTCCTTCCTGTTGCTTTCAGCTGGGTGCCTCGGGTTCATTATCTGCACACACACGTTTCCAGAAGCAGATAATTGAGATGAATTTATATGCAGACTTTGGGGCTCCTCCTTCTGAAACACATCTTTCCCTGAATTTTCAGTAGCTCTGAGTGTCCAAAACTCATACCTCTGACTCCTCATCCCAATGAGACTCCTATTTTCTGCTTAAACACTCTTTCCCTTGAACTGTCTTGACTTGGGCATACCCTCCCAGGGAAAGCCAGCTTAAGGTAAAAAACAAAGTAGCAACAACAACGCCAAAACAAGAACGAACTTCCAACAGCCCTTATTAAACCTGTTCACTATAGTCAAGAATGCTCTCCTAACTCACCAACGCTCAAGTTAACACCATCTTAGCATGGTGCCTCCTAGCGTCATCTCTGAGTGTAGCCCATCAGCAAATCCCATCAACTTCTCCTCCTCTTCGTTCGCTGTCACCCCCCGCCCCCATAGCACACCACAGTGGGCAGTTGTGAATATTCTTCAGTGTCTTTGATCACACCCTAATGAGAGAGTACAAAAGCCCCATGTCCCCTTATGTTACATAACTCTTACTTTCTAGTTCCATATCATGGTCATGGTTATGTCCAAAAGGTGTAACTAAAAATGTTTATATGATCAATCAAATTTTTCCTATTACAGGAAAAAAACATATTCTCATAAAATATATTCTTATAAAAATATATTCTCATAAACAGAGAAATAGATTTGTGTGAGGATTGGTGCAAACATTTACAAACTAGCATTTAATTTTCGTTTTTTCATGTACATTTCTGCCTGATTTCAGCAGCGATAATCTGTATTTTAATAAATGTAATAAATCATAGTAGTGATAAGTTATTTATTTGTTTAATTTATTACAGTGTAGTTGACATACAATATTATATTAATTTCAGGTGTACAACATAGTGATTAGGCATTTATATAACTTATGATGTGATCACCACAATAAGTATACTGATCATTTGTCACTCTATGAAGTTACTATGATAATATTGACTATTTTCCCTACACTGTGACTTATTTTTGCTTTTATAACTGGTGGTTTATAAGTCTATTCCCCTTTACCATTTTTACCTACCCCCTAAGCCTTTCCTTTCTGACAATTATGTTTATTCTCTGTATCAATGAGTCTGTTTCTGTTTTGTTTTATTTATTATTAATAATTTTTAAATTTCACATATAAGTGAAATCTTATAGTAGTTCTTTGAGTGATAAGTAATTTATATAAGTAAATATTGCGCAAGGTTCAGATTTAGCCTCTTAAATTTAAAAATAATAGTAGTAGTAATAAGAACAACCTGGATGTTTATTGGATGTTTACAGTGTTCTGAGCACTCTAGTTAGCTTAGTCCTTTTTTAAACCCATGAGGTGGTAAGTATTTATAAAAACATTAAACTATTATTTATTGCATTTCTGAAAATACAAAACAACATCGTGAAATATTAGTTGCACACACCTTGTGGTCCACCCACCTAATAAATATTTGTTGGCTGTACAGATCCTTGTGTATACAGAGAAAAATAAAATATTCTTGGTGAGTAATCTAGAATGAGACTGATGCCTAAACAAATACATTACAACAGAGTGCACTATTTGCAATTACATATGTATGCACAAATCTCACAGACAAAAACAAAGTATAAAGATTTTGACTTTACGGAGAGGAAGAATGAAAAGTCAGTGAACACTTCCTGGAATGGACACATGTCACAGATAAGATAGTGCTTCAAAACACATTCTTTGTCCACCCACCCATCTCCACATTGGAGGGAGTATGCTTCCTGGCCACATGACCTTGGGTCTGGCTAACTTGATTTCCTTTGGCCAGTGGTTATTCACACAGGTGCTCCAAAGATAAAGAAAGGTAAATGTTTTTGTGTGGTTGAGCTTGCTTCCCTGAACTGACTTTGATCTTGAGAGGAACTTGCCTAAGCTAAATCTGATTCTAAGAGGGCAAGAGACACATGGCACAGAGCCAAATCCAGCCTGTAGCTCGGAGGCAAGCCCAGCTAGACAAGCCGGAATCAAACAAATCCCTGGGCTCTGGCAAATGTGTAAGAGACGAGCAAATAAATGCTCGCTGAGTTCACCTGATGCAGGCTGAATATCTGTGTCCTCTCGGAATTCTCCAGTGGTGCGCTGTTTGGAGGTGGGGCCTTTGAGAGGTAACTAGGGCTGGTTAGGTGATGAGTGCAGGGAGCCCGTGACAGGATGAACACCCTTAGAAAACGAGGAAGTGACACGCTATCTCTCCCAAAGTGCATGTACCAAAAGATCACGTGAGGTCATGAGGAGAAGACAGTCTTTTGCAAATAAGAAGAAGGCTTCTCACCAGACATCGCACCTGTTGGCACCTTCATCCTCACCTCCGGAACTGTGAGAAGCAAATGTTGGTAAAGCCATTCTGTGCGTGGCATTTTGTTGCATCAGCCCAAGCAGACCCAGGCGATGCTAATGAACTTTTGCGGCTGGCTGCTTCGTAGCAAAACCCGTAGCAAAACCCGAGGGATAAGAACCACCAGTAGGTTAGTCTTCTTCATCACAATACGTGTTTAATTCAAAACATCTATCATCTTGCAAAGGTATTAGCTGCATCCATATAATGCTTTCAGTTCCACCCTCATTGTTGCCTGTGGGTTGGAGCCAGCCTCCTGCTATGTAAATGACTTACCTCTTAGAATGTACCATGATTTCTTCCTTCTTAGGGTAAAGAGAGATGCAAAAAAATTTTTGTCCCATTATAGGGTTTTCGATGTTTCCATCTATAATAAGCAGGGGTAAGAAAAACATATAGAAAAATATGTAAGGATGCATAATCAGCGAAACATCTTCTTTTGAGTTGAAATTAGCTTATATAAAAAAGCTCAGAGATTGGTTTTTTAAAAGCTGATTACTATGCATCTTGTCAAGTTATCACCTCTGCCTGGTACAGCGAATTCTTGAGGAAAATGTGAAAAAAAAGGAACATTTTGCTAATGTGACTTATGTTTTTAGTGTGAACACATGTTATTTTAAAATTCTTTATTCTGACAGATTTTTATTTTTCAAAAAGCAACAAAAAGTGCCAAGGGAGAAATTAAATGAATTTCCCTCCCTCCAACTCTCTTTCTCTGACCTTTATCAAAGTCCATTTTCTTCTCCTTTGGGGAAGAAAAAAGTGATTCGTATCATCCGCCTCAACCAAGAAAAAAATCTGAGGAAAGAACCAATAAAAAATCCTTTCATCTAGCCATGAAACAATAATTAATTGCACTCTTAAGTAATCTATACAAACCTGGAGGAAAACAGAAGAAAAAAAATATCTTGAGAAATATTCCCAGAGGATTGATGTTAATCAAAGCATGTGTAATTCAGAGAAAGAAGAAAGGAAGGGTAGGGGAAAGGCGGCCCACAAGGAGACTTGGGCTGCCTCGCCCCAAGGGAGTCAAAGGGAAGTGTGTTTTTAGGATGGGCGCTGTTGTAGGCTGCGACTAGTTAATCAGGTCACGTGAACGCCTTGTGAATTAACATCAAAGTGAAGTTAGTGATAATTTATTTTTTTTATTTTCGCTTGCATAAGAGATTTTCTTAGGCGTGCACAACAGAAAGATTTATGAAGGGAACTCAGGGTTCAGTGGTGTGGGACAGCATCACCCCTCTTCTTCCCTGTGCATGTCCTAAAGTGAGTCATTCTATTCTGATTTTCTCACCCAGGGTTTGAGTAACCGGCCCCGCGTGGACCTCTTGGTTTGTCTTGGTGCTTAGGTCTATCCCAAGTGTTTGGACGGGGACTGGCGCTTAGGAGTTTGCTTAGTTATGTGCTGGTTAAAAAAGGAATTGCATAGTTACTATTAAAGTGGGTGATTGGATTTTTTATTCTGAATGAGTCTTTTAGAAGTAGATTGAATAGAGATTAAAGAAACAGTGAGGCACGCGAGAGGAAAACTGTAGAAATAAAGCCAAAATAACTCTGCAGGGCGAATCAAGGGCACAGCAGAGAGGATGCAAAGGACTAGAGAGAGGACCTTGTAGGAACAGCCCTGTTACCTGCCTCCGAGTTTCTTGCCAACCCTTCCCCAAAATAAAATGTAAGGAATGTTTGCTTTTGCATTTACCTGTTCATTCAGCCAGTATTGATTGCCTTAGTTTGCATCTGTTACACCAGACCCTGAGATAAAAATGTGAGAGCACACCACGGTTCATTTGGGGGGTTAAAGAACACCAGTAAGGACCGGACAAGGGGGGCAGAGACGAAAAGGCATCAACCTGGAACCACAGTGGTACCTGTAGCTCACACCCACTGGGGAATAAAATCATTTCCAAGACCCATTTTCAAGACCAAAGGTGAGCATTTTATTGCCATTCAGTTGCCCATCTGAAGGTAACATTCATCTTCTTGTCCAATATCATCTTTTTGAGGTTCTTCCATGAAATCGAGTGGCGGTATTTTGATATCTCAATGATGCCAATGTAGAGATGCTTCACATTTTAATATAAGCCTGTGCTCATTATGAAACCCACATTAACACATTAAAATCCTAACATTCAATCCCCTTGTAGGTTAAAGCTCAAAGGTTACCAAATATTTTTAATTAAAGCTCCAAATTAAATGTCATATTAGTCTTTTCGGCTAAAGCTACAAAAGTCCTCTTCAATTTCTTTTTTCCCTTAGATTCAGCCAGAGCGCGGAGTTCCTGATGGAATGGCTGTAGTTCCTTCACACTATAAGAATTTGTTTAAATTCAATGCCGAGTCTTACTTTTAAAGTCAAATCAGGTTATAGCACATTCAAAATCATTACGGCACTGAAGCCCTGATCATGAAATTTAAAAATAAAGCTGATCTCCAGATCCGAGAGTAAAATTATATTTCCAGAACCCACTATTTGGTATTTGTGGGAAGGGGAGGTTTTTTTTTTTTTTTTTTTTTTTTCCATTTTACCTTTGCCAGAATGTGAGTCAATCTATGTCAGCTTTTCAAAATGTATAAATTACAGCCTTTAATTTAGTCTTTAAAACTATCCCACTGGAGGACAGAACGTGTTTACCATATCTGTGGGAGGAACATCTTAGGCACATGCTTTTTCTTGGAGCAAGTTCTGGGAAACTGGCCTTGCAGGACCACCACCTGTTTTTATAAATAAAGTTTTATTGAAACACAGTCTCACCTAGTCATTTACATATTGTAGATGGCTGCCTCCTGTGCTTCAAAGACTGGCTTAGGTACAATGCACATGGAGAGACCTTATGTTGGGATAAGCCTGAACTATTGACCATCTGGCCCTTCACAGAAAAGGCGTCCTGTCTCAGTTCCATTAAAAGCCTTACTGCTAAGTGTAGACAGCTGTAGTAAAGAGAGTTAAGATCACTGGGTCTGAAGCCCAGATCAGATGCTTTTATGTCATGTAAAGATTATTTAAATTGCACCAGTTTCTGTTTCACCCATGTCCTACATTTTTAAAATCTCATCTCCTTACCGTGTACCGACTGTGGCTATTGGCACATCTTCTACCGTGTGTGTGGAGCATTCCTTGGCTGCTGGGGCAGCTATCGATAACTCCTGGGGAATGGCCCGGGCTGATGGACCACCCTCACCACGGATGGATTTCAGTCCTAGTCCCGTTCAGCAGACTCTCGTCCTGACCCTGATATTGTGTTTCTGAAACGAGTGTCTTGGGAGCTTGGCAAAGAATACGTCTTCCGAATGCTCTTCAAGACGTTGCATGCCCTTCGTTTCGGGAAGTCTCAGGCCTCGCGGAGCGTATCTTCCTGCTACTTCTTTGTTTTCTCTTCCATCGGTGGCTGCTCTTCTCAAGCTGGGTCTCCATCCGCTCTTCTCCTTTCAGTGGGCTCCGCTGAGTTCCTGACAGTTTAACTTGGCTGTTTAAATTGGTCCTTTTCCCTTCTAACTCAGGTAAGTCTGGTATTGCGTTGTATCAGAATCTCTTCTTTCTTCTTATTTCCACTTGACTTACTGCCTAGGGCGAACTTGTCTTTACTATCTTCCTAAATTGAATGGTTCTGAGTATTGCAAATGAACACCCTGTTCAAATAGATCTTGTCTACCAAGCTGGGTTAAATCATCCCACTAGGAGTCTTTCTTCCATTAGATAAACATCTAACCCAGAGGTCCGGCCTGGAGAATTTATCATCCAACACAGATTCCCATTAATATTCCTCACCTTTGCTTCCACTTCTAATATCATAAATTTCCCAGGCCTAAGGGAATGCCCTATTTGAATGCTCACCTAGAATGTCAGAGTATCACCTTGAAGTCATCCCATAATCCTGTGAGGATTTCTGATTCTAATGCAAAATTAGTCTTTATATAATCCCCTCTTTGCCTTAAATGAAAAATGAAATCGTGGTCAGGAAACAGTCTTTCTTACCAAAGCCTGATATTAATAATTTTAAAATGAGATCATCGTGAGTGACCTTGGGCATAGCAGAATCAGCCACCTTTGTCTTCTAAGACTCCGATGCAGCCTCCAATGCGATAAAGCAGGTTTCTGCATAGTTCAAGGTCATCCTGCAGCAGCCTGCACCCTAAAGACTTTATAATATGGCTAAAACAAGGCTAATTTTGTTTTAGCTAAAATGCCTTTATAACAAAAGTAAACACATACTTTAACAAACTAGTGTATTTTCCAGAGTGAAAGAAGGAACTGCTATTAGTTATGCAGGAGCGCTAGGTATAAACCACACTGACCTGGGAAACTAGGATGACTGGGTACTCTGCTTGCAGTGGGCGCTTTTCCTGAGGTCTAGGTCATAGCTGAGTCCTAAACTTTTACTGAGACCTGCGTGGCGTAATAGGACCCCCGGTGATCATGGCATTGTCTCTGTAGAAACAGCCTGATCCCAGTATGGGACTAGCCTTGGTATTACCAACAATATAGGCACAGAGTGTGTAAGGGAAACAGGCTCCGGTATAATTGAAGGCTTCCCCCACAAAACGTGTGTCATCGTTGATGGATGAACAAGAGTAAGATAGGTTATTTGGAGTGACATTTTTGGAGTAATTCAATGTATTGATTTTATTCATTTCTTCAAGACAAAGCCAAGTCAGTCATGAGTCTGGACTGGAGGAAAAGGACAGCCACAGAGCCGGTTCTAAGGCTGGCAGGTGATCGGACATGATCTGAAAGATCTTGCTGGTGATAGTACGGGAAATAAATTATACTGACAAGGCAGAGACAGAGAAGGTAGCTGGAAAGCAGCTGCAACTGGAAAACTATTGCTCATGCGTGGTCACAGGTCACGTGAGCTTGCCCTGATGCGGTCCAGGAGAAAGCTCTGACGTCACAGGGAAGGTTACTGATTAAGAAGAGGATTGCAAAGGAAGGGGAAGGGATTTTGTTAGAACTCTGGCTTAATATTACTCACCAAGAGAAAATATAGGACAAAAATTAGGTTTGAGCAGCGGCTGGGAACATGGGCATGGTGAATAATTATAGGAAGAGGAAAAGACAGAAATACAAAAGAAATAACTACTGCATGATTTTGCTAGATTCCGTCCAACTTAACATCAACTGTATAATTTTTTTAAGATTCACTAAGTGATTTCACGGCCCTGAGTGAAACAACGTAACTTCTTTTTTTAAGTATGTCTTCCCTGAACTATTTAATGAAGGTGGGTCGGTACACTTTTTGAAAGCGAGGTAAGAGATTAAGAAAACGCTGGATTTGACTCTGCTTGATTTTGAAGAGTTACTTCATCTTTATTTACCTAATTTGAAAAATGGGATGACAATACCCCCTTCTATGGCAATGGCCATAAATAAAATACTGTATGTTAGATATTTAACATTATGCTTGGTGCAGGGTGAGATTTTCCAAATGGTGATTGGTGCTATAGAGTGTTGGACATTTACTTTCTGAAATGCAAAACCAGAGAGGATGTACAGTTAGAAAAATTTACTTGTTCACCTGAACATTTAAAATATAAACTAACTTGATGAACACGTACTGAGGCCATGTTGGAATAACTGGTAGTTGACTTATCCTCCTTCCCTAAGTACTGAGAAATCTGGACAAGATACATGAAGTGACTATTTTTAGAGGATAGAAAACAGGCAGTTGGCCCTGAGAGAAAAGATAGAAACAAGGTGAATCACTGTACATTTCTGCCTAGAGGCACTTTCCAGAATGTGGTACAGGGAAGAAAGATCCCAGTAAGCTGAGATTAGAGAAAAAAAAAAAAAAAAGAAGAAGTTCTAGGCGTCTGAAGCAATTATAATATTCAGGCAGAGTACTGTAAAAGAGAGCTACATACACACATGTGCACACACACATAAAATCTCAAAAATCTGCATAGAGATTCTGTAGCATATTGCTGAATAATAACCTGCATTTTCATAGCATGTCATTTGAAAAGGCCAGGGAAAGAACTATCAGAGGACTCTCAGGTAAAGAATTCTCAGATCGCAGAGGACAAGAAGGTATCAGAGCTCCTGTGAGCCCCGTAGAGAGTCTCGCTGATGACCTGAGGCATTCAATGGGGCTTTGAGAAGAAAAATCCTTTGGTAGCACAGAAATAAACAAGCCCAGAGTGAAGGCTGCTTAGAGCTGTCATAACACAGCTTAAAATCAAGGCAGCAAAGACACAGCCATTTTCATGTAATGTAAGTGCCTACCAAAGCAGAGTTCAGTGTAAGGGAAGTCAATTCCTGATACTCAAAAAGGCTTCATGCACAATGCTTCACATCCAATCAGAAATTATTTCATGCAAATAAGCAGAAAAATGGGACCTCTGACCAGTCAATAAAAGCAGACTCACAAATGGGAGAGGTGATGGAAATAGTGGGCAAGGACTTCTAGATAGGCATTATAAATATGCTATGCATATAAATAAAACATGCACACATCGAGAAAGGAAATGGAAGGTGAAAATGAACTACATGGGAATTATAGAGATAGAAATGCAATATTTAGAATGAAAAAAATTACTGGATGAGTGTAACTACAGTTTAGAAAAAGATGACCTTGAAGGCAGTTCAATGACAATGTTCAAAAACTGGAACAGAGTTAAAGGACACACAATGAGCAAAGACTCAATGATGTGTGGGGTAACATTAAGAGAAAAGAAAAAAAATATTTGAAAAAATAGTGGTCATTTTCTTAATCAAATGAAAATTATAAACTGTAGATATACAAGTTAATGTAAGCAAGAAGTGTCCTCCTCTCTGGTATGATAAACACGTGGCCAGCCATATGGGGTCTCATTGTACTTACAATTGCTGAATGCCAGCGATAAAAAGAAAATATTAGGACCAGAGAGAAAAGGCACAGCACGTAAAAGGAAACAAAAGTAAGAACGACCTTCTGTGTTGGATAACTTTATGTGACAACTTGAAGAGTGTTTAGGGGTGGTATTAACATTTAAATTGGTGAACCCTGAGTTAAGCAGTTTGCCCTCCATAATGTGGGTGGGCCTCACCCAATCAGATGAAGGCCTGAAGAGAGCAGGAGAGGCCTCCCTGAGCAAGCGGGAAATCCTCCCGAGACTGCCTTCAGACTTCACCTGCACTGTCAGCTCTCTGGGGTCTCCCGGCTGCCAGCCTTCAGACTGTAGCTGCACTGTCATCATCTGACAAAGGTCCAGAGCCCACCAGCCCACCTTGCAGATTTGGAATTGCAGATCTCTGTGATAATGTGAGTCAATTTCTTACAATAAACATGTTCATCTTTATATTTTTTATATTTATATTTATCCTATTGGGTCTGTTTCTACAATAATATTAACTAACACATTCATAAGTAATGCAAGTCAGTAGACAATAGAACAACGTATTTAAAAGGTTAAAATGTTGTCTATTTGGGTACTAATCCCATAAAAAAATATCCAACAAAAGTGAAATGAATTACATTTAGACAAAAATAATCTGATAAAAATCTCTTGCTAGTAGATCTGCACTATGAGAAAACTTAAAGAAACCATTCAGGAGGAGTGGAATGACACCCAATCGAAACAAAGAAGGAAATGAAGGTCACCAGAAATTATAAATGAAGGAAATGAAGGTCACCAGAAATTATAAATTTTTAAATAAATACAAATATTTTTCTCTTTAAAAGATTTCATTAGAATATAATTGGTTGTTTAAATAAGAAATAATAGTAATGCAAAACGAAGTCTAGAATATATGTGGAAGTAAAGTATGTGACAACTTGGTCAGTAATCAACTTACTGCCTTTCAGTGACAAATCCTCTTTTCCTTGCATGCAGTATTAGAGCTGAACTTTGTAAGCATCTCTACCAGATGGTCGGACGTCAGGCTTGATTAGTTGGTATCGCTAGAGGGACATCGCAGGAGAAAAGCAGTCCCAGGTGCTTGTCTTGTTGGACTCTTGGTGGGCGTGCAGTTCTGTTTACCAATGGCCAGCAGAGCTTCCCTGAAGAAAGAAAGTTTTTCCTGCTCCATGCACATGTCATCTTCAAAGCAGGTGGGTAGCCTACCAGATTGTCTCTTGAGCTATAAAATAAGAAAAACTCTAGGTCTCATAGCCAAAAATTGCCTGAATTTTCACAGCAGAAAAATTTTCATAGTAGAAAGTCACAGCATGTGATCCAGTTAGATGTAAGTGTAAGTCAATTTACAGACCCCCAAAATTTGTTTGAGTGATGGAGAGGACAGGTACTATTTAGAAAGGGTCCTATGCCGTTGTCACGAGTAACAACTTAAATCATCCTCCAAACCTTCTCCTAAGGAATTTGTGGACATTTACTAGAGCAATCATATGTTAAAAAAAAAAAATCAAATTTAAGATTATTTGACACTGTCTCTGAAATCATTCTAATAGCTGGGGATCCAAGATACCTCTGTGTCCTACTAATCAAAATTAGGGCTCGTGGAAGTCAGAGAATGAATGAAGTTTTGGCTCAAGTCTTACAGTGGGCCCAGCTGGTGTAAACCCAACTTGTGGTCATTTTTCAGGATTTAAAGAAGGGACCTCACTAACGAGGTCAGCAGACGTTGAGAGTATAATTAGAGAATACCATGAGTGTGCTGTGACAAAAATTTGAGAAACTAAAGTGTTTAAGTTTCTTGAAGACTCAAATGAACAAAATTGACAATAGAACATATTTTTAAAATCATAATAGTCCTGTCTATTTAAATAGTTGAATTCATATTTGAAAACCATTTCACAATGAAAATCCCAGATCTAGATGGCTTCACTGGTGGATTATAGCAAAATTTAAATTAAAAATAATACACTATTTATTAATTTATTTATTTATTGAAAAAGAGGAGTAGAAAGAACTTCCCAACTCATTTAATGAGGAGAGTATTATTCTCAGACCAAAACTGGCAAAAATATGGTAAGAAAAGAATACCACAAACCAATATTTTAATGAACATAATGTAAAATGCTAACCAAAATAAGGATTATAAACTATGACTAAACTGGGATTATGCCAAAAATATGAGGTTGCTTGTAACATTCCAAAATGAATCAATGTAATATAATAATTTAATTAGAATCAAGAGGAAATGACATTTCAATAGTTACAGAAAAGTCTTATAACTTCAATATATATTCATGAATAAATCTAGAAATAGAAGGAAACTTCCTGATATTAAAAGGCTCTTTGAAAAACATATAGAAAACATCACAGTTAATAGTGAAAGACCAAATACTTTCCTTGAAAGATCATGAACAAGGCAAAGATACTCCACCCTCCTTTCTATTGTCCCACTGGAGGGGCTAGTTGATGTCATAAATCACGTATCAGCAACAACAACAATGAAACCAGCATATCAAGTGGGAAGAAAGAGGTAGAACTGTCTTTTTATTTTTCTTTGTTTATTTGTCTCACCTAAAAGAAATCCTATGAGATTCATTTTCAAAAGCTACTAATATATTAGGTGAGTTAGCAAGGGTGTAGGATACAAGACCAATATGCAAATCCACTCTATTTTTATACACTAGTAAAAATCAATTAGAAATTGAAATAAAATGCCATTTGCCATAGCATCAAAAAATTAAATGTTTATGGTAAAGCTGACAACCTATACACTAAAATACTGGTGAGAGAAACTTAAAAGTTTCAAATAAATGGAGAGATTTACTGAGGTCATGTTTCAGGAGACTGAATATTTTAAAATGTAAATTCTTCATAATTTTTTCTTAGTTTCAATGCAAAGTTTATCAAAGTTTAAGTAGAATATTTTCTAGAAATTAAGAAGCTAATTCTAAAATGATGAGAATATTTCAAACAGCATTAAAATTTTTAAAAAGTCAAAGTTTAAGAACTTATATTACCTGGTCTCAAGACTCATTATAATATTATATTAATCAAGACGGTATGCTATTGCTGTATGAATAAATATATCAACGTAAAAGAAAATCTAGAATTAGACCAATAAATATATGGTCAGTTGATTTTTGACAAAGTTACAAAGTCAATTCAATAGAGAACATAATCTTTTAATGAATGATACTGAAAAACTTGAATATCCTTATGCAATAAATAAATTAATAAATTTAGGTCATTATTTCTCATCATATACTAAAATTAATAATAACTAAATTATAGATTTGTAGTCTACGGCCATGCCACCCTGAAAGTGCTCAATCTCATCGGGTCTCAGAAGCTAAGCAGGGTCGGCCGATTAGTACTTAGATGGGAGACCACCTAGGAAGACCAGGTGCTATAGGAGATTTAAAAAAAATTATAGATTTAAATGCAAAACCTCAAGTTATAAAACTTTCAGAGAAAATATAACATCTAACCTTGGGTTGGGCAAAGGTTTTTAGTTACAACATTAAAAACACAATTTGCCGCGTCCAGCAAGTGGTAAATCCTGCCACGTCCAGTGCGGCCCTGGAAAATAATCCTGAGTGGGAACGGTGGGAAATTGGGAAAAGAAAGAAGACAGAAGGCTGGGATCGGGAAGCCAGGTATCCACTGATGATGAAGTAGAGAACAATTTTCTTTTGGCAAGTTGCTTTTATACAAGAGCAGACCTTTGCTAGCTAAAATGAGATAATCCCCATCCAACCTCCACATCCTACTATAATCATTTGCATTTCCGTAGGGTAACCCCCACCCTACACAGACTGCTAAAATCATTTGCATTTCAACACCCGCATTGTTCTCCAATCTCTTCTTATTTCTCATTCTTAGGAGGATTCCTGGAGGTGAGGCAACCCTTGGTTGGCCTCACAGATTGCAAGGACTTTGTCAGCTTGCAATCTGCTCTCCACAATTCACACAAGAAAAAATTAATACATTGTACTTCATTAAAATTAAGACTTCTACTCTTTGAAAAGGCACTATCAAGAAAATGATAAGAAAAGCCATGGACTAACAGAAATCATCAGGAAATCACCTATTTGAGAAAGTACTTGAATTCAGAATATAAAAAGACATCTCAAGGGTCAATAATAAGAAAACAAGCAACTTGATGAATGGGAGAATAGTTTGACACTTCATCAATGAATATATACATATAGAAAATAGGCATCTGAACAAATATTCAACATATTAGCCATTAGGAAAACACAAATTAAAACCATAATAAGATAATAGTATAGACATGTTAGCATGTTTAAAATTAAAACGACTGATCATACCAAATGTTGGTGAAGATGTGAAACAAATGAAACTCTCATGAATTGCTAATAGCAACATAAAATGGCATATTTACTTGTGCAGTCACAGGCTAATTAAAAGTTAAAGATATACCCAGCTCATAAACCAGATATTTTAACCTAGGCATTCAGAAAAGAAAGTCTCTGTCCAAACAAAGATTGGTACACAGACATTTATAGCAGTTTTATTCATAATATTCCAAAACCAAAACCAACACAGAGTCAATAAATATATGAATAAACAAATTATGCTATTTCCATACAGTGGAATACAGATGTTTAATAAAAGAATAAACTGCAGATACACATGACAGCATGGATGTATCTCAAAGTAATTGTACTGAGTGAAAAAAAAGTCAGGCAAAAAAAAAAATACGAACTGTACAATTCTGTTTCTGCAAATGCAAACTAACCCACACGGATGGAGCAGGTTACTGGTTATCTGGAGAAGGGGCAGCAAGTGTGGACGGGACGTATGCAGATGACACAGCGGTGTGCAGGAAGAATTTTGGTGGTGATGGATGTGTTTATCATCTACTCGGTGGTAGTTGTTTCGCTGTTGCACACGCGTATATCGGCACTTATCAAATTGTGTACTTTGCGCGCACTTTATTGTGTAACGATTCTATTTCAATGAAGGTGTTAAACATTAAAAAACTTAAACAACAAAAATTGGTAAGTTCGTCTTCAGAAAAGTTAAAACTTTTGTCAAGACTCAAAGAAGAAAATGAAAAGTCAGGGCACTCGATTAGAGAAAATGTTTTTGTTTTTGTTTTTGGTTTTTTATGATATTGATTAGAGAGAGGACTTACTTTCAGAATATGTAAAAAGCTTATACAACTTAGAATAATCGAACAAGCCAGTTTCTAAAATGGTCAAATGATTTGAGGAGATACCTCAAAAAAGAAGGTAGAGAGGAGGCCCAAAATGTATTAACACATTCAGCATTGCTAGTCATTAGGGAAATGCAAACGTAAATCACTGTGAGAGGCCGCGGCAAAACTTGGGATGGTTAAGTTTGTTAGGTTGGCAGGGGAAGAGCCAGCCAGATGCCTGCCTGGAGACTTCCCAGCTTGATATGGGAATCCAGACCCTCCAGCCAGACATCGAAGTCAAAGTCCTGAACGCCCAACTGATAAACCCACCCTAAAGCCCTGGCCCACCACCCTAATCTGGATGCTCAACTAACATTTAATTAACATTCCCCGCTCTAGACCCTACCCCCACATAACCCTATAAAAAACTACGCCCTCCTACCCCAGGGCGTGACTTCTCTGGCCCCTCTTCTCTCTGGACCAGAGAACCTCGCCTGGGAGCCCCCTCCCAAAAAAATTTGCTTTTAAAACTTCTCTCTGCGTGTCATGCGTTTACCTTACAAAGTTTAAAAAGATGCAGACTACCTCGTGTCGTCTTCAGAGTGTAGAGCATTTTAACACCGATGGGAATGTGAAGTGGTATAAGCATTTTGGAAAACGGTACATTATAAAATTCAACATACGAATACCACATTATGCTATCCATCACCAAAATAAAAAAAGCGAAAATGTAGGCGCATGCAAAGACATGTCCCCGGATGCTCATTGCCCTTTATTCATGTTGGCCCCAAACTGGAGACGAACCCAAATGTTCTGCATTAAATGTAACCAATAAACAGTGTGTGGGGGGTAAACAAGCAACTGAGGCCTTCAGAATCTTAGGGAATTTACACAGCTGCATGACGAGTAAAAGACATTGGTGACTAAAGAGTGTGCTTTGTGTCGTTCCGTTTACGTTAAATTCTAAAACAGGTAAAAGTAATCTCTGGTTGCAGATGGCTGATCAGAGGTTGCCTGGGGCCTGCTTTGGGGAGGGGCTTGATTGTAAGTAGGCAAAATTGTCCTGATTTCAAGGGTGTAGGTATTTGGATTCTCTTGTAGACCTGTGTACTTATAACGGATACTGTGTATCATATGCAAGTTCCTCTTAGTTAAGTAGATTTGAAAATGACAATAACAGCACTGCGTTCGTTGGCTAGGGCCACCATGACAAAATGCCACATCCTAGGGCCTTATCCAACAGAAATTCATCTTCCCACAGTGGCGGTTCTGGAGGCTAGAAGTCCCAGACCAAGGTGTCATAGGTTTGTTTCTCTTCGCCATCTTTTAACTTCTATTTCCTCCTCACGACTTTACATTGTTGAAAAAATTCAGTCTGTCTTCTCAGAGCTCATGAGGCTAATCAACTCAAATTGTGGCTGGCAAAATCTCATGGATGCTCATCGTATTTACACAGTAGATGATAAATTTGTATTTTTGAATGCATTAAATCAAGCCCAAGGTCTGATATGATAAGCACTGGGATTTCCTCTCAAGGATGGATTTTTTTCCCCCCCCCAGAAAACCGATTTATGCAAACCTCTCTTCGATTTAAATTCACAGCTAAAACCAGACGGACTTAGGAGCTCACCGCCTATGTGGATTTTGAATACCACTCCGAACTCAAGGGGAATACATAATGTAAGTGCCCAACAAATTTTGTCGAATTTGCCTTTTCAAGAGCCACCTTTTATTTGACGTTGATGGAGCAATAGGACACCATTTTCCGTATATTTAGTGTCAATGTAACGCTGTCTGATTCAAGTTGGAACAAGATCTTATATCACAAGTAGTCCTCTCCCTTCAAAGAGCTTATGGTCTCAGTGGGACAAGACAAAGCATCCTTGTTTTCCAGAGATAAACTGCAGAGGCTCTTTGTGATTAAGTAACGAAATGAGTACTAGAGGAAAAAAGTCCAAAGATGTTCAGGAAACAGGGATGCGTAGTGGGCTGTGGCAGTCACAATGCTTTTGTAAAGAATGTTCACGAAAACAGCGGTCATATAATAAATTCAAGCGTCAAGTCGAAATGTCCTATGTTCGAGAAAAATGTAAAAAAAACATGCCTCTCTAGTTAGAGGAACTCTCCCGTCTAGCCGCACTTTCTGGAGACCTATAACTCACTTTCGAATCTTATGCACCTTTAGGAGACAACGATCTTTGGGATTGCAAGATGCTTTAGTTAGAATAGCTAGATATTGCTCTTCTGGCTTCTTGCAAATAAAGTTTATTTTCATGATATCACATCTTTATTGTTTGCTAATATTCTCCCTTGTTCTTCAATTTTGCTCTCCCTCCCCCATTGACACTATAGTTTCCATAAATAACTATGTATGTTTTTAAATGATTTTAATCCAATTATTGTCCTAAGCAATAATTTTTATCTCATTGACAATGTACTGAGTCAGAATACCCTGAATCTGATTTTTTTTTTTCCATGATACGTTTAACAAGTTGAAAGATTTAGGCTGTTATGGTGACATGCTTATTCTTACGTTGCGTCAAAATAGAATTTACTTATTTTATTTTACTTTATATTTTTTACTGAATGTGTAAGTATATACAGTAAACTTTGGATAGT
>CM053513.1:87311922-87322718 GCA_028627145.1 Eidolon dupreanum
AGTTGATTTTTTTCTCTGAATTTTAAAATTCTATTTTGGAACATGAGAAACAACCCGGTTATGAGTCGTATCGACATCCTGGGGAAGTAGACCGGTCTCCTAATGTAAGCCCCGTAGCTCAGAGTGGCATTTCCCAAGGTATCTCACGTAGGATCTCAGTAGGTGTCACAAAAATAAAGGGGAGGTACATGCAGAGATGTAGAAATGGCGTGTTAAACTTATTTTTCCAAAAATACTCCGGCCGTGTCAGATCCTCGAATTGTCTAGAGTATAGGCTAACAGACTTTTCTAGTCAAGGGTCAGAGAGAAAATATTTTAGACTTTGCAGGCCATTTGTCCTCTGTTGAAACTCGGCTCTCTCCACTTTGCCATTGTAGTTCTAACACAAAGGAAGGGGCATGGCCGTGTTCCAATAAAACTTTATGTGTAAAGAAGATGGCACTTCACCAGTCCCTGGGTTACGGAGCATGACTCTCTAATCAGAAAAGTAATGAGAATCAACTACGAATTTACCACGAAATGGTCTGTTTCATCTGTTTGAGAATTGTCTTGCCAACCCATTGTGCTAATGAATATCTGTTGAGATTTGGAAGTGTGACGGAAAGAGTGTGGGCTTTGGGATCTAAGTGGCACATGCCAGAGCCTTAGCCCCTCTACTTGATAACTCTGTGAACAAATTGCTTCTTTTTTCCAGCCACGGTGGAAACTTTAGTGAGGTAGGAATAACTATCACATTTGATGCAGCTGATGTGAGGGCTAAAGGAGAATGGATGCGTGCAGTTGATGGCACGTTGTGGCCTTTGAGAAACACTGGTCTCCGTCTGATGATCGCTTATCTCCTTTCAAAGATTATCCTTAGCCGCTTTCGCCTTTTGGGTCCTAGACTTATCGGAGTGATCACTTCATAAGCTATACAGACGTCTAATCACTAGGTTGTACACCTGAAACGAATATAATATTGTATGCCAACTATAATTGAAAAATAAAAAACAAACCAACAAACAAAAAAGCCAAAAGACTATTTTTCCTGGATTTGGTGCATTTTACTGTTATTTGTGGTTCCTGCTGTTTTCCTTTAGTTCCCAAAAAGGGAATACGCAGGCTCTTAATGTGTCCTTCATAAACGGGCAACAAGGGAACCCATTCATATCTCTAGTCACGGGTCGTGTGGCATTTCTGGGTGGCTGGACTTCTGTTTGAGCAGTTTGGAGGATTTTAAAGCACAGGGCTTCTCATTAAGGTCATTTTGTTAGTGAGAGCTAAATGAAAAGTGCCGGGGGCTGAATCAGGGACCATCGTGTCGTTCAATCTTCTCATTATTATCTCCATAATACTATCAAACATTTATCGAGGGTTCACAATATGGTGAGCCTTGTTCTCAGATCTTTCTATGGGTAAACTCGTGTAATCCTCGAAATGATCATGTGAGGTAGTGACTAATTCAAACTCAGTTTTAGAAATGAAGGAAGCTGAGGCACAGGATGAGTGAGTGCCCAGCTGCCCAAGGTCACACTGCTGGTAAGTGAAAGGGCCACGGTTCAGAACGAGGTGGCTGGCCTCAAAGCCAGCTCTCCCAAACACCCACTACGTTATTTCTACTTAGGAGAAAAATTTAGCATCTCCCTTCAGAAAATACTTTTTGAGCTTTGGCTAAGATATTTTGGTTCTTTTGAATGAGATCGCGTCATTACTCTGGGGCAGTGCTGTGTAGCACAAAGGACCCAGGCTTTGAGGTCAGATACATCTTGACCAAATCTGACTCCATCACTCACTGCTTCAGTGACCATGTGCTACTTAGCATTTCAAAGCCTTAGTTTCTGCAAAAAAAAAAAAAAAAAGATAATTATACCTACCTCATGCATCTGTTTGGAGAATAAAAGATTAGTTATAAAAATCACAGTTCCAGGCCCTGAGGAGGTCTCATAAGTGCTCATTGCCTTCCACCTCTCTCCTCACGGGTATCTACAAGGTCTCAGAGGGTCCATGCAGTCCAACGACTGTTACTCCAGGATTGCACTGAAGAAAAAAATGTGGGCAGTCTGCCCGTCGTACACCTTCCCTGCTCCTTTAAGTGGCTCCCTTCTTTTTATTTCCCTAGAGATTCCGTGTGCTCGTGTCAATTTTTTCAGGGAAGAGTAACATTTCCTTGTATGTGATTTGCTCTGGACTTACAAATTGCTTTTGCGATACCATCTTATTTTCGGCCTCCCAAAAATTTTATGAAGGAAAACGTTGCTACCCTGTGTGTAAATAAGAATTCTAACCCTTATCACATAATTTATTTATATAACCAGCCACTAAGGAGAGGTGACACCAGGGTTTGAATTTTCCCGTTCCAATTTTGAACAGCAGCACTACACCGAAATGGCTCTGTGATTGTTTTTGCCTGCTAGATACTAGGGACGGTGACAGGCACTGTGGGGGACACAGAGCTAGGCAGGTGTCTTCCTTTATGAAGTCTAAGAAGTGTCTCTTTCTGTTAATATGAGATTCCCCATTCTTCCCCTCCAGTTCTCCTCAGGGAGCTTTTGATCTTTGAGACCTTTTTCAATTTGCATAGAACAGAGAGAGAAAGAAAGATGACTATATTCACATACATCTAAGTAGAAAAAAACAACAACAACAATGCATATACAAACACGAAATAAAGAAAAAGCCACAAAATAACCAACAATTTCTTGGTGGCCTCTGACAAAGCATATTGATATTTGTTAATTTCTCGAACTGTATATAACGATCTGCTAAGACGACAAAGGTGTATATTTTCTTATTCACACGGGGCAGAAACAGAGTCTTCGCCTTTATCCAAAGCCTCATACACTCTACATGTCAAAGCAGAAAATAGAAACGGCAAAGGAAAAACAATTAGAATTGGCTCATACATCATCCATTCTATCTTCTTTCAAGTTGGAAAGGTAGGAAAGCTATAAACTCTATTTGTACAGCCTCCCTTGCTGCTAGGGTTCTAGGTGAGCTCAGGAGATAATTGGGAGGCAGGAGTGGGTCAGAGGCCATCGACTCGCGGCCCGGGCTATTAGCTCTGACTCACAAGATGGTGGATGCGTGAGGTCTTCTGGCAGCAGATATTGAGTGTTGGTTCTCCAGCTTCCCCGGTGTTGAGAAGCTGAGGCCATGGGGGTTTGCTCACACGACTTCTTGATCCCAGGATTTCGGTCCCTGTTGACCGATGTGACCCTCTTCCATGTGGCACTCACACAGGCAGCCGTGTCCTTACTGGACGAGTCGGGTGTCCCCCTGAAACTCACCCCAAAGTTGCTCCCTCAGGTTTTCCTGTCTTGTAAGCATCTGATCCCCTGTATTGAATCCTTTCTTGGTAAATGTGTTAGTGGTTCTCTTCCCGGCACCGGCCTTGTAGATGCTCCCCGCTAAGAGATCTATGTTTCTGCCGGGATTTCTGGGGACAATGCTTCGATGTATTTCAGACAAAAGGAAAGCTAATAGGTAAGCACATCGAGAAGCAATAACCTGCTTTACGTTTCTTAAAATTGATTATGTTCCTGTTTAACTTTCCTGAACCCCTTAAGGCCTTCTCAGGAATAAAGAGGGTAGGGAAAAAAAGGGGTTACAAAATGTGGAAAAACATGCAAGACGTTCCCCTCTGCCCTTCAGTAAAGCACACTCGTGATCATCTTTAGATTTATAGATCACGTTATGTTTCACGAAGCATTTGTAATACCTCACTCAGTTCATGCAGCAGGCCTCGGAGGTAAGTATGGCCGCGATTATAGGTCACATTCCACCCATTAGAAAGCCAGGACTCTCAGGGACATGGGGCCGTGTTGCTATTTTCCCTCTCTGGGGCTGTATACTTAGCACCTGGTGACATCCAGCACAGACCAAGCACAAAGTAAGAGCTCCAAGAATTAGTGAACCTGTGCATTCAATTCTGGGAGGTTAGGTATCTTGTCATGATCACAAAGAAAGTAAGTGACAGAATGACTGTTTTGGAACTCAAACCCGATGCTCACGTGATTATATCGGAGCCAACTCATTAATGACGTCACGTGATTCCTGGAGAGCCTGCGTGTCCTTGCAGGCAGGAGAGAGCTGCCGAGGGACCAGATTCAGAGTCTCATAGCATCGCTAGACTTAGGTTCAAGTCCTGATTCTGTCACTTGTTACCTTGTGACAATTTCACTGAGCCTCAGCTCCTTTACACGCAGTAAAGAAGAGACCACGTACAGTATTCCTCCTTCATCTACGGTTTCCCTTTCTGCGGTTTTAGTTACACGTAATCAACTGTGGTCTCAAAATATTAAATACAAAATTCCAGAAATAAGCAATTCATAAGGTTTACATGGCTCCTTGTTTCGAATAGCTTGATGACTCTCTCACCATCCTTCCCCGTCCCCCTCATTCTTTTGTCCAGCACGTCCAAGCTGTCTGCCCTCCCCATCCATCAGTTACGAGGCCGACTGCCACAGTCCCCTAGTGCTTGTGTGACACTGGAAATTTGGATCTGTCGAAAAATGCTTCCTTTAAGTGAAAAGACGTATAGGTAGAGGAAAAATCGTAGCAGATGGAGGATTCGGGGCTATTCGTGGTTTCAGGCCGTGGAGTGTAGCCCTTGCAGATAAGGGGCGGCTACTGTACGGATGCGTTTCACTGTTAGCCATGGACACATCTTTCAATTCTTACAGTTCGCATTTTTTAAAAAGCAAAGGTTCAGAGCAGGGATTCTAAGGCGCCGAGCGCTGATTTGGATGCTTTGGCATTCTTCCAAAGTCTTCATTTACTGTTTATAATTTAGATAGAGCACACACACCCACAGCATTTTGAAGCTTATGCAAATGCAGTTTAAATGTATCTCGTATATTGAGGAGGTTGCTCTCTCCCACGTGTCTGTCTTACTGTAGCCGGGAAAATCACTCGTCCTTGCCAAGATCGTCAGTTAGAACCCCCTCTGTGTGCCCTCCACACGGCAGGGGAAAGTGAACTGCAGATCAAGTGATGGGGCATTTGAGTCAGGCCTTGGCACAGCTCTGCTTGGTACTTGACTCCCCAGCAGTTCAAATGCTTCATTGGACTGAGATTTCATTCTTTGCAAAACGAGGAAGTTGGAGTTGATCTCTAAGTCCATATTTTCCTCTGAGATGCTTAGGTTTCAGGTGTGTGTGTGTGTGCGTGTGTGTGTGTGTGTGTGTTGTTTGTTTCTGCTTTTTTAGGTGTACTTTCTAGAGATCTTCATACAAAATTCATTTATTCAGCAATTCCAGCTATTATCAGCGAAGTGGAAATTCTCACTGAAGGAGGAATTGGAAACACTTTCTAAAAATCGCTGAAACAGACGAGCGGTCCCTCTACAAAGGTGCACACGGGTGAACGACTTTGCCTAGGTTACCTAAGATCTCAAACCCCTAAGTTACTACCTGAAGCCATCGCTGGCAGGATGTAGATTCTAGAAGAATATATGCGTAAGAGCTGATCTAGTCTTCCAGGCTCAGCTACAACCAATAATCGCCAAAAACCAAGTACATAAGTAGGTAAAAATGTCTAAGATGATCAAACTCAGTGGTGTCAAAGCCATAACTTTATTATTTTAAATTCCAGCTTGTTCTCTCATTAAGGTCAGAGATTTAGTTCAAGAAAAAGTCAATACTGGATATTCTCACTTCCCTGTTTTATCCAGGATCTCATCTAAATTTTCTAATAGATAAGAGGAAGGAGTTAACTTAGAATTGATTCTAAATTCCCAAGTAGAACCATGGCACGGGAGAGGGGAGCATGTATCTGGCCTGCGGTTGTCATATTTCCTCACCTGGCACCTGCTGAGGTGAGCAATGCTGTGTGTTGCTCTGTCTCCTTCAGCTATTCGTGCAGCCGTCACCTGGGATTTCTGTGTTCCCATCTGCTTTCCCACCTCAGAACGCATGTTGACATTCTCAGAGGGATCACCTCTTCCTGATGGCAAAGCTTCCTTTCTCCCTGAGTTGTGTGTCCTCCCCTGAGACCCGGATGAGCCACCTGTGGCCTTGCACTTTCTCAGAGTGGAGCTGCCTCCACCTTCGTCTCTCTGTCCCCAGGCTGTGATGGTAGGGACATCTCTGTAAGAGTCACAGGTGACAAAATGGCCTTGGTGCTTTCTACTTTCAGATTGCCTGTCTCAGCCAGGGACCCCATCGCCTTTCTCACCCCGGGAGCTGCATTCTGGGGTTGGGATAAGACAAGACCCATCTGCAAATCTGACCCAGAAAAATCTGACCCTGAAGATCTCTGATCAGAATGTGTTCGTGGCTTTTTGTTGTTGTTGTTTGTTGTTTAGTTTACTTTTGTTTTTGTTTGTTTGTGTATTTGTTGCCTGTAGGAAAAGCCATCTCAGGAACTAAGTCATATGTATCAGATTGCCTGCCTCAGGGACGCAAAAGCCAATAATCGAAGCATTTTGTTCATAGAGAACAAATCCTTGCTAAGAGTGGTAACGTGTCCTCGTGAACTCGTGTGGCCTTGGGGACACCCTTTAAACAGTGCTTTCGCGGTTTGCTCCTCTACCTAAGTTCTCACCGTGCCCAGGAGGGCATCTGGAGAATCAGTTGGTACCGGTGGAGGGTCTGTCCCCTAGCACAACTCAACCCTTAAAAAGCCTCCAACCTTTTATTTCCGTGGAGTTGAGCATCTTTAACACCAAACAAGAGGAAGGCACAGATGACGCTGTTTGGAATCTCAGATGTAACCGTGCTCTTGGCCACCCTGATGTGTAGGTATCATGGTTTGCAGTTTACGTAAGAGGAGACTGAGGCAGAGGAAAGCTTAACTACCTGCCAGAGTTTGCACCGTCATCAGCGACAGCTGGGACCGAGCCACACAGTGAGATTAGAGCCCATGCGCCTTAACCCAGACTCTGCCTCGGAACCAGACAGTCGTGAGTGGTTCAGTGACAAATTCGCCACCTTGAGGAGTGTTGACTCCCAGGGGAAGCAGCCTCAGTGGAGGGCTATGGCAGGAACCATGCTTCTAAAAGTTCTGATGAGAAGGAAAGAGAAAAACCCACAGTGGCTTCTGGGTATAGTGGATGCTAAGCCAAAGGAAGCCTAATGTATTTGTTTACTTTTAAGAAAGGATACCATATGACCCAGCAATCCCACTTCTGGCTATTTATCTGAAGAAATCCAAAACACTGATTCGAAAAGATAGGTGCACCCCTGTGTTCATTGCAGCATTATTTACAATAGCCAAGATATGGAGGTAACTTAAGTGTCCATCAATAGATGACTGGATAAAGAAAGTGTGATACATATATACAATGAACTATAACTCATCCATACAAATAATTAAATCTTACCATTTGCAACAACGTGGATGGATCTACAGGGTATTATGATGAGTGAATAAGTCAGACAGAGAAAGACAAATGCCATATAATTTCACATATATATGGAGTCTAAAAAGCAAAATAAATGAACACAGCAGAAACAAACTTATAGATACAGAGAACGTTATGCTGGTTGCCAGATGGGAGAGGGACTGGGAAGGAATGGGTGAAAAAGGTAAAAGATTCGGAAGTACAAATTGCCAGTTATAAAAACAGTCACAGGAATGTTAAGTACATCACAGAGAATATAGTCCATATTATTGTAATAAATATGTATTGTGTCAGACAAGTACTAGCGTAAAGTATACAAATGTCTAATCACTATGTTGTATGCCTGAAACTAATATAATATTGAATGTCAACTGTAATTAAAAAAAATTTTTAATGCAAAAAAAAGAAGAGGAAGAGGAAGAGGAAGAAGAAGAAAGAAAAAAAGAAGAGGAGGAGGAGGAGGAAGTGGAGGAAGAGGAAGAGAAGAGAAAGCCCTGCTTTGAGCTAAAGACCATTAAATCCTAATGTATGTATCTGACGGAATGTGGGGAGGGATGAGGTCAAGACGGATGGGTCTAGGGCCAGTCACTGAGGACAGTCTTTGGAAGTACAGCAAGTGGGGACATACTCAGACTCACAGGACTTTGAGAAGTAAGGAAAGAACAAGTAAATTAATAAAGAACCAAGCCAGAGAGAAGATTAAGATCAAGCGCAATCGCTAAAGAAAGGACTTAATGTTCAGATTTGAGAGCTTCTGGCATCTTTCACTTAAGTTTCAAGACTTCCAAACGCATTTTGAACTTGAACCTCATTACACTACTTTTCCGTTCTGTTTCTGTTGAGAAGACGATGACAGTGGATCCTGGGAACCCAGACCACTTGTGACCTGTCAGATTCCTAAGGCATCGAGGTGCTGTTTCGCCGAATCTGGTCTGAGAGGGGAATGCTGTGGGGGTGGATGGGCGTGGGGACTCGGGATGAGGAAGTCTGGGTCCTCACCTCTGTCCCACTCAAAGGCTGGGTCATCTGAAATAAATAATTCCTTGTTCTGAGTCTCGGTTTCTTACGCAGAAAATGAGAAATGTTGAACAAGTGACTTCTAGGATTGTTTTCAGCTTCAAAATGTATTTTTTAGAGTAAGCCCCAAGATAAAGGAAAACAATGTTTTGCATTTGAATATGATTTACCAGGCGGTTACCTCTGGATATTTCTTCTCATCCTGATTTGGGGAATTGCAAATGGGCAGGAACGTCAAACTCCGGGGCCAAGTTCAAACCCAGAGGCACGAACTTTGATCCACTCAAATCTGGACCCTTCCCATTGTTAATGATTGTCTTTTTTTTGTTTGTTTTTTGATACAAAAATCCTTACCATCAATTATTGAACTGTATTTCTGGAAAACGTAAACGAAAAAAGCAATCCTCTCTGCTTTAACTTTTCACGCCACACTTAGTGATGAAAACCACATTTTATAGGAAAAAAATGTTTGTCACTGATTTCACATTAAATGTGGACTAAAGCAAGTTAAAGCGGGGTTCCCTCCACTAACTAGATTGTAGGGTGGGGAGGGAATTTCATAATGGATATTATGTACCTGAGGCTCATTTTTTTTTTTTTTTTACTGGGCATATAAGCACACCTTTGTACAAACATATTTTTCCGTACAGAGAACGCATGTTATGAGACTCATTCTGCTCTATCAGTTACAGCAAATGTATGTTCTGAAAAATCCCCTAAATACCTAATTTTCTGGCAGCAGAGACTATCTTATTAAAAAGTCATTTTAATTTACTGTGTATTGGTAGACAAATGATGGTGATTACATCAGCAGCTTACTGCTCAGTGGAGAACCCCTTTCAGAAGCACAACTGATAGAAGAAGAGAATTGGAAAGTGTGCCAGAAAACGCCCCAGGTTACAGGCCCCTCAGAAAACCAGTGACTAAAAGGCTCGTCCACAGATCCAGTAAGTCAGACAGACCTAGAATGGGTCTCGGCAGGTGACAGCGAACAGTTCAGGCTATCATGCAAGCCCCACTTTTCTCCTGTTCTTTGAAGGTGATTAGCATTATGTTTCTTGGAAAAAATCGCTGGTGTTTTAAATTTATTTCGTCTTATTTTCTTGGTAATATAAGTCTCAGAAAGCCAAAACTCATAAATAAATAAATAAATAAATAATAAAATGCATATACAAATATAATAAAAAATGTTACCTCACGGTAAACATTCCCCTGGACTTTATAGGTTTTTTTTTTTTTTTTTTTTTTTTTTTTTTTTTTTTTTTTTTTTTTTTTTTTTTTTTTTTTTTACCTATTTCGGAGACTTTTTTTTCATTAAATGCAAAAAATATTCTTATTTTTCTTTATATTACATTGTATGGAGACACCATATTTATTATATGAAAGCCTACATGGAGACCTTTTCGGGGTTTTCCCATCTTTTGAAAGCTGCCATGAATGTCTTGTGCGTATAACAGTTCACACATACGCAAGTATATCAGCAGAATTAGTTTCTAGAAATAGAATTGTCAGGTGAGAACATTGGTTCATTTTTTTTGCTTTGACATACTTTTCAATATTCTCTCCAGAATGGTTACAAAATTTCCACTCCTGCCAACATGGAGAAAGCACGCTCACTCCCCCACAGTGGCCAACAGACTGTAAGCAAACTTAGGGTGGTGTCAGTCTGACAGGTGAAAAACGGGCACATCAGTGCAATTTAACTGGAATTTATTTTATTTTTAACTGAAATTTATAATTTTGTTAATATGGTAAAAATGTACTCGTGTTTTTTTGTTTTTTGTTTTTTGTTTTTTTTTTTGATGAACAGTCTAGGCATATTCTTTGCATGTTTTTTGCATGTTGGGTTTTTATTCCTTCCTTTATCAGCATGTTGGTTCTTTTATATATTAAAAAAAATTAATTTTTTTGTCTGTGATATAAATTACAAATCTTTAATATGTCGAACTCCTACAATCATTTTTTATACAGTTTTAGAAGTTGAATGTTTATTTACACAGTAAAAAGTCCTTCCCATTTTAGATGTTACATACAATTATAAATATATAAAATATATATATATATAATTTTTCTGTTTCCTCTATTACTTTTTTTAGATTTTCTACATCTAATTCTGTTTTTTCATTTGGAAATTTTCATGATTAATGTTTAAAGTACAGGCACAATCATTTTAATTTGTTTTCACACGTCTACCCAATCAGGACAAGATATCTTTTTGAAGAACCAACATTTCTTCCAATTATTTTAAACTTTACTTCTGTCATAACTTATTTCTGTAGGATATGATATATTTCTGGGATGTCTATTCTAATTATTTAATCTGAAATTCATATGGCACACCAATACTGTTTTAATGATAGTGGCATTATAATGATTTGAATATCTGGTAAGTGTATTCTGTTCATTACTATTTTCGATTTATATTTTTTCCACCTTACTCTTGATTAATACACTAAAA
>CM053513.1:87322818-87347889 GCA_028627145.1 Eidolon dupreanum
GATCTCCTTTATTCCACATAATTTTTAAATGTCTATTGTTTCTACTCATTTATGCATATCTTTTTCTACCTTACTGGATTCTGTCATTGGCTGCAATAATTTTTCAGTTGTTTTACATTTTTCAGAGAAGCGACCATTTTGCCTGCCAGTAGTGGTGATTTTAACTCTAACTTTACCATCTTTATGCTTCTAATGCATTCCTCTTTGCATTTATGTTTGCTCATGTTCCGAAATATGACAATTAACAGTCATCATTCTTGTTCAAGGCCTTAGTATGAGTTCTTGTTTTCTATTTGTGTCTGTTGGTTTGAAGGCTGAGAAGAATATTTATCTATTGTGTTAGAAATTCTTACATTTCTATTTTATCGTTTTTTATCTAAAATCAATAATGGGTATTTAATTTTATCCAAGATTAATGTCTGCAGATGTCATATTTTGTCCTGAGACATACTAATATAATTAATCATATTAAAATATTTCTTAATTTTGAAAATTTTTCATCTCCTGAATATCATGCAGTGATGGCATACTAATTTTTAAATATGCTGTTAAAGCCTGCTTGCTGAAACTAAATTTATTATTTTGCATCAAATTTATTTCATTAATTTTTTATTATCTATCTTCCCCCATGATAATACAAAGTTCATAAGGACAGGTTTATTTCTTGGTTTTGGCTAAAACCCCAGCACCTAGAACTGTGCTTGGCACATAGTAATTCCTCAAAAATAAGTTGATATTTATTCATTCAATAAATTGAAATTTTTCTGTTTTACCTCTTTTGTTGCATTTCTGTATCAAGTTAATATACATGTTTATGCACTTAATGAAAAACTCTGAAATAATTTAAATAGCATTGGAATTATCTCTGCTTAAAGTTATAGTTAGTGTAAATCAGTTGGAAGGTTTTTCTGGAATTCTAAATGTGGCTTTACAAAAGTTAGTAGCCTTTGTGTGACTGAGTCAAGAGACGTTTAGTTTCATTTAATATTTAAAAACAAATCTCTATTTTAACACAGATTTCTATTTTATATGTGGAGTTTTTTATTCTTATCTAATATTGAATTATATTTTCCGTCTCTGTCTATCTGTCTATTTGTCTATCTATCTATCTATCTATCTATCTATCTATCATCTATCATCTATCATCTATGTATGTATGTAAACTATCTGGAGTAATCCATATCTAATTTAAGAACAACAATAAAAATATCGTACTTATGTCTCACTAAACAATATAACATTTTGTTTTTACTGTTTTTATAATCTGTGAGAATGAAATCATACTGCTTGTGGTCATCTACGATATTATAGCTCAATAGTATTTTTTCTAAATTCACACTTATTATTGTGTATTGTTATTCATTCATTTCATTGTAGTACACTATTGTACACTTTGGGTTGGCAGCAGTTTCTTGCTAGCGTGAGCTGTACTGCTGTAAATATCTTTACCTTTGTCTGTTGGAATACAAGAATCCTCGACAAGATATTTCCATAAATGGGACTGTTGGTTTGTATTATGCACTTGTTCAAGTTTATAACATAGCTCCCATTTATTTGTCAAAATGTTTGTATTAATTTACAATCCCACCAGCAGTTCACCAAGGTTCAATTAAATAAATAATCGCAGCTAATATTTGATATTATTAGACATTAACTTTTTGCCAATCTCATGGTGTAAATGATATCTAAGTGTGGTCTTAATTTAAATTTCCCTTTTTACTAATGAAGTGGAGCATATTTCATGTGTTTTTTGACTGTGTATGTTTATTGACCATTTGTCTTTCCTTTTCTATGCAATTTTTGTTAACTACTAATTTGATTTCTTTAATGGTTATTAGTGTTTTTCAGGCTTTCTATTTTCTGTGTGCCAGTAATTTATAATTTTTTGAATTTCCTCTGAGTTTTAAACATATTGGCATATGGTAATTCGTAAATTATTTTAGGTTTTATTTTCCTGTTTTAATTTGCTAGGCTCCATTTACAGTTTTCTTTTTTTTTTATTCCTAACATTGCTTGTTTGTGCCTGATGTTTTTCTCGACTCTCACCAAAGAATTATTATTTACTTATTTAGTCTTTATTCTTCTTTAACCAGAAGATTTGATTTTCTTCTGTTTTGGCTCACATGCTGATATCAACCAGAGGCAACTTAATCCCTCCTTAGGGTCCCCAGCTTAATTGAAGAATCTCAAGTTCATTGTCCTTCCTTGGCCAAGGTAGAATAGATGCTCACTGGTATTCACCTTCGAGAAGATCCTGTCTTACATGACTGTCTCTCACTGCCCTTGTTTTCCTTCCAGAGTTATTGCTGTCATTGTTTCCTCCTACCCTCCCTCCTTCCTTCCCTCCCTCCCTCCTTCTCTCTCTCCCACTCTGTTTCTCCTTCTTTCTTTCATTCATTTTTCCTCTGGAACATTAGAAAATAAAAAGTAAAATATTTAACAAGCCAAGGAGAATCCCAGAAATCACAGTTTTATAACTTTTGCGTGAACTAGATACGTGTCAGCAAACGTTTTCAAAGAATCCAGCCTTATATATTGTTAGAAATCAAATTACCTATGCATTTATTTTTGAAAATTTATGAATACTTAATTTATGTGTGTCTATTATAGTAAGCATAAAGTTAGGTTTTGCTTCATTGTAAGATTAATTTTTCTTAAAGTCAAGTTTGGTTAATTTATATTTATGGACATATATATATATATATATATATATATGCTAAGGCTTAGTTTTATGAGTTCGTTATATATTCTATTTGTATAGCCTTACAAAAATCTTAATTATGAGGTCTTTTTCCTATATTTTCTTTTCTTTTCAGTTTGTTGTTTACCCAATATTTCGTAAGGTTTGTATGTTGATTACCTTAATAGTTATAATTTGTATAGATATATATATAATATTTTTAAATTTATATTTCTTATTGTACCTTAAATTTCTATTTCTTAAGACATTTTTATTTGTTTTCTACTAATTAACTCCAACAAAATATGAGCTCACGATTAATAATTGCCAAGCACACAAAGAAATTGGTTATAATGACTGAGATTAAGCAAAAAATAATAAAGAACATATTTAAACCTCTGAGGAATTCAGATATTAGAATTATCAGATACAAAATATGGAATAACTGCTGTGTTTAAAGGTTAAAAACATAAGTTTGCAGTAAAGAATTGACTAAATAAAATAAACACATTATATTTGCAGAACAAATATAAAAAAAAGATCTCAATGAAACATTAGAAAATAAAAAGTAAATTAAAATTGTTAAAATGACAAAATCGATAAATGTTTAGCAGCAGATGAGTCAGCTAAATAAAAAAAGATCAATTTTTTTTTTAACTCAGAGTATAGCACTGAGAAATAAGTAGGTAGAAAATATGACATGAAGATTAAGAATAGAGAAGATATACTGAGAAAGTATAACATGCCCATATTTAAAGTCTCAGAAGGAGAAAATTGAGAGAATGAGATAGAGGAAATATTTGAAGAGCTAATAGCTGATAATTGTACAGATCTGATTAAAAATATTGTTCTACATATAAAGGATTATAGCTGTACAAATAGTCTCTATATGGTGCCTGTAATAAAACCCAAGAACCCCAAAGACAATAAAATATTAAAAGCATCTCTAAAGGTAAATATTTATCACATATTCAAGAATGAAAATTAGACCAATAGTAGGCTTCAACAGGCAGCAATAATGAGATCTAAAATGTAAACTGATATTGTCAGAGAACTGAGAGAAAGTAACTTAGATACCCGATAGACTAAAATCAATGTTTTGGAATCATTAGGTTTATTTTTAACATACTTAAGTCTTTGCGAAATCATTTTAAGAGGTATTTTTGCTTGTACAGGTGATATACTCTCTTATAGTAAATAAATATACAACATAAATGTAACACAGAAAACAAGTGAAAAAGGACAGCGACCTTTTTTTGTGATAGTTATGCCCCAAAATGTCTTCCAATGATCGCTGACTGATAAACATCTATATTTCTGACCTCGTGCAATCCTTTCCTATGTTATATTATTCTGATGAGACATAGAATACGGCAGAAGTGATAATATTTTAGATTCTATTTCTCTCTTTTGGATCACTTACTCTGGGGAAGCAAGGTGTCATGTTGGAGATGCTTAATGGTAGGTATAGGAGACCCCTAGCCAACCAGCAAAAAATGGAAGGTTCTGGCAAATAGTCACACCAGTGACCTCAGAAATCGATCCCTTAACTTCAGTCGAGGCTTCATGTGACTGCAGACGTTTCATCTTCAACCTGAGTCAGAGCCACCAAGCTATATGTCTTCTGAGTCCCTGAATCACAAAAACTGTGAGATCATAAAGTTTTATTGTTTAAGCAACTGTCTTGAAGTAATTGGTTATGTGGCAATAAACAGCATACATGTTGTTTAATATGTGTCTTAGTCAGCTCAGGCTGCTATACAAATACTGTAGATGGGTGGCTTACGCAGTGAGAATTGATTTCTTACAGTTCTGGAAGATGAGATGCCCAAGATCAAGGTGCCAGCCTATTATTGGGTTCCTGGCGAGGGCTCTCTTTCTGGCTTGCAGAGCCACATTCTGTCCTTGTTCTCACAGGGTGGAGAGAAAAAGGAAGCCGGCTCTTCAGGTATCTAATTCCATCATGAGTCCCCACCCTCATGACTTCATCTAAATCTAATCACCTCCCAAAGGGCCCATCTCCAAATGCCATCACATTGGGGTGGTTAGGAATTCAACATATATATTTTAGGGGGAGGGTAATACAATTCAGTCCAAAGCAGTGTGAGAAAAACATTAACATTTCGGTGGCTGTATTAGCAGCAACTGTTAATTGTAGAAATTCCTTCAAAGCCACGGAGTTGTAGATGACATATTTCTGGCTTCCTGGCACAAAGAACACAACCTCCTCTTCTAGAATCTGCATGAGTCTCTTTCCGGAACAGACTCTTGTTGGAACTTTTTTTTTTTTATCTCTTCCATACAGAGATAATTTTATATAAAACAGATTATCCAATTGCTTTTCCACTCAAAAATATGTTATGGGACTCTTTCCAAGTCAATGTAAAAAACAAATAGGCATCACATTTTATACAGGCCACAGAATATCCCATTACTTGAATAACCATCATTTATATAACCTATCCAATATTGATGCACATTTAGCTTGTTTCCATGCTTTGATTAACAAAACCGAGATGGATGTCTTTGTACATTCATCTTTGTAGTATTGCTAAATTACTGCCCGAGGAAAAGTTTCTAAAGTGCAATAGCTTTGTAGAAGCAACAAACATCACATTTCAAGTGATCGATTTTCTTTTCCTATTTGAAATTATATGCTCATCTTTTTTGAAGTGGTATGTTTGTCCCCTGCCAAGAAAAAGGGGAACCAAACTAAATCCTTTCCTACTTTGCCCCAAACATATCGTATCATTCTATTATTTTCTAATTTACTATTATCGTCTTTTAGACAAAAGAGTGTTATTAGAATTTTTCTTTGTGTCACGCTTTTAAAAACCAGTGTTGATTTAACGTCGCATTTGATTGATTTTTAGCACTTTCTTCCCTTGACTTTATTAAATTTATTCTGAATTACAAAAGTAATATATCTTCTCTATAATAAGTTTAGTTATCAAGGTATAAATAACTTAAAGGCAAGGCTGCCACTAATTGGCCAGTGGTGGTAACTTTTCTTTGACCACTGCCCTGGACTCACCTGTAAAGGAGGAGGGTAGCCCCCAATCTCATATTCTTTTTGTTGTTGTTGTTGTTGTTCTTTCTTGTTTAGGAGTAAGAATATATATATATATTGGTGAGGTAGTCTTATATTCTTTCGGTAGCATTAGATTGTGTTGTCTCTACTCTTACCTGGGAATCCCTGGGGAATTTTGAGGAGTGACAGAGAACTCATTGCAGTCAAGTGCCGGTAGAGTCGGACGGGCTGACGTGGCCGTGTAGGTGATTCTGAGCACAGGGTGCTAGCACAGAAGCCACGAGAACCCAAGAGGAGGTTCTAGAGCCAAGCTAGGAGAGAGGGATTTGGGGATACTGAGCCAAGAGTTGTAAAGAATGTATTATTCCAGGACAAGCAATGGTCTTTCCTCAGATTCCTGGGAAAAAAAAGTCTAGGGAGGAGAAAAAGCCCTACAAATTTGTGATTTGGGACTTTTTTTTCATCCTTGGGTAGTGAGGACACCAACAAAATTGAATTTTTTTTTGTTTTATTATTTTTAAATCTGATATTTATTGCCCATGACTGTCATGGAATAACTAATGCTGATAATACTCAGATTGTTTCAATCAATCATTCATAAATTCATTCATTCATTCCTCCAGCTATTTATTGTCAGCCTACTAAGGAATGGTGTATAATAATGACCGGATATAGTCACCGCTCCCACAAAGGTTCCAGTTGAATATGAAAAGCAGATTTAAAATATCGCAGACATACACATATAATTATAACTTATTGTGTTCTCCAGAATGAGAAGAATATCCGATCAATGAAAATCCTTACCGACTTTAGTCAGGGTTTCTTTGCTCAGAATGTTAGTTCTGAATCATCCTTAAACAAATTAAAAACAAAAAAAGAGCATCTCTTTGGCAATGTTGGAGCAGAAAAGAACTTTGCCAATTCTATGTAAAAAGCATCCTATTAGTCATCCCTTGCCTTGCCTTTATTTTTCACCTGGAAGAATCTGTGTTGATTTCAATGCACTTGGCCCATTGTTTAAGGTCTCCCTTTGTAATGAAGGTGCCGGTTCCGTGGCGGCAGGGTCTTGGCTTTGCTCACTGGATTTGCAGAACTAAGGAAGGTTCTAAAGGCAGAGCATGTGCTCAGCAAATGTCTGCTGAGTAAGTAAATGAATCTGAGCCAGGGCTGCTCGGGACGTCAGTATCTGGGCTGTCATCAAACAATGTGAAATCCTGAGCAGATACAACATTTAGGTCTATAAAGCCTAGATGTTATGACCTGTGACACATATACGACATTTGACTTCTCAATCTCATTTTCTCCTCACATCCAGAAACACTTATTTTTATCCCCTTCAGCCAGTCAGAATATCCTGACAGGGAGACCCTCTCTGAGACCTCAGACTTGGTTGCTCTTTGTGTCGGCTGCCTCCTTCCCTGTTCTCTGAGACCAAGGCATTGACTCATCCCTCCTTTCCTTTAAGACACAAATGCTGCAAATACTATTTATACCGAAGTGCAGTGTAGCTTTGCTGTAATATCAATTTTCTATGAAGGCACAGGAGAAACACGTTCAAGGTCACATAGTGGAAATGCCTCCACCGTCATCCTGTAAGAAACCATTCTCCCCTCTTTTCAAGTCTGTGCTCTGAACGAAAGTTGTCATTACATGAATTCCCGTAGCTTTAGTTATTTGCTTTCTCATTTAATGTTTTTCCTGAAATACAGGAATTTGTTCAGGTTTGGTTTTTATCCCCTCCTCACCCCCCCCCCCCGCAAAAAAAATCCCACTCAATACAATTGCCTGCTACCCAAGGTCTTCTTTCTTACTCGGTTACTATAAAGGGCGACACCTTTTCATGGTGGATGTCCCTTAAAAGGTATTTCCCCATGACTTATACCCAAAGTACAATAATGTGTGTTACAACCTTCAGTTGCTCACTCTCACCTCAGCAGCAGGAATGACAGCTACCTGCTTCCTTGTTGAGATTTCGCTGTTTAACTCTTCCATTCTCTTTGTGCAGGTATCATTACCGTATCATCATACATATAATAGACACAGTACTGATTTGCCAAGTGAAGGTGGAATTAGAAGATTTTCCTTCGATTCTGAGTTCCTCTAATGCTACTGATTTCTTATTCTTGTCATTTATTGTTTTCACTCCTTACCTTTTCCAGTGGATGTGGCCATCCAGAATAACTCAGCTTCTGACCTTCACCTCCACAAACATGGTCAAACATGGTAAAAATGGTACTCGGATAGATCTAGATGGAGAGATGTATATCCTACTTTTCTTCTCGATCTAATTAATATTTTTTTGCCTCCAGCCAAACTAAAATATTAGCCAAAAGTTGTCTTTAAAAAGCACAGAGCAGCAATGTATTTGTCAGTGAATTATATTTCAACGGACGTTTACACCGTGGAGTTCTAAATGATGCGGTGTTTGCAGGAGAACCAGGGAGAAGGGGTGCTTACACCAGACTTCAGGATGCAGGTATCATCTTCAGTTCTGAGTTCTTTCCTATATTTAAAATGGTAAATTTCTTTTATGGAAACAACCAGATTCTGGGAATTTTAAATGTTTCTGTGCCTGCGTCATGATCCGAGAGGACTCTCTTTCAGCCATGTTGGAGGCCAAGCAAGGCACAGAAACCCGCAGTTGGCTACTATGCCTCTTGACCCCAATAAGAATTATGTCTTCCAAGCTCTGAGAACTCCATACTGTCAACTAAGCTGCAGAGAATAGCACCGAATGCCTAAAATAAATCCATTCAAAGGATGGTTATTATAAATAGCTCCCTTTCCTTTCCCTTGACTTCACACATAGTCACTCTACATTATTCAGGCATTGACTGCCCATGCTGAGAATTATTCAGCCTTTCCTCACCTCATCTTCCTCTTGATGTCTGACTTTTGCCCTTTTCAAGTCATTAGAAATTTCACTGAGGTGGACTAAAAGAGAGAATCAAGATTAAAGAGATGGGAAGTCCATGTCCCTTTATGTAGATCTGTTAGGAAAAGTGCTAATAGTTTGGATACAACAGCAGGTTTTACTTATCTGTAATAGATAAAACAAGAGTGAAACTAATAAAATGAACAATAATGGTGTTTAAGTTTTATTCAACAAATATTTATTATGTGTTATGTGTCAAGCATTAAAATAGTGCTCTGAATATAGTGTTAACTAATATAATAATTTAAAAATAACTAATAATAATAAACAGTAACTCACTCTTCAGAATCTTACATTCTAATTGGAGAAAATAAATGCAAACATAAATAAATAAGTATAAAAATTTTAGATGATCGCAGTACTAAAACAGAATAGTAGGATAGAGAGTGATATTATTAGAGAATTTCTTTAGTATTTGGATAAATGTAATGTTCTCTACTGTGAAAATACTCAAACAACTGAAGAATGCATGTGACCCCACTCAGTAGCAGGTCATACGAAAAATTAAACATAAAATCATCATACAACCTAGCAATTTTACTTGTAGGTATATACTCAAAATAATTAAAAACATTTATCCATACAAAAATGCACACACGAACTTTTATAGCATCATCAATATTTATAGCCAAGAAGTAAAAACAAGTAAAATTGTCATCAATTGATGGACTGAAAACTGATAAACTCCTATGGTATGTTCTCATGATGAAATACTATTCAACTATCAAAAATGAATGAACTACCGATACGTGCTACAACATTGATGAACGTTGAGAACATTATGCTAAGTTAAAAAGAACAGACATAGAATGTCACATACTGTATGAAATATCCAGAAAAAGTAAATCCATGGAGATAGAAATTAGAAGTTGATAGTGGCGGAAAGAAGGGGAATGAAGAATGACTTCAAATGAGAAGGAGGTTTCTTTTTGCGGTGACAAAAATGTTCTGATATTAGTAATAGTGGTGATGGTTGCACATTCTTGTGGAGATGCTAAAAGCTACTGATTTGTATACTTTAAGGGGGTAAATTTTCTAATACGTGAATTATATTTCAATAAAAGAGAAGTAATGACTTATGTTTCTTCCTGTTAAAAAATAATCTTTTCAAAACCAAAATCTGATTATGTCACTCACCAATTTAAGGTGACAACTCCTCTAGACCTATAAGATAAAATTCAACACCCACATATCCTTATCATTTGTCCTTTGCCTAAGTCTCCAGTCTCATCTCCAGCCATTTCTGTCCACCAATCCCTTGAGTCATAAAAAATAGCTGACGTTTTTTCATGAGCTTTTTCATGAGCTTTTCATGAGCTTTCTCTGCTTGAGCTTTTATGCCCCCTCAACTCACTCTTCTTGGAATAGCTTACCCTCCTCCTCCTTCATCCAGTTAACTGCCTTTGTCCTCCAAAAAGAAATGCAAAGTGATCTCCTTTTATAGCCTCCAGACTGATTTAGAAACGCTTACCCTTTAGCCCCATGGAGTCCTGTGCATATCATAGACCTTTCCCAAATTGTAATTGGAATTTCTGCTCATCCATCCATATCCTCCTTGACACTATATGCTTTGTGAGAGCGGAAGCCATTCTTCTTTCTTCTATGTATCCTCAGCACTTGTCAGAGTGAGTGAGTATTCAGTAAAGTTGTTGTGACTTGAATGTGAATAAAGTGCTAGTTTTCAAGCCCAAAATGGGATTGAAGTCATAAATGGAGAGAGTATAGAAAAAAAAAAATCGAATGTGATCTGAACCTTGATAAAAGCCTAGATTTAGAGTAAGGAAAGGGAAGTCACGGACACCCAGGTACAAAAATAAGGTTTGTCAGAAAGAAAGAGAGCTCCTTCGCTTAGTCCATATGAACCTGTTGGATGAGAGATATCCTTAAAATTTATCACCCATACCACGTCATTTATAAAAGTGAAGAAGGATGTTGTTATACTTATTTGGGGCCAGTAGGTATAAACCACAACATTTCTGGGCAAACTAAAATGACGTGCCCATATCAAGTTTTGTTTCACCATTCTATTATTTCTGGGTGTTGGAATGGTTTACAAAGTTTTGCTATTATAAATGTTTTCCCCCCAGATATCTCATGAATCAGTTCCTCATTTTATTTACTCTTTGCTAAAGTATCATCTCTTTAAAAAGTCTCTCTTGATATCTAAAATATCTATCCCCATAAGACTGTGTGTTAGCACCAATCACTGTCAGACTCTCTAGCTAGAATGTGGTCTTTGAAAGGATGGATATTTGTCTTCAAATTCTAGAAGGGTGTTCAGCTCATAGGAGGTGTTCAGTGAAACATATCAAATTGGTTTTAGGCAATGCTATGATAAGCATTCCTGAGTCTATTTTTGTCTTTCTCTTTTTTAAAGATTAATTAATAAAAATCAGATTAACAAATCAAAAGATAATACAGTTTCAAGATTCATTTTATGTTGCCTTTTTTATTTTTTTACAAAAGTTGAACCAGTTTTCGAGTGATTAAATTTTATCTTCATTTTACAGTTTTTCATGGTGGTCAATTCGTTATGCACAGTTAACAACAAAACTAATAACCAATAAAAAGTGCCCTTTTTAATACACTGAGATCACACTATGTTGACCGCAAATAAAAAAAATTAATACTTTTCAATTTGGAGATTAGTTTCACATACATTAAGCTTTGAAATCTATACATGCTTATGAAATAAGCAGTTCAGGCATGTACGTCATTTTACACACAAATAGAAATGACTCTCCTGGTGACAGGAGAGAGGCCAAGGAAAGGGCAAAGTTGAAAACGTTTATCAAGTAGAAATAAAAAGAACTATGTTGGTTATTTCGGGAGAAATGTATGGATCGTGGGGAGATGGAAAGAATAAGGTTTATAATCGCTAAGAGTGAGATCAACCAAAAATATAACAGAAAGTATCAGCAATTAAGTAACTTCATCAAAACTGTATGCACCACCCTCGGTCTCCCTGGCAATACGACCCCTATCTGTCTGTACTTACATTACTATTTTTTAATTATGTAAAAATGCTGTAAATAGCAGATAAAAGGCAGGACTCTGTGAAAAGGTGGGAAAACAGCTGGGGTGTTTGTGAAACAAAGTGAAAAGTCACGAAGGGGAAAAGTGGGACTTGTGCACATACGAAAGCTTTCCTGAGCTGGCGTGTGTGACAGCGTATGTCGAAGTGTGTCTCGGCACGTTGACTATGGTAGGTGAAGCTCACACAGTGTAGACCCCACTCTGCGCTCCGTGCACAGAATTCTGCCCTCGCCCAATCTCACCAGTGGAATGCAAATAGCTCTCACGAACTTGCTTACCCTACTCAGTCCTTGAAGTCACCCAAGTTACACCTGGCAGAACTTGGGGAGCCTCATCCCTATTAGTGAATGGTCTGAGAAGCCTGTGAAGGGTCATCCATGCCCATGTCAGTGAAAGAGGCAATGCAAGAGACTGGAGGCACCAAGTGTCTGTGGAGCTGCCACCTTCCTATCCCAATCCCATTACAGGGGTCAGTCACCATGACCCGCCCCTGCCCTGGTCCCGCTTTCTGCCTCCCATGGTGGCTTCCGGTGGCTTCCTGCTAATACTGGAGCTCGATTTGTCAACTCATTCCCTAATACTTGCTCTTCCCAGACACAGAGCTAATGTCTACTATGAATTAGATCCTTCAATTCACTAAGCAAACTTGCACCATCAATGGTTCCCATGCCACTGTTTGCAAGTCTTAATTTAGAAACACGTAGCTAGAACTGCTCATACAATGTAATAATAGTAAACAATAGCTCAATAGATTAATTTAATAGACACACAATCTTAATTTGCTTGTGTGTCTGTGATGGTGTGTGTGTGTGTGCTGTGGTTAGTTTTGAAATATAAAGTTTTCTCTCAAACTGAAGTCACTTCCCTCTTTAGTCCAGTAAACAAAAATAAACGGGAAACACTCTTACATTTGGTTCTCTTTTAGTTTTGGAATAAAACTGAAATGTCAAAGCTGACATTCCAGTCACCCCCTAACCCCCGATCTAGTTCTCCCTACCCTTCTAGGCTTATCTAATCACTGTAAATACTCTCCTGCCTTTTTTAGGGGGAGGTGGGAGGGGGTGGTGTCAGGTATTCTAGTTGCCTCCTCTACTCCAGCCACCTTAAATATAACAATCTGAATTTTTCCACCATCAGATCTGAAGTTATATTGTTCTTTCTGCAAAGCTCAGCTCAGAAAATTTCTCTTCTATGGCTCATTTCCAATTTTCTGATTCAAATTAATCACACATACCTAGGCTTTTAACACTGGTGGGCTGAAACCCTCCTCAGAACTTATTTCACTTAATTTTTAAGCATGTTCGCATTGGTGCCTCCCCCCAGGAGACTGAAAATTCTATGAAGTGACAGACAGCGTCCCATTCAGCCCAGGTGTTATGCTCACAGAAAGCTCAAAAATACAGCTGCTTTTGGAGTTAAGCTAATTAAATCTGAAGTTTATTTTATAATAAAGAAAAAGAAAACTAGAGTTTGCAAGTGAAGATGTGTGTAAGGCATTTTATAATGTGTTGTTTATCTCCCTGTAGGAGTTTTCAGTCCTCATATATATATGGGAAATATAAATGATTATTTTTGCGCTTAAATTGACTTGGGTTAATAGTTAATCCTTTTCTTTCAATTCCATCCTTTCAGTTTTTCACCGCTAGTATTTTCCTTACTAAGCTCTGGCTGAAAGAGAACAGTGTGATCTCACACCATTGTTAGAGAGATCCCAAACATCATTCATCACTCTGCTGTGTGGATATTCCTGGGACTTTTCACCAGACAGCACTGTCTTTATGAAGTGGCCATTACTTTGCTACCAGTGACTCATCTGCCACAAGCCGTCTTACTTCCAGCAGGAGAGTGAAGGGTAAAGTCCTTGAGATGTGACAGTGTTTAAGGGCTGGCTCAAGTCCATCGTGATCAACTAAGTTGAAATTTGAAGCAAGAAGCAGATATATACAAGGCAGGAGATCGTTGGATATGAATGGACGTTGTCTCATTACTGGCTGAATTTACTTTTGTGAGGGAGAGAAAAATGAGCCCATCACCCTGCTGGTGGAAAATGTGTACGTATCGCAGAAAGCAGACTTCCTGCTCCTCAAGGTAGCAATAGTCGGAATTATGTGGGGTCCTCTCAGGATTCAGCCTTCTCCCAACAAAAATATCCACCGGAGTCTCAAATCACAGACATTGTTTTTGTAATATAGGAACATATTTTACCTAAAATAACTATTGACCTAGTATACACTGAGGCTTTCCACAGGAACAGGATAGAGAAAAAGACACACACAGCCACATGAAGACATGTGAGACTGCATATCCCCTTTTATGACTGGAAGTGCCAGGTGTAGGTTAATGGATGACTCCATTAAAAAAAAAAAAGGAAGAAGGAAAGAAAAACAGGAAAATGGAAAGCCAATGGTTTCATTGCCTGATGGCACAAAATCATAACACATTTTCTATTTTATGATGGAGGGGTCGTATGGCATTCGTACTTGATGTTCCTGCCAAAAACATTGATCCAGATGGGAACATTAATTTATTTGACCAGATGTGTGACAATGTCACTCTAAGAGGTGGTTCCAGTATGCCGAACTGACATACATCATCCCAGAAATTGCACTGTTAATAGGATACATTGAATTAGCAGCTCTCTGGTGGAACCTCAATCATTTTGAACCGTAAAGAATGTAGTATTTCAGAGTTAAAAAAGACTTTAGATTTCAGGTACTCTGAAAGTCTCAGTTTATACAAGAGGAAGTCAAGTCTTGCAGAATTGAAGTTGTCACTTGAGCTTCTTCTCTATATGTGGTCATACAGAGAATTGATTCTGGACCCCAGGACCACCTAACTTGATTGCTATGCTCTATGAACTTAATCTAACCTTTATATATTCCTCTATTTTTCACTCGACCATTAAGTATTGAGCACCTGCTCTATGAGAGGCACTGAGTAGACAGTGGTGAAAAGACCAACAAGATGCCTGCTTTTGGGGGAGCTTACTGCTAGTGGCCAGCTTCAGACACAAATGAAATATATTTGACTAGAGATGAGCACAATGAAGAAATTCAACAGGATTGTTGGAGATAGCAACTAGATAGAGGGAGCAGGTTTGGGTAGGAGAGAGAGAGGAAAGGATGTGTCCCTCTTGTTCATATCCACGAATACAAAAAGGAGACAATGGAGCGATGAAAGATATTGTCAGGAGGTAGAAAGAGCAAGTGTGAGTTTCACATGAACTTGGAAAGAAAGAGGAACAGACGGAAGATTGATGGAGCAAAAGCACACTGAACAACGGGTGGATAGAAGGTGGCCAGCTCATGCCAGACCCAATGGGTTGGATTTTATTCTAAGTGCGACGGGAAACCATTGGAGGTGTTTACACAAAGGAGCAATAGACTCCGATTGTTAAGCACCTAATTGCACGTGGTCTATCCCAGGATGTGTCATTCTTCAGGCTATGGAGTATTGTAGTAGTGGCACTATGGAGGGCCACTCATACCCCATTCTGTAGTCAATTAAAATATCACTCAGGTTCTTATTTGCATTAACTATAAGGTTGAGACAGCTTTAAAATGAGCCTCAGTCCATCCACTTTTTTGTTACTTAATAGACTTTATTGTTTTGAGCAGTTATTGGTTTACAAAATCAAGCAACCAGTACAGTCGTTACATACCCCATCCCCCACACTCATTTCCCCCATTATCAACATCTTGCATTACTGTGTTACATTTGCTGGATTTCATGAACCAATATTGATACGTTATTATTAACTAAAATTCATAGTTTACATTAAAGTTCGCACTCTGTACAGTTCTATGGGTTTTGACAAATGTACGATGTCATGTGTCCACCATTATAGCAGCATATAGGATAGTTCGATACCCTAAAAATCCCCTGTGCTCCATCTGTTCATCCTTCCCTCCAACCTCCAAATCCCTGCTAACTGCTAATCTCACTACTGTCTCCATAGTATAGCCTTTTCAGGCTGGTATCTCTAACTAAATGTGTACTGAAGGTCACGCCACATCTTTTTCACGGCTTGATGGCTCATTTCTTTTTTATTGCTGAGAAAATATTTCCAGTGTATAGATGTAGCACCGTTTGTTTAATCATATATCTTTTTGAAGTATATTTTGTTTGCTAACAGTTTGGGGCGATTATGAATAAAAGGCTGTACCTATTTGCATGTAGCATTTATGTGGACATAAATTTTCCGCACATTTCGATAATTCCAAGGAGCATGACTCCTGGATCATATGATAAGGGTGTGAGGAGCTTTATAAGAGCTGCTAAACTGTCTGCCACAGGTCACGTGGCTTTTTTGTGCCACCGGCAGTGAACGAAAATTCCTGTTGCCCCACATTCTCAGCAACATTTGATGTCATCAGGTGTTTTGGGGTTCTAGTAGACGTGTAGCGAGATCTCATTGTTTTAATGTGCAACTCCTTAATGACAGAGGATGTAGAATAGTTTTTGATTGACTTGTTTTTAAAGAGTAATGTATAAATTACTCATTGCTATAATAATATTGTATGTATATATGTATGTATATATATATATACATGTATATGTAAGTATGTATGTATGTATGTATACGTGTGTATATATATGTTTATATTTACACAACTCATGGTGACGCTTTGTTCTTTCAGTTCATCCAACACGAATTCAGTACCTCCTGTGTCCTAGTGTCTGGCCCAGGCCCTAAGGAAGCAGGTAACTCAGAGAGCAACTGTGGTCCTTCTAGGAGTTCATGGTCTAACAGAGAGGGTAGACGCATGAACGGAGCTGTGCTAAAAGAGAGTATGGGGCTGAGAGAGCCCCGAGGGGCCCTCCCTACCTCTTTCTTATTGGGTTCAGAGAATTTTCTGAAGTGAGAAATTTCAGAACTGAGTTAAAATAAAGCAGAATCGTTTACCTGCTGATGGGAATGGACTGGAGTCCTGGGTTATCCCCTTGCCCTTTGAGCGCAACTACAAGTGTAGCTCAGTGGCGTTGTCTTGTCAACTAGGCATTAAGAGATGATGAAGAGGAGTCGACATACACCAACACTGATAGTTATTCGGCTGTGAAGTTGATCTCCCTCTCTCAGTTTCCTAACAATGTAAGCTTATTTATTTGTTAAGTCTGGTCATTCTAAGGCTTTCATAATATCTATAAAATACAAATCATTTTGATAGCAATGTCGTATAGTTTTAATGATACTGTACCATCTATTAAATGCAGATTGTATCTTTACTTGTCTCTTTTAAAAGTAAGTTTTAAAAATTATTGTTTTCTCACATGGTGGAAGCACAACAAAATGCAAATATGTACATCAAAAATTAGGTAATTTCATACTAATAAATCATAATAATTAATAATAGAGTTTATAATATTTCATGCTTTCTACATATATGTAGAGACACATGTATTAGCAAAATTGATTACTAAATGTTATCTCACTTCATTAAGCAGAGGTTTGCAAAATCATTTTTAATGACTTCTGAGTAATCAATCAATGAAATGAACAAAGCATGATTTATTTACCAATTCTCTCTTGAAAGTTAGTTCAAGCACTTTCACTTTTTTATATTATAAATAGCTCTGAGATGAAATTATGGTATTAAGTTTTTGGGAATTGATGCAATTATTTTACTGGAATATTTTTATGAGGTTACATTTCTGGGTCAAAGTTTATACAACTGTTTAGTAGGACTTTAATAAATATTGCTGAATAATTGTATAAATCTGTAAAATATGACTATATCGTGTATACATATACATACAAATATATACACATATACACAAATATATGAATGTTCATTTTCACAATCCCTTTGCCGATATCATAAGTAGAAAATGTCATTGTTACTTTATTCTGTCCCAATCACCTCTTGCTTGCTCCAATTTTTTTACTTCCTAATTCTTTGTCTTCCTTCAATTGTCACCAACAAACCCTTCTCCATGGAGCAGCCAAGGGATCTCTTAATAAAGTGAATTCATTCTATCACCTTCTTCACGTAAACTTCTTCAATAAGGTCTTGCTGCTATTAGAATAAAATCTAAATGATCCTATTAGATAGGGACACTTCCTACCTGCCTGATCTAATTTCATACTCTGCCTATCAACTCCTTCCCACAGCTCCTCCTTGCTCCAGTCTCATGCTCCTGAGCTTTATCCACGCCCTCCCCTTCAGTTCCTTAAGGAGTTACTTGCTCCTCTTCCTAAGATCACTGCACAACTGGCCCCTACTGATTCAGTCTCAGCTCACGTGTCACCAGAGAGGTCTTCTCCAAAGACCCTAACCAAGGAGTCCCTGCTCCAATCACAGTATCCTGTTTTGATGCCTTAATGGTACCTGCTATTATCTGAACGTAATTTGTATTTTAATTTGTTTCCCTTTCGTAAACAAATACCTGGGACATTGTGTTCTCCATTCTGCATTATCCCTAGCTCCTCGATTGTTCTTGCCAAACATAGATAATTGATAAATACTTGTTGATTGAGAGAATGGGTCGAATGTTCGGATTTTCTTCCTTCTGTAATGAATTGCCTATTCATAACTTTAACACATTTTTCTATTGGCTGCTCATCTTTTTCCTCCTTTACTGATTAGCATTATCTGGCTCATGGCAACACTAACTCTTTTCCTGACATTTGTTTTACATATTCTCCCATTCATCATATGCTTTTTAATTTTTTAATAACTCTTATGATATAGTATTTCTTAGATTTTTAGTTAACAAATGTTATTAGTATTTTTTTCTGACTTTGGAGCCCTACTTTAGAAGTTTTTCTCTACAAATTAATATCCATACATAACTATGTTATTGTTTGGAATGGTTTTATTTACATTTTTATTAACATAGTAATAAATGTGTACAGCATTTGGTATAGATAGTGAGATATTGATCAAATCTTATATTTCCAGAACACTGTCATTTTTTCAATATGTTTTTTTAACTAATCCATTCTTTCCAATCATCTGAATCACAACTTTTATATATTCTGTATTCACAAACATGCTTCAATTTCTGAGTTTTCTATTGAATCATTTTGCCTGTTCATTTCTGTACTGTTATCATAACATTTTAATTATTTTAAATTTATAAATTTTAATAATAGTAACACAAGGCATTCTACTATATGTGTGTGTGTGTGTGTGTGTGTATTTTTTTTTTTTTTTTTGCATTTCTGCTATTTATTCTTATAGAGCAGCTGGAAAACACCTTTGTCACACTTGTTCAAAACTCCCTGGACATTTAAGTTTCTGTTTTTTTTTTTTTTAACTGTTATTGAGTGGAATTAAAAACTTTATAACATAATTTTCTCATTTAAATTCATAATATAAATATATACTTATATTTCATAAATATATCTTGACTATCTCTATTTAATGCCACTTTATAATTTTTAAATTATAATCATATATATAGTTTCTGAAGACTTCTCAATCAATTTATTCTTAATTATTTACATTTTTGGTTCCATTGTGTCTAGAGTCTACTTATATTTCATAACAAAAAAATGTAACATAGGTAACAAAATAATCGTAATAAAGGAAATGTTAATTTTTTCCTGAAAATGACCAATTTCACTATTATTACTTATAGGCGCAAATGTTTTTTAAACTGAACCTATCGAATTCTTTATAAGCATCCATATCATTTCAAAAAAATAGCATTTATCCAAATGATAAAGATTATCTTTTTTTTAACTTACAATAATTATGTCATATTACTTCTTCTTATACTTGGCCTAAAATTAATAGGAAAATTGCTGAATAACAGAAGTGATGGATGGCTTCCTTTGTAATTGTTAGTTTAGTCTCCTTTTGTCTCATTTTTAAAGAACCATTTCTTATCAGAATTATGCAGAAACACTTTATTATAGATTCAAGTTCCTGATTCTTAACACAATTTGTTAAAATCTGTAGACATTTTTGAGGACAGTAGAGCTTTTTGCTCTTGCTTTTAAAGTCTCCAAATAGCTGTTCATAAGCTTTGTTTTTTTCTCCTCTGCTTTTAGAGCTTGTTAATCTTCCATCCATCAATATCACCTGTCACAATCTTATTGTAATTTCCTTATGCTGCTTCTAAACCCTTTCAACTACTTATTCAGGTAAAATGGCTGCCCTTAATGTTGACCCAACTGCATGGACATTCAAAAGCCATTTACGACTTGTACTAATTTTTTACATAAATTTAATTTTCTATTGTGCTTTTGGTAGATTTGTTTCTCAGATGTGTAAACACCAGGCAAATAGAGAGGTAGGAGTGATATGAGTTGAGATGAATTAGAGGGTCCATGAAGGTCATGGCTGAGAAACATTGTTTCACAGGTAGGCCTAGCAGCAGAATTCATCTTCTAAAATAATGACGTGGGCCTGCACCTACTCTGTTAGAAGAAACAACCATTTGTTTATTCTGCTTTGATACACTTGACAGTTTGGCAAAAATAAACTTTTATTTATGGTTTACTAATTAAAGTGTACAAAAAAGAGCTTAAAAGAATGAACAAATCAATTTTTAAAATGGGTGAACCAATAAAAGAGAGGAAGAGAGAGAGAAAAGAGAGAGAGAAGGAGGAGGGAGAGAAAGGGGAAAGAGAAGGAAGGAGAAAGGGGGAAAAAGAAGAAAGAAAGGAAGGAGTAAGAGAGAGAGAGAGGAAAAATCACGTTCTTGTTTGCTGCAGTAAATAAAAAGACTAGTGACTCTCTATTGAATCATTTTACCCTGAATAATTTTGAACTCATAAAAAATTAAATCAAAGCAATCATACAAGGTATTATCATATATTGGCAAACATGCACACACACACACACACACACACACACACACACAGCAACCATTGGAAGTTAAAACTGTGTTCTCACAGAGGAGGGAGGTCTCAGGTTCCACGGCCAAACTAATTTATTAAAAACCTTCATATCAGCATCTCTGTTAACCTTCTCTCAGGGGAAGGTTTTTTAAAAAGCTCACAAAAGAGATCAATGCTAAATATGAGGACGATTGCAACTTTGTACTTCTCTTTGAAATCTAACAAAATGGGTTTCTAAACAATGAATGTACAGTAGAAACAATGCCAGCAGATTTAAACAGCCATCTGGAGCAATTATTCACGCTCCCTAAAAATAGGCTGTTTGAGAACGTGCAAAGTTCCTTCCCCATATAATTCAGCGGTCTCTAACAACACTGGAGCTTGCTGGCCGACTGAGAGTAAAGATGCTTTCAGTGGGCAAGTCTGGTTGTGTATTTTTATTGTCATGTGAAAAAGCACCCGAAACTTAGATCTCAATGTCCTGGTGTACATCTACCATCATCAAAGTTTCTCCTCCAGTGCCCTTTGCTTCCCTTGCGAGCTCTATTGCTGACGCAGGTGCTCATTTTCACCGAATTACAACAGAGCAAACACATCCCTAATTCATCTCTGGCCTCCATCAGCTACTTCTTCAAACCCCCACATCGTTTTGCACTCACCGTCTACTTTTTCATTCATTCAGCAACTTACATTGAGATCATCTCAATAATGCCTCTCCCGCTTTTTTTTTTTTTTTGTAATAACAATGTGCTTTTTTTTTTTTTTTCAACAATTGAGACAATTAAACATCACAAAGTGATTTGGCCACAGTTTCTTAGTTAAGTAATGGTAGAACTCCAATGAAGAGAACAGGTCTCCTGGCAGTTGTTTACCTCTGAAGTCGATCCTTTGGTGGTTATTCCCACCTGGAACTTTGTAGCTGACAGGTGCAAAAGTATTCTCCTTAGACCGGAGAGGCTGGACCGTCTCTGAATTGGCTCCAATCTGACTTCTAATGTCCTGTTAATCTAGTTTTATTCATGCACCTTTGCCGTCTACTGTTTCCCCCACTTCCTTTCCTGTTTCAATGAGTTTGAGAAGACTAAACTGTATAATAGAAATGTAGGCAGCTTTATTTTTCCAGTAAAAGATAATAATTCTAAGCTCTCTTTCTTCTTTCCAGTGCTTGTTCCAGTTTTGAAAGGGAGAAAGAGGTCTCATTAAAGCTCAGTCACATGGTGGAGGTGACAAGGTGTCTGCCTCTTCCATGATGGTCTCCAGTATCTCTACCTTATCACCTATCGATTCAACATAGGTGACTAAGAGCTTTGTTGGTGAGAGGTTTAAGCACACTTCTTTCTTCTAGGTACCTGTGGTATTAAAAAAAAAAAAATATTCATGACACTTGTTAAAGAATGAGAAGAACTTCATTCAAAGTAAGTCATCAAGATAAAACAGGGATGTTGACTGCACACACTCTCTGCCATCGGAGCCACAGTCAGCGCTGCTGATCAATCGAGACTTTCTCCTTCTGACTCAAGATGAATCTTGGAATCCTGCACCTGGCAGCACTTTGCTCTGCCTCTACCTACCTATTAGAGTTAGCACGAGAGTAGGAAACTCCCGGAATAGCACTTGGCCTCAAGAAAAAAACTACTATGCCGTCCGATAGATGTGTCAAACTCAGTAAACCCAACAATGAATACCTGATCTCCCCTCGATGCCAGCACCCCAACTTGCTTCCAAAATTCTTCTGATCTCAGCAAGTGGATATAATCAATAACATTAGGATAATATATATGCGTCAGATGGGTACTAGACTTATCGGGGTGATCACTGAGTAGGTTGTGTGAATGACTGACTAATCATTATGTTGTACACCGGAAACTAAAATAATATCGTATATCAACCGTTAGTGAAAACTTAATTTTTTAAAACCATATTCGGATCTCATGGTGTCCCTTTCCTGCTCTCAATCCTCCCATGGATTTCTATCTCACTGAACACTGAGATGGCCTACCTGGCCTGCAGGACCTGTGTCTCTCCCTTTTGGGACCTCCACTACACCTCCGTCCTTTGCTCACCTCAATTCAGCCGTCCTGGCCTTTCCTGATCTTCCAGCTGCCAGGTAAGTGCTATCCCCAGAGGGCACAGGGCAGACTCTCTCCCTGCCTGGCTGGTCACGCCATCCTCAGACAGCACTGTCATTGCACCCTCATTCCTCACACTGGCACTCGCTCAGCCTTTTAACCCCCTCTGTATCCTTCCCAGCATCTATCACCATCTGACATACTTTATATTTATGACATTCTCTGTTTATTGTCTGCCCTGTCGTCCCTAAGTTGTAAGTTCCATTCTAAGAAAACAGAGATTGCAATCAATAGTCAGATCCCAGCACCAAAAGGAGTCCTTGGCACATGGAAGCTTCTCAAAGAATTAAGAAAAGGATCATTGAATTTGCAAACCCTGATCTAGGCAATGTCCTTACCGGAGCACGATTACATTTGCAAACGGGGTATGCCTCTGGAGCTTGGTTTGATTCAGTTTGCAATCGACTGAGCGAGACTTTCCCTGTGGAAGCGATTGTATTCTCCCTCTACCATGCGTTTGCTGGCTTTGAACGTGAGACTTGCAGTAGTTCCCCAGCCATTTCCAGGGCTGAGTGGGCCTGTCTGAGCTCAGAATTGGAACCCTCCTGCCGTCTCCTGGGAGGTGGGCATTTCCAGAAAGCTCTCGGACCTGCTGCTCAATGCCTGCAGTGGGCTGTGCCATCTGCGGCAGAAAAGGTGACATTCGCTCACTTGTTATTCCAATATACATCTGCTTTGTGTCCATTTTTCTCTCTCACATTTTTCTCCTCTTGACCTGAGTTAATCCTCTCATTATCTGTCTCCCACTTGGAGCAAATCCCCCTTCAACTTTAGCTCTGATCCTGGCCCTGCTTTGCGGGCCTCCCCAGGGACTCTGTTTAAAGACCCCCTCCTCCAGGCCCAGGCCCAACTGGTGGCCAAAGAACAAAAGAGTCAACCACTTCTCAAACAGACAGCGCCGCTGACAGTCACACTTCTGAGATCACTGCCTTTTGTCTGCAGAAATTGGAGCCTAAGTATTAAATCAGGGAAGGAGGCAGGGGACAGTTAGCATTGGTGGAACTCTGCTTTGTGTCAGGAACCGGGTCTGGCACATTTTTTTGTAGTTTACCTCCACTAATGGTTGCATGCAGCCCACGAATTAAATAGCACTCATTTCCATGTAAAATGTCACCTTTTAAAAAGGAAGTAAAGCAGGTCATTGCCCAGCTCACAAAGCTTAGGCGACTTTCCATCATCCGTAGACTGAAAACCGGAAGTGCTAAGCGCGGCACAGCTTCCGGTCTAGTGACGGGACCTCACGTCTTTTTGCAAAATCTCTAGTATCTGTGCATTTGCTGTTTATTCTGCATTGCCTGCTCCCCCTCCTCCCTCATAGAGTCACATGATTCATGGTCTCTGTTCGTTCCAGGCTCTCTCAACTGTCATGTTTCCAGAAAGATCTTAGCTGACCACTCTACAGGGGGGCACTGAGGTTTTCCTTCGGACCTACCTCAGGGAAGTGGGAGGCCTCGGGGCTGACCGATGCGGGCAAGGGCTTCATGGCCTGACACAGCGTCAAGGCCCAGAAAATAAGGGTAGCTGATATTAAAATATATTTATTAGAATGTTCTGATTATAAACATAAAACTTGTTTTCTTTAAAGGAAAAAAAAAACGCATAATCCATGGCTTATTGACATTGTATTTCAACACAAGATGAAATAATAGTGTTTTAGTTACAAGTCTTTATGATCCTCTTGTCTGTAAGATTCATCCCCTCACTCACTTCCTATTTTGCTTTATTTTTATGCATTCTTTACATTTTAATGCATTTTTAAATTACTATTTATATACCCCGTGAAAATATCTGTTCCCTTAGGGTAAGGCCCAGCCACGTTTACCGCCAGCTCTCTGGAGTCTAGAAAGATGTTGGTGCGGGACTGACACCCGATAAATGTGGTTGAAGGAAGAAACTGAGCAAGTGCAAACACAGAAAACATAAATAACTTACGGCTGCAAAGCTACTAAATAGTTTAGAGGGGATTTATAGCAAATTTTTTATTTCAACGCTTACTTTTCTACTGCTCCAAAGAGAACTCTACTTTTTTTTTTTTTTTTGTCACGTGGTTATTTAAACGGTAAAGGCATCAGGGACGAGGAAGGGGTAGTCTGCGACCAGACCACTGGCAAAGTAAAGACAGCAGCCCTGGCAAGAGACTGGATATCACGACACGGAGAAGGGGCTCCGGGTTGAGGGTCCCAGGGAACCATGTCCGTCAATGCCTCTTCCACCCCCAGCTCTTTTGAACTTGGGCAGTTTTGCTGAGTTTTAGTTTCTCAGTCACACAATGAAATTAAGACTATTCTGTAACATGATCAGAACATGCATCCAGGCTTTGAGATTCAGACAGCCTGCAAGCAAAGTTTTATATATTGGTGCCATCTCTGATCTTGGTCAAGTTATTTCAACTTGCTCATCTGGTAACTCAACTTGTTAACCCCCAACGTAAGTTAGAGTAAAATCATTATGAGGTACCTGTGAATTTAC
>CM053513.1:87348389-87365136 GCA_028627145.1 Eidolon dupreanum
TCTCGTTGTCCCTCCTTGCCCACCACGCCCTCACCCCAAGCTTCTTGTCACACTTTTTCATTATTTCCTAGTCCTTCCTGTCTCCTCAGAAGGTCCCCTGGTGATGGATGAAGTCCAACAAACAGAAGAGGTTTAGAAACTGTGTAACATGATGGCTTCTTTTCCTAAAGCTGTATTTGATCAGGGATCAAACTGTGCTTTTTATAAACCAGGTATTTGTTATTTTTCTAGTTCACCAATCTGAACCCCACACACCCCTGTCTTTTAAAGTTAGGGTACATCATGGTACATAAGGAAACTCATTCACAGGCACCCCACCTCATAGCCATATAGCAAACAATTGCTAACTGCACAATGTATGGCTCTTTAAAATACCTATAAATATGAAAGGAAAGAGAAAGTGAAACTTAAGCAAGAATAGAACCTAAGTGTCATTTTGAAAGTTGATAAAACAAATCAAAATCATTTAATAATTTAAATAAATATGAAATACCTGATAGACATCAAATTTTCTCATTAAATAATGGTCATCGAAAAGTGCACGGAAGATTAGATAGATGATAGATGGTAGACAGATAGATAAATAGATTTCTATTTATGTTAACTTTCTCCATTTCTCCCAGATCATTCACCTATTTAACAATTTTTGTTTCTCTCCACCCACGCTGTCAGGAAGGATGCTATGTAATTGAGGAAAGAAGACCAATAGGAGACTGAGAGATCACCATCTTCGAGTGAACACAGAATCACAACAGGTTAACTGACCTTTGAGAGAGGTACCCATTGCTTGCCAGGAGTCTCAGTAGGAGTGACTTTTATGAGGGTTGGAGGCTGTCATGAGCTGAAGTGTGTCACCCCTTCCCCCAAATCCATATGTTGAAATCCTAACCTCCAGTACATCAGGTGACTAGATTTGGAGACAGGGTCTTTATAGAGGGAATCAAGTTAAAATGAGTTCGATCGAGTGTTACTTAACCCAATATGACTGGTGTCCTTATAAGAAGAGGAGATTAGGGCACCAGCACACACAGAGGGCAGGACAACCACGTGAGAACCCAGGGGAAGACGGTCATCTACATGCCAAGGAGAGGGACCTCGAAGAGACCAACCCTGACGGTACCTTGATTTTGGACTTCGAACTTCCATTTCTGTTGTTTGACCCCCCTCCCACCTTCCCATTTGTTTGTCACAGCAGCCCTAGCTGTGACACAGAACCAACACAGAGGGGACAGAGGGGACGTGTCAGTGAAGGGTTGCCTAAAGCTATGAGATTATCAAGGGAGACAGATTAGGGGAGAAAAAAAAGTGTTTCAAGTACAGAGAAAATGGTACATAGAAAATCAGGGCCATTAGAGAGCGTGAGGGCATTCAAGAATCTCTGGGTGTATCTGCCTAAGAGATCAAAGGGGAGCAGAGGTGTGAGGATGAATCTGGGGCTCTAAGCAGGGTTCAGGTCTCAGCAGGTCGCAAGTGATTGGTTAATAAGAACCATTAACTTTGAAGCAAGAGAAGATAGAGTCCTACGCTGTTGAGGATGAGACACTGCCAAAGTTGAATTTTACCCTCTCTGCTTCGTCCTCAGCCATTGTGATCATTCTCTGCTTTGTGACTCATCACTATTTTCTTTTGTAGTGAGGAGTGCTACCTGGCAGAACCCAGGAGTGAAGCTACCTTTACAGAATGACACTGATTTATTGACAGAGATTCCTAGGGAAGCGAGAATCGATTGATCACAACAGATGGAGATAAGTCATTTGAGGGAGTGAACAGCTGCATTGGTCTATGTTTTTTCCCCATGATTTCAAATTTATAACAAAATAGATACAACTCATCACCACAGATTGAGCACATTTCAAAAAGCAATGAGCAACCACATGAGTGAAACATTTTACTATATATTTTTATATGCATAGTATAATTAACATATATAGTAAAATACTTCTATAATTATAAATAGTAAAATGTTATGTATCTGTAGCTATCTATAAAGCACACATATATCTATAGAAACATAGGTATTATTTAAAATAAGAAATGTTCCTAAAACCATGGGATAGGTGACTAGATAAGTCAATAGAATTCAGTCATTGGCTAATATTATTAGATAATACAATTGAAATTGTCGTGTTTTGTAAAGCAAGATTCGATCGTATTAAGGAAGAAAGCCTAAGTCATATTTGAAAGAGGAAGCATTAAACAGGATTAAATGCATGGTTTACAGAACCATACTTCCTTGCTTGAAATCCTACCTGTACCATCGATTAGCTGTTTAATCTTGGGGAAGTCACACAACCTCTCTGTGCTTCAGTTTCCTCATGTCAAAATCACACTAAGAATAATGACAGTTTCTATTATGGGATGTGCCAGCCACAATAACAAGTGGTTTACGTATATTGCCTTATTTAATCTTCAGAACAACTTTATTACGTAAGTATTACCATTAACCCCCTTTTGCTGATGAAGAAACTGAGGCAGAGAGCCATTAAGTAACTAGCCCAAGGTCACAGAGCTAGGAAGTGACAAAGCTGAGATGTGAACCCAGGCCATCTTTGTATTGTCAGAAATATTGGACACACAAGCAGCAGATGGCAAGGTGTGCATGGGCATAAAGTTTTCCTACGTAAAACCCGCAGAGGCTCCTAATCACCTACTAAATGGATTTTCTTCATAAATTGATATCTCGTCCCTTTAACTCCGCGACCTTCCACGTGTCCCCTGATGCTTTATACTCCAATAGCGGATTACTTACTCTTCCCCCAAAAGCAACCATGTGTCTTTGCCTTTACATAGTGTGTCCCTTAATCCTAGAATTCCACCCATTTATTTCCCTACGTGAAAAGATCCTGCTGCACCGTGTGAATCCAGCTTGAATAAAACCCCTCTCCCAGCCTTCTCTGGGAGCCCAGCCCCACAAGCCCCGTCAAAGCAGAACAGATGTCTCTTGTGTGCAAGCACTGCGCCTTGAAAATGCACCGAGTAGTTTGATTGTTTTGAGAAATTTACAAGTTTATAATGACATTGTCACCATCCTAGGTCTCACCTAGATTCTGATTCTTATCCCATTCACTGAGTGCTGTTATGGCTTAGTAAAAACTCTTACTTATTGAGAGTCCGAGCTTTCAACATTTGAATGGACGCAGGAGATGTGAGTAACAATAAGAAATTATTATTATTATTTATTTATTATTATTTATGCCTGCAGCACCTGGTCTTCCTAGGTGGCCTCCCATCCAAGTACTAACCAGGCCAGACCTTGCTTAGCTTCCGAGATTAAACACTGGGCTTGTTCAGGGTGGCATGGCCATAAACCATGGACCACGGCTCCACTGGGGCATGAACCCAGGACCTTCTGCGTGTAAAACAGACATGCTAACCGCTACACTATGGAACCACATCCAAGAAAGTACGTTTCCTTAAGCACTCTCTGCTGAGTGGCTCCTAGAGATCACAGATAGAGAGGTCTTTCTATATTTTCATGTATTTGAGGTAAAGTTTCTGAATTATCTCTTTTGCACCTTGAGTAATATTACATATTAAGCACATATATGATCTTCATATGGTTGGCATCAACTTTCCTTCTGTGAAGCATGAATAACACCTGAGTTTCCTTCTCTAACATGCTACAGCCACGTGCAGGCAGCAGAGAGGAGCAGGAAGAATATGTGCTTTAGACCCACGCTGCTCTGTGGCTGGATGAGCTCAGGGGAGCTGTCTCCTCTGGAGCGATTTTTCTCTACTTTTAGATAAGTAGGGTTAATAACTCCAATTTGTAAGACTTTGCTAAAATAAAAAGTAGAATAGTACACATTAATGTGCAGAATAAAATAAGTATTAAATAAATAGAAAATATCACTACTATTGTGATTAGTTATTACTAACTATAAAAATAATATTGTAATATATGTAGTATATGGGGGGAGAGAGGAGAAGGAGGGAGGAAAGGAGGGGGAGAGAGAGAGAGAGAGAGAGAGAGAGAGATCTCAAATACCAGATGGAAGACTAGGAGGAAATTCATTACTTGAGGATGAATGATATTTGTTAGGTAGCGAATCAGTTAAGTTAGCAAATGTAAGAAAAACAGATCAAAGGACATTTATAAGATACAGAGAAAATAAGGAGCAGGAATTGCTCACTTTTCAATTCCATTCATGGCAAATAACGTAGTTGAAGTGTAATCAAATAATCCAACTGCCCATTGTCCTCATGATAATGGTATAATAACAATGCATCACAAGTAAATTTGGAAATAAACTAAGCAGAAATGAATTATATACAGTCTACTTCTATCTTGAGCAGGAACCTGGGAAGGAGTAAAGGAAAGATTTGTACAATAAACTGAGAATTCAGTCTTTGTATTTGGGATTTTTTAAGTGCTTCATGTGAGCAAGAAAGACTTCTTCCCTATTGTTTCTTTCCTTTTGGAGGGAGTTCAAATACTATCATGCCCTGGCCTCTTTCTGCCTCTTTACCAGAGCACCAAGTGTGGTTGTCCCCACAAAACACCATCCTCCTTGTTCCTTCACACCTTAACCTTTACAGAGTCTACCCCCACGTAGGGTGACCTTTGGCTGGATCAGTGAGTGTGGCTAATTCGAATTCTAGTGTAAGTCTGACTGCCCACATATGCAAGCCTTGACCTCCACCTATTCTTTATCATAAAGAGAGGGAATAGTGTGGCTCCTACTTGCTATTGATTTCTCAGTTAGTTTGTGACCCAGGGCACAGCAAAGAGAACTGTGGTTTATTTAGCTGCTTTCAAGTCACTCTGATGCGTGAGCTGTGGACCCTGAGTAATGAGCAAGGTGTAAAATTTTGTAGAACAAATTGTGCCTGGAATGGTCTGGGCTTTTGGCATGGTGTGAAAAGGTGACAGTGAGCTTTGCTGGCGATTTCCTGAGCATAGACCATTTGAATTTTTTTTTTCTTTTTTTAATTTTTGTGACTTACAGCCTGCATTGCACAATACAACTAATTTTTCAGCTGTAGAATTGGTTTTATGAATATGTGGCTTGGGCAAGAGGCTTTGAAGCTTTGCTACAGTTTGACACCCGCTGGCTACTGCTGCTTGCGATGACAGCGACTAGATTTCTGTGATGGTTTATCTGAAATAATAACGCAGCAAAGTTTCTAGAGTCTTCTCAAACCCCCCAAAATTTGTGGACTGCCTCGGGAGACAGGCTGCAGCACCTCAGTCTTGCCCTAGACTTAGTTTATGTGTATGAAGAGCAGAAACCATGGGTAGCAGACACTGCCCTCAGCCTCAGAGGCGCTGGTAAAAAGAGGAAACAAAACATTTTCAGACTCCAGTTTGCCAACTACAGAACTTTTAGGTATCAGCGGCTGTAGAATACGTGCTGTGTTTTACCCTAAAGAGAGTGAAATATGAATGGGTTACAGGGCACAATAAAAGTTCTAGCTTTAAACTCTTACCCTGAGCCCTAGGTGGTAGACTGGATGGGCTGTTCCTAATTTCAATGAGGGTTCAAGGCCAAGGATGAAAATTTCAGGGCTAGAACTAGCAGTGGCTTTGCCACAGGGTCAAGCCTCAAGCCACTCACCCTCCCAGCTTCCCACCATCCGGAGAGGAACAGCCTTCCTGTAGCAGGACTAAAAATGCCTTCTCATAAGAGAGTGTGCTGGATTCCATGTTGCTTTGCAGAGAGCCCATTCAATTAAGCACTTTTGCCTGAATCATGAGGCTCAGTGAAGGGGTGGGTGAAGCAAGGAAAACACTATTTTTTGGCCCGTTAGGCAGTTTTAATAAGTAGATATTATTGGCGTAGTAAACAGTGCCAAAATTAACCTCTTGTCAAGAGGTTTCCAACAAGGTTTAAATTGCAAGCCTTAGACATGGGCATATTGAGACACTGCCATGTGTCTCAGCAAAGGCCCAACCAAGACAGCCGTCTTCTCGCAGGACTGTAATAATTCTCTGCTGCTGTCTTTGGCGACATGAAGTCTGGGCTGGGAAGTAATTTCGTCTGAGATAACTCTTTGAGGAGCAGGAGTTGCTTTCATCCGCCAGTTCTGGGGGTTTGATGCCAGCGCTATAATAATCTCATCTTTCATAGGAACGAGTGAGAAACGTAAAATAGTGAGGAACCTTAAAAATAATGAGGAACATCAGAGAACTCAGTGTTAAACAAACACACTTCTGAGGCCATGAAAGAGGAAATACATTCCTTCCAATGAGAAAGGGCTCGAACTTCAAATGCTGAAAGAACATGGTCTCCACCCACGTGGTAGAGTCTCACCCACTGAGCCTGACCCTACTGAAGAAAATAAAAAGTGGGGGGTACTTTATAATCTCTGGAATTTTAACTGAAAAGCATAAGAAAAATTGATTTGGGACCTAATTTTATGGAAATTTAACATGTTTGGACTTCAATTTGCAAAAGAGTTTATAATCTCCCCATTTCGATAATTCCCCAGCAACGTTACAGCAGCACGATGTTTATATTCAAATTTGGGCCATCTCTCTATTGACATTTTGTTATTGGAATATAATTAGGTTATCAATCAAGCTCAAAACATATTTCATAACAGGCTATGTTTTGAGCTATGTTTGGGGGGAAAAAATGTAGACTGGAAAATCAACTAGAGATTAAATTCTCAGCCTTGGAGTCGATTTAACTAACGTGCTCTTCTGACCCATTTTGGGGCGTTGGGGGAGGGGGTGGTGTCGGGGAGGTCAGTACTGCTCACGGGGTCCTCCTGAAGGGTTCTCCAAGGAACAGTGTCAGCAGTGGGGGAGAGGCCCCCTGTGAGTGGGGGGAGAGCTGGCTTGCGAAAGGTTCCCCCTCCAACCCCACGGGGAGCACACAACACAAGGAGGACATCATGTGGAGGGAGGGGGAAGGGAAGTACTCCCCCCTGTTCTTCCAATCCCCCCCATCCCGTGGAGCGAGGTCAGTTAGGGAAACATTCTCAGCTTCACTGTGTTCCAGAACTCACCACATTGTGGAGAAGTTAGTGACTAACCCCAGAGTAATTTGGGAGATAATAAATGGTACATACTTGGCACAAATCTTTCTGGAACAATCTGAGTTCTCTTCTATTCCTTTATGTTATCCATGGTGTAGTTTTTGCTTCCAGGGAGCAGAGGTTTGCAGACGAAAGAGTAACTCTTTCTAAAGGGGTGGGGAGGGGCATACCAGAGAGCCCATCCTCCTGGACAGGGGGACTACACCCTCTCCTCTGTGATCTGTCATTAATAAAGGTGGCATTTTGCTTCCATCTCATAATTACCTAGTTTATTTTTGAGAATCATTATTATTTTTTGCACTAGTCTGCATAGATAAAGGGTGAAGGGATTTCTTTCAGGGAAGAAAAAGGGCAAAAAATGAGTGAGTCTTGTCATCTGGAATGGATGCCCCTTATTAGGGGACCGTGAGGAGAGAGACTGGAGTGGGCTTGGGCCAGGCTTGCGTGGGATGTGCTCTCTCCATCTGGAAATAGCTCTGAGTCAGCATTAGCTGTCCTTATGTGTCAGGCTCAATTAACACAACGCTGGGAACGAAACCGAATTCATTTAATTTCTATGTGTGATATCACCTCAAGCTGCCTTTCAGTGAGGAAGAAATCCTGAGCCCACGTCGTTGATATTCCCTATCCTTCCAGGCACGTCCCTGTTGACCAAGCTCTGAAGGAAGCAGAGCCGGTCCCCATGAGGCAGTTCCTGGTAAGGTGTCCTTGTGACTGTACGGCCTCATGCTCATGCTTAGGAAAAGAATGGACGTGCCTGAGCCATCCTCATCAGTCAATGCCCTTCTGCCCAAGTTCGAACTCACTCAAAGAAACGACCAACTTTTTCTACCTTTGAACACGTTACCTTCAGGGCCCAGGTGATATATTCTGAGAGTGAGAAGAACCGAACCAAACCTCCCACCTCTCTCTAATGGTCTGACCAGTGTGAAAGAAAGCAATGCTATCACCTTTTGACTTCTTGCAGGGTAAACATATTTCTCTTAATTCAGTCAAGCATATCCTCCAAACCTTCTTGTATATCACGACACTGACACACCCTCTGTGAGTATGTAGTAGAAGGGGCATTGGGGCTTGCAGGCTTCTGGAGTCTAGTGTAGGCTTAAACATACTACAGTATTTGCCTAGTATCTTTAAGCCTTGGTTCTTTTTGTTTTGTTTTTTCACATATATGAAGCATAATTTTAGCCTCATACTTGTTGTTGCGAGAGGTGAGACTATAGACTCTAAAGCCAGACTAGCTGGGCTCAAAGCCTGACTCTGCCTCTTATTAGCTCTGAGTCCTTATCCCAATTAAATAATGACTCCATGCCTCAGCGTCCTCATCAGTAAAATGAACATGACAAATGCATCCCTATATCATAAGGTCGTTCCAATAATTAATAAACAGTGAATAAATGTAAAGTCCTTAAAATAGTGCCTGGCGCATGATTAGTGTCAAAAAAGTGTAGTTATTAGTAATGACAAGATAAAACCCAAACCTCTGTGTCTGTCAGTGAAGACTCTTCACAATAATTAGTCTGCCTCTCGATGTCTGCCACACATCTACCCCAGGGACCATGACCTTCTTGGACATCATGAAAGCAGAGCCCTATCGAATCCCTGTCCTATGTCATGATATCTATGTGCCATGTATATAGAGTTAGTGAATTAATTCAGCCCATACGCACCCCACCTTGTTCTCTGTCCTTGTCAGAGACATTCAGATTCTGTGTTTTTCACATTCATGAATAGTACCCACTGGTGGGTCCTCTCCCAGTTCTTTTCCAAGATTAATTTTACCTTTTTCTCAAGGTCTGTTTGAAAGGCTATCTATTTCATGTAGTTGATAAGGCAACAAAATACTGTCGTCAGAAATGGCATCGTTGTTCTGACGTGAGAAAGATATGAGGATCGGAAATGTAGCAACTTTTTCCAGAACTTTTGTTGGGATGGAGCCTAGAAATTTAGCATAGTAGCTACAGGGAGATGGGAGGTCTGTGGGGGAGGGAGGCTGTGGAGTTTTTGCCATGCCCTCAGCTCTCCTTGAGCCCACTCAGGAACTTTCCTTGACGTACTTATGCTTTGATAGGAAGAACTGACAACTTCTTAATTATGAGTAGAGTTTGCAGAGAAACGTTTAGAATCCTTGGCTTTATTTTTATCTCTAACTCCCACTCTAAGTTATAACAATGTGCCTGATATGCAAATAGAGTTCCAACACAAGTTCCCTCCATCTTGGTCCAAAAGCTTGCCTCCCCTCAGCTCCTCCATTCAGGGCATTCTGGAACCATCATTGCTTGAGGATGAGGAAAAAAGAAATCTTTGAACATGAGAGACCTGGCACCACGTGTATACACGCATTATAACAGGAGAAAGTGTACGCTGTTCTCAATTATTCCTTTGACTTATGTGGAGAATGTACTAAAACCTTCCTTGTAAAACAAACAAACAAACAAACAAACAGTCCTCACTGTGTGAAGGGGAACATGGTGTCACAGAGGTTTCACACGTAAAAGAAAATATGACAAGTTGAGTGCAGGGCAAAAAATTTGAAACCTGTTCTAATGATCACAACCTCGGTCTCTTACTCGTGGTATCTTACTGGTAATGGAAAAGAGACTGTGTGTTTTAATTTCAAGGCTAAAATAATTTAGATGAAAGCATTGCTTGTTCTCATTATTAATAACCACTCATGAATATTATGACAAGAATTAGTTTTTTTGCCCTGCAGTTACAGCTGTGTTTCTATATCCAAGCTGGCCTTTAATTTCTTAAACCTTTTTTTGGCTGTGGAAAAAAAAAAAACATATCAGGAAAAAAATACAGCTTTAGAAGAAAAAAAAAAGGTTTAATAATTATAGTATTAACCCATAAGAAAGCTTTGGGCTATTAATCTGAAACTGGGCCTTTAGCCCATATGCCTGTAATATAAATATCTTTTCTATACAGATGAAAAGTTGAAGGAGCTGAAATCTGGAAAAGTCCATTTTTCCTAAAAATTTTCCAAAGGGGAGAGAAGCCAAAGCTGACACCAACTGCTAACTATTAGACAAGCCAGAAATGGGAAATTTTTTCCACTATTTAAGCTCTAGAACAGGGGTCCCCAACCCCCGGGGCCATGGATCAGTACCAGCCCCTGACCTGTTAGTAACATGGCTGCAGAGCCATGTGGGCCAGCGAGCAAAGCCTCATCTGTACCTGCAGCTGCTCCCCAGCACTAGCATCACCGCCTCAGCTCTGCCTCAGATCATCAGGCCTTCGATTCCCATAGAAGCACCGGCCCCTCGTGCCAAACAGCTTAGGGACTGCTGCTCCAGATAGTATCAGTGTGGTCATGTCCCTTTTGCATTCATTCACACACTGAGTACATAGGATGTGCCAGCTAGTGTTTTAAATACTCAGTGTAGAATGCTCAATAGTCATATCTTTTTTATATGATACAAACCCAACTGGTCTTATCGTCAGCGCATGGGTGGACTTGTGATCGTCTGTCCCAAAAGATTTCCCAGGGATTTTCAAAGTGGAACCAAGGACAGAGAATCAAGTAGTGATAGTGACACTGCGCGTGGCTTGGGAGTGAGCAATCGTCCTGCATCGCAGCACGTCTGGAAAGGAACAGACATGCAAACTCAGCAGAGGCGAGAGATGCATAGAGAGATCTCTGGTATTTCTGGAGTCCTAGGACCCTTCCATCACGTTTCCTTTTCTAATGAGTTTTGCCACGTTTAATTAAAATCTCTAGTATTTATGCAAGAGTCCGGCAGGGTCAAAGGAGAAAACGCATTGTGTGATGAGGTCACTGTGATCACAGAGGGAATCCTAGGTGCCCTGGCAGCTTAGAAAATAATGTCCCACTCCAGCACTGGGGAAGACAGTATTAGCCAGAGAGAGGTGTCAGTTATTATTTGTGTCTTTAATTTAATTTAATTGTTTTAGCTCTTTCTTTGTGTGTAGGGAGCAAGTCTGGAGATGTGGGTAGAGAAGGATGTAAGATAGTCATACTAAGGGTTTTAAGAAGAAGGGGTTACGAAGGCAAGCAAGGATGAGAAAGTAGGAGACACAAGGAAGTTAGAAATTATTTACAACATTTAAAGCAGCGATTCATGTTGGACGGCGGAAGGAGAGAAGCCTTCAAGACACCGTATCGAATCTCTTCTTTGTGAGCAATGTTGCTGGGTTAGCATATTGGATTAAGCAAAATAATTCACTTACTTGAAGCACCAGGGAACATAACTATGTTAAGCGGTGTTAATAGCCGATTTGTGGAGTTTCATACCAATTTCTCTCTATAAGTGGATACTGGCAGCCCCATGCTGGCCTAGACTATCATGGAACATTGTCCACACATCTCAAGTGAAAAAAAAAAAAAATATATTATCCGGAAGAGTTGGAGTTTTAAATAAAATTGGTAAATTAAAAGGCAAGTCATTACGTGAGTACCAACACGATGGGTATAACTGTTTGGCCTTAGTTTTCCCATGCCTAAAGTGTATAATAAAGTTTTACCCTCGAATCTGTTTCATGGTTCAAGGCGTTTGCACATGAGACGTGACTGGCAGTATGTTAGCCGTCGGAAGTGGCCAGTCTTTTCCTTTCTGTCTGCGAATTTTGAAAAGGAAGGACGGTTCTACTCTTTTCATGTGAATCTTGAGTGCCTAGACATCGTGCATATTTCATTTTGGGGGTGAATTGCCTACAATTTTATAAAATAAATTAAGATAATTTGGGGAAATGAACTTACAGTTGTGGTTGAGGGAAGACATTGGCGGCATGAGCGTCTACAAGGAAAAAATGCTCTACTGGGTCCGCCCGTTTCTCACTGGGGGCATTTTTATAGGGTCTCTTCTTGGGATTCTCTCGTTTTTCTCTCTGGCAATGTTTTGCAAGTTTTTTTTTTTTAAAGGAACAATTTATTTTCAGGACAGTCATTATTTCATGAAATTACTTCCTTAAATTCTTCTGACTTTCTGCAAACTGCGTCTTCTAGTAAACAGTCGTCTGTTTTAGGGGCTGAAACACCCAGCGATAACACACACATCTGGATTTCATTACTGGGTCAAAAGGTGACCTTGGGTAAAATTTGACTCTCTGCATTTTGTTTCTCTACCTGAAACGTGAGAGTTCAAAAGACCTGCCATCAATAATCTGGCTAGAGAAATATCAACTTGGTACCAAATCCTATTCCACTTGCTTATAAAGAGAAAACAAGAAGTCCTCTCTTTAACATTCACCGAGCTTGCTCATGCACGTGGAGTTTCAATAAGCAGAAGGAATGTTTGATGTATTAAATAGTCTAATTCACAAATTCTGATTTGAAAGTAACACTTCCTCTTTGCATAGTGGTGCATTTGATATTTCAGAGAAAGAAAAGGATGGAGAATCAAGCTTCACCCTGTGAAGTCACTAGTAAAATTTCAGTTACTCTACTTCTGATGACTAATCTTGGGAGGGGGGGAAGTAAAATGTGCAAAGATCGTTTTTAGAAATGAAAAGATGGAAAAACATAAAAGTAGTGAAGTATTTAACTATAACCAAAGGACTTCACATTTACAATGTATAAGAAGATCTTATTGAGCACAGCAGAAAATATTAGAATTCCCATTCATGTATTTGTTTTCCTATCTTGTTTTGCCATTACTTTAGATGACACTTAACATATTGGCATAATAGTCTACATGTATAAATTATAAAAAAAGTAAAGAAGTACATAAAATATTTTGGAATACATGATATAAATTTAATAATTAAGCATGATAAGGGAAAGAATGGAGGCCACTGGATTAAATTCAAAACGCTGTGGAGAAAAAATAGATGTGAATATTTATTGACTCCCCTCAGGAGAGCGATGTCGCCCAAGTCCTACTTCAAGGCCACCTTGCTGGCCATTCTTTCTCCTAGAATCCTCCTAGCTCACTCCCAAAGCCCTCTAGGTCTCTTCAAACATTACTTTTCTCCCAAGCCTTCTTCTATATCCTTATCCCAATGTCAGATATATAACCTACTACTCTATTTTTCTTTTTAGCACTTACCACTTCCTATTAACCTATTATCCTTTTTACTTATTTTTCACAGTACACTATAAGTAATGTACTCTCTGCTTCCCCAGGAGAAAGTAAGCTCACAGAGGCAGGAAATTTGTATGTTTAATTTACTGTTATAGCCCTAGCTTCTAGACTAATCTCTGGCATAGAATAAGTGCTAATTTATATTAAATGGTATATTTTATTTATTCATCACTACCAAGAATAATATATTATTATCTGTACTTTTAGCTGAATAAACTGAGCGTACAACAGTAGTAAACAATTCGCTCCAAATCTCAGAGCAAGAAAAAGGCTTCCACTGAGAGATAAAAGATGAAGGGCATTAGAGGACCAGCTGGGTGACAATGGCCAAGTTCTTACATAGGAGGAGGGATTAGACTTGTTTTGTGGGTGCCCAAGGTCAGGGTGAAGTCAATGGCTAGAAACTAAGGGAGAGAAATTTGAGATCTTAGCAGAGATGAACAGAATTAAAATACAATGTTTTTGGAAAGAGGGTTCCTAAAAAATAGAGATGTTCGAGAAAAATGTGTATGATCAGGTTGCAGGGCTATGGCAACGATGATTCAAGTATTAGAAAGTGCACGGAATTACATGTTCTCCAAGCAATTTGCATGACTTTCAAATATACATTTTTTAATGAAGCATGGCTGCCAATGACATCTATTATTAAGCTTCTATGGAAAAAAAAATGCTGGAATGTTCAATAAAAGTAACAAAAATGTCATCATTCTATTTTGAGTAGATTCATCATAGCTCCAAGAAGGAAAAAGCTTGGGGTGATGGAAATAACCTTTACAGAGCACCAACTGTACCAAACACTGTGTGAGGCACATTTTCTATTTTTTTTTTCCACTTTGCATTTTCAAATGAGGACACTAAGATTCAGAGAAGTCATATGACTTCTCAAAGTCAACACAGTGAGGGAGTCACACGTCTAGGGCTGTGAGGCCAGACTTCCAGACTCCTTACAAACCCCGCATTTTGCCAATCATATTATAGTTAGATGTTTTAAAGATAGGAAATAAGTTAGTTGAAAAATATGCATAAATAAATAGAGAAGGACCTAAATTAGTTTTATGGCTCAAATAAAGAAGTCCGAAACTTTGCTCTTTAGCTTTGCTTATCCTAAAAGAACAACTTATAAAAAGCACTTGTGACTATGAATGCTAAAATTAAGGTAAGCACGTTGGAAACAAATTTGCCCAGGTGAAGCTGGACTGGCCATTTTTTTCCCACTCCAAAAATTCTAAAAATTAATGGCTAAATGTTTCAGAATAACTTGCTATTTTAACTGCTTAAATCCACCTAGCTCATTCCCAAAGCCCTCTAGGTCTCTTCAAATCTTACTGTCAGTGCACTCAGAACCCACCACATTTAAGCAAGATCGGTAACTTCATTCATTCATTCATTCATTCATTACTCATAACTCTTTAGATACATCACTCTGATTTGTGCAGTTTTATCTTTTGAATTCTTTTCTGATTGTAAAAGAAAAATTGCCTTTTACAAACTTTGGAAAACAGAGAAAATTTTTCTTAAATCACTACTATGAAAGTACTTTCTCTTTCTAGTCTTAAAGTGTGTGATATCAGGCATGTGAGCGGGAATTTATTGGTGAACTTACACCACATTTATTCTATGGCTGTGCTTTGCCTACATAACTCATTTAACCTTCATTACAAATACAATATGCTGATGGAGTTCCATTTGATAACAGTGCAGACTGAGGTAAAGGGGTATTAAGTATCTTGCTCTAATTTACATAACTAGTATAATGTTTAGCCCTAGACTAGGAATTTGGAATAATTAATAATGATATGCCAGATGTATCACCTATCCTTAAAACTTTAAACTCTGAAATATCTGATTATTAGATTAATTGAAAAAAGAACTAATGAATGGATAATCAATTGAGTAATTAATAAAAGAGCTGAAGCACAATGCATGCTATATAATCGAATGCTGTCTTCCTGGTTTCTGAATTGAAATGCTTTGAAACCTGCAGAGGAAAAATATAGAGTGGAATTGGTATTTGAGCTTTAGGAAGGAAAGAGAAAGCAATCCAATTAATTCAGCACATATACATTACTCACATAATGCTTGAGAACATTAGACTAGATCCTAGGGACATATAAAAAATGTGATGTTTGCTGTCCTCAACATCCTTTTAGTGAGAGAGAAAGATTTGTAAACAAATAATTACAAAAAGGTTTGGTTTAGGCAATAATGGAATATAATGAGATGGACAAGTGTTATAGAAGAGGAAGACAAGGCTGAGTGTTTTTCTGAATACTCACAGAAAATTCACATGGATGACATTTGCAATTTCATTTAAATAGCCATTCAGGGTAAAGGGCCCAGTGCCAGTGTCTTCATGCCCTACAATCGTTTGAATTTTTTTTTTAACTTCACCGAACATTACAACTGAATGCTGCACGTTACATCCCATAAATAAGAAATGGACCTTAGCTCGTTTCTCTGTTTTTCTGAAGCCAAATGATGTTTATGGCATTAGAGTAAATTAGTGCTCTAGGATTACTTCTTTAACTGGAAAAATATGCAGATGTCAAATTTTTACATGGATATTATCAGCAGAAACTGCTGATTTCTTTTCACAGTATGTAGTCACTTCAAGGAATCTATGCCTGTTCAAATAGGATGTCTGTTCTAAAATACGCATTTTTGTAACCGCCCGTGTTTCTCCTTGCAGACCTGCCCACGTTTGAATATTATTCATCCTCTAAGAGGGTGGGAGATTGCTTGAAATGTAACATACAAAGTTGTGATGAGTCTGGAGGACCCAGAACAAACGTTAAATGTAACACAAGCTTAACAGCATAATTACTTGCTTAATGACTCAGAATTCGTGTCCAGCAACGCGTGCTGTGATGGATGGGAGTGTTAGCACTTATCATGTACTTTTCAGATAATACCCTTACAGCAAAAAGTACTTAGACAGGTCCAGAAATCACAAGGATTTTTACAAGTTGTCAAAAATGGCAGTGAAGATAGCTGAAACGAGGATGCACGAGGTCCAAGCTTTAAAACGAAGATCGGCAGATTTCCCAGGCCCTGAGCAGCACAGAAAAGGGTTATCCCTGACCACCTGTCATGTCAAGTACTGTGCTAGGATTACTTCTTTGTTTTTAGAATAATTTGGTCCTCCATTGGATCCATGATGCTCATCTGGAAATCAGTCATGTACGTGCAATAGAGGTGGGGATCCAGAAGGAAAATGACAAGTTCAAGCTACTACTAAGGATTCTAGGCTCTTGACAATACAATGAGTAGAATGTGGACGCTGCTCTCAAGAGAGAATCAGTCCAAAGACATTGCTATTGTATACACATATCACGTCCGATATCACCTACTACAACTTGCATATGTCGGTTATGCTAACAGAATGTAGCTAAGTGATGCCAGACAAATTGTAATTATATTTATATTGCTGAACAAATTCATTGAGTGGACCTTGTTTCCTAGACACACTGAGTTTCTCATTAGCATGAGAAATAACCCATAAATAAATCAGACGCCACAACAGTTACTGAGAGTTTGCCTCTCTAGATGGTAGAACCAAACAGGAATTTTGTTTCATCTTAAAGCGATATGCCATGTCTTGAGATATGTTGACTCAAACATGTTGACTTAAGCTTTATTTATTCCGGATAGAGTCTGGAGCAAGGAGCTAGGACACAGCCTACTAATACTATTTTTTTGAAAGCATTACTGTACCT
>CM053513.1:87365636-87393007 GCA_028627145.1 Eidolon dupreanum
CTGGATTCCCTTCCCAGTTTATGTGTTAAAGTACCAACACCCCAATGTGACTATTTGGAGATGGGGCCTCGAAGGAGATAACTGAGGTTAAATGAGATCATAGGCTGGCGCCCTGATCCCATAGGGTTGATTTCCCAATAAGAAGAGAGAGAGATGCGGACACAGTCTCTACGTGCACACGGAGCACACAGGGAGAAGACAGACATCTACAAACAGGAAGAGAGCTCTCGCCAGAAACCAACTCTGACGGCCCCTTGATCTTCGACTTCTAGCCTTCAGAAAAGTGAAACTGATTTCTGTTGTTTAAGCTATGGTCTGGTGTTCTGCTCGGCAGCCTGGGCAGAGACTAGCACAATTCCATACAGTGACATACGCAAGGCTTAAACGGACATCACTATGTGTTTCCACATACGCATGTGCTTCTGTAACCCCTCCTTCCCCACTCAGGATGGAGAACATTTGCGACAACCCAGAATATTCCCCTCTTCCATCTCTCAGGAACGTCCAACCTGATTCCTACCTCCATAAATTAAATTTTGCTATAGTGGAATGAAACCTTACACTATGTACTCTTTCCTTTTTGTTCAAAGTCCTTACCTCGACATTATGTTTTTTGATATTCATTCATGTCATTTCATGTGCCAGTACTTTGCTTTTATATATATTGCTGAGTTATATTTTATTGTGTAAATGTATTGTAATTTATGCATACATCTTCCTGTTAATGGATAGTACAGTTATACTTTAGGGTTTTTTTTCTATTATGAATAAAGTTGCTCTGATGATCTTTTTAAAGGTCTTATTGTGGCATATTTTTTTTTCTTCTCTCTTGGAGTGGAATATTTGATCATTGGGTACTTGTATATATAACTCTGCAAGAAGCTTAGTCAAATGCACTGTGTAAGAATTCTGATTGACCCACATCATCACCAATACCGGTGGAGTGGGGTTTAAATTTTCATTTCCTTGATGACTAATGATGTTTGACACTTTACAGAAGAATGTGCTTATTGATCATTACATATCTCTCTTTTAATTTTTTTTTAGTTGTAAGAATTTTTTATTCTGGAAAATAAAATTCTTTCTCAGATATGTACAAATGAGGTTCTCTCTCAGTGTGTGGCCTGCTTTTCTCATTTAATTAAGAGATTCCTTTGATGAGCTGAGAAGTTTAATTTTTATAAAATTCAGTTTGTTATTTTTACTATATCCTGGGTCTGTCCTCAGAGAAATATTTTCCTGTCCTTCACTCACAAAAAGATGTCCGTCCTTCCTATATTTTCTTCTAGAAACTTTATAATATTAGCTTTTACTTCAAGTGTCTGGTGCATAAAAATTAATTTTTGCATATAGTGTAGAGTTTGAGACTCATTTTATTCCATACACATAGTTTATTGTTTTTGCATAATGCATTTAAAATAATTAATTTTTCATTGAATTGATTTGTTGCCTTTTGTTGAGAATTAATTGACTTGATAATTATGGGTATATTTGTGGAAACTGTAATTTGTTACAATGATCTGTTTATCTTTATGCAAAGTTCACACATTCTTGATTACTGAAGACTTACATTGAATTCAACTGCATTCTTTTCCAAAATCATTTCGGTAATTTTAAGTGTTAACAATTTTAACTTTTGACATGAGAATTTGGCTTACAAATTACTGCAACGAAATCTATTATTATTTGTTTATTATTTTATGAAATTTATTGATCAAGTTAAGAAGAAATGACACTGGACAAAATACCAACTCTTCAAAAGTGTGAATGTGGTATATGTCCGCATTTAGATTTTAAAATTTGTTTCAGCAGTGTTTGAACTTTCACTGAGGTCTTACAAATTTTCTGCTAAGTTTATTCCTAAGTGTTTTATTTATTTTACACCATTGCAAATGTATGCATGTCATGTTGTTGTTGTTGTTGTTGTTTGTTTGTTTATTGTCTTATTGCACTGACCAGGAACTCCAGTACGTAGGTGAGTGCTGGTGACATGAATGGATGTCCTTGTCTTGGTTTTGATTGTTTTCACCATTAAATATGATGTTAACTATAGACGGTTCACAGATGGCCTTTATTAGCTTGCAGATGTTCCATTATTCTACATTTGCTGAGAATATATATCAAAATTTTTTGCTTACATTGAGATGATTATGTAGATATTTTTTTTCTTTATCTGTCAATAATGGTGACGTGTTCTGATTTATTTTGTAATGTCAAACCAACCTTGCTTGCTTTAGATAAATCTGACTTAATCACAGTGTTTATCACTTTAATGTGTTATCAGAAATAATTTCCAAATAATTATTTTGTTAAGGGTTTTATGTCTCTTGATTAGGAAGATCTGTCTTGTGATTTTGTTTCTTGTGATGTAATTTTCTGTTTTTAGTAATGATGCCTCATATATTGAATTGGAAAGTGTTTTCTTGTCCTCTATTTTCTGAAAGAATTTGTATTGTATTTTAAGTATTCGCTAGAATTCACCAGTGAAGCCACTTATGCCTGAAATTTCCTTTGTGGAATGCTACTTAAATACAAATTAACTTTCTCTACCAGACATAGGGCTATTTCAGATCTTCTATTTCTTCTTGAGACAGTTTTGGTAATATGTGTCTTAAAGGGAATCTTTCATTTTATTTTAACTGAAGAGTTTATTACCATATAGAGTTTCAAAATTATCTCTCAGGATTCTTTAATATCGGTCAGATTCTTACTGATGTCCTCTCCTTCATTCCTGACATTGGTACTTTATGTTTTATCTTCTTTCCTTCTTTCTTGATTAGTTTAATTAGGAATATATTAATCTTATTACCCTTTTCAAAGAATCAGTTTTTGCTTTTGTTAACTTTACTTTTTTTGGTTGCATTTCTGCTTTTATCAATATTATTTTCTTCCTCCTGCTTCATTTGCATTTACTCTTATTTTTTTAGCTTCTATCTTAATGTTTAAGCTTACATTATTAATTTTAAACCTGTTCTCTAGTAGAATCACTTGAAGCTATAGATTTCTCTCTAAGCAGCACATAGCTATATCCCACAAATTTTGTCTCTTTTATAATAAATAATCTTTATATATTATTAACAACTATTTTGTATTTATTATTTTCAATTTATTTTTATCTTTTGTTATTTTGTATTTAGTAATAATTTAATACTGAATAATAATAAATATTACAAATTATTTTTTTTGTCCATGGGTTATTTAAAAGATTTTTCATTTAATTACTAAATATTTGACTATTTTTTTTAGATATTTTAAACTGGCTTCCATTACAATTTCATTATGGACAGACTTGCTGTGATTTACTTCGTCAAAATTTTGTTGAGTTGTTTTATGATTCAGAGTACAGATTGCTCTGATGAATTTTTGTAACACTTGAAAACACTATGCATTCTGCCCTTTTGAGAATTTTATAAATATCAATTAGGTCAAGTTAGTTGACGATGTTTTTTTCAGTTCTATATCTTTAGCGATATTTTAGCTATTCTTTCTATCAATTTCTGAGAGAGAAATGTTAAAATCTCAAACTGTAATTTATGTATGCCTTTAGTTCTATTTTCAAGCTCTATCATTAGATGCATTTAAGATTTCTTACATCTCCTTGAAAAATTGGCACTTTTATCATTATAAAATTCTCCTCTTTACTGCTGGTTAAAATCCCTGTTTTATTTTTTTATTTGTATTTTTTTACGATAAATTTACAGTCCTTGTTTTAAAGTTTACATTGTCTGATATTACTGTAGTCACTCTAGTTTTTTTGTAATTCAATTTTCTTATGACTAGTATTTGCAAAGTACACCTTTTTCCAGCCGTTTCCTTTTCCTATTTAAAGTTTGTTTCCTGTGAGCAGCACACTATTAGGGGTTGTTTATTTATCTAGTTTGTAATTTTTGCCTTTCTTTGGCATGTTTAGTGCATTTACATATAATGTAGATATTAATACGACTGGATTTAACACTATCCTGTTGCTTTTTGTTTATTACCTGCTTCATCTGTTTTGTTTCTTTGTTGTGTTTAAAGCACTTATGGGCTCCAGCCCTGTGATATCTGTTGCCAAGGCCTGAAAACATTTTCATATATTTTATCCATTTTTTGTCATTGTTGCTTTTCCAGGAAAAGAATAAGCCCAACATCCATTCTCTATCATAATCAAAATGCAAGTACTTTCCTATTTGTTCTGAAATTTCATACTAAATCATCAACCTTTCCAGTGACTACCAAGTGCCCATAATTTTGGGGCTCTTATCCCGGGAAGAGATGTACTTCACATGCTGAGTTATCAGCTGTGTGAGTGGATGTGGAAAAGACACTCGACGATGGAGCAGCTCTAGAGAAAATGGCCCCAAGGGAGCACGGGTCACTGGTCAGATAGCCGACTTACGGAGCAGTGCCAGGACCAAGAAATATGATCGATAATGCAAAACGCATAACAGCCAATTCAGGACACTTTTCTCACAATTCAGGCAGGGAACCTGGCATGGAAGCAACATCTGGCTGAGATTAAGGTCCCTCAACTATGTGCTTCCAAGGCAGAAATCTCATCAAGTGTGTTTGAAAATGTATTAGTTATCCACGGCTTTGCAACAGATGATGCCCAAAACGTACCAGCTTATGACAACAAACATTTGTTATCCCATTCTGTTTCTGTGGGTCAGGAATCCAGGAGTGGCCCATCTGGGAGGGTCTGGCTCCACGTCTCCCAGGAGATTACTTCAGGCTGTTGGCCAGGCCTGTGGTCATCTGAGTGGTTGGCAGGCCTGGGAGTCTCCCTGGCAGCTGGCCGGAGACCTCAGATCCTCACCCCCTAGGCCACTCCCTCGTCTATCAAGTATTTTCATGACATGACAGCTGGCTGCCCATGAAGGGAGTGTTGCAGACAGACAGAGAGAAGGCGATGCCATGTGCTTTTTACGACCTTCTGTCTGCCTCACACACATCACTTTGGCCTTACTCGGTTTATGAGAAGTGAGTCACCAAGTCCAGCCTGCACTCAATACAACAGGTTTACACAAAACCATTGCTACCAGCAGGCAAGGGGCTGACCATGAAGGTCACCTTTGAGGCTGGCATCCAGAGGAGCTGTGATATTAGTATTTCAGGGCTCCTGATTTTTTCCTGGTTGGGGGTAGGGTTGGCTGTGAGAATCACAGCTAACAGAAGAAAGCGTTCTAGCTGTGTGCAGGTTCCAGCCACTTAGCTATTTTATGTCAACATCTATTTTTATCAACTGCATACAGGGTATTCCAACCACTGAGACCATAGTTTAAGAAATAATCCTTTTTGTAATTTCATAGAAACTATATATTATGTTTTTACTAAAAGGAAATATACGTATCACTTAAAAAAGAGAAAGGAAGTAAAACTCCTTTTAAATCACTCTGCCCTGAGATAACCACTATTTATTTATGTTTTGAGGAGCATTTCAGACATTTTTATATCCATAAAAACACATAAACTATGTATTACATAATTTAAAAAATTTACAATAATATTGCACCTGCTTCTCAGTAACTGCATTTTCCAAGTGGTAATATGCTATGAGCAATTTTCCATGTCAATAAAAATAGCTCTAGACCACCATTTTTTTGTGACTCTAGTGTGTCCCACTGTATGAATGCTCTATAATTTACTCCACCAGTCACTTATTATTAAGGTCGTTTCATATTTGTCTTTTTAGAGAAAATAAATGTGCAGCTATGGGCATGCCCAGCTTAACCCAAATCCAAAATACAGGCCATTCATTATCCTGGTTATATTTCCTTTCCATATGTTTTTAGATTTTATTGAAAATGTTTCATAATTATTTGTAGGAGATGTAAAGTTTTTTGTTAAAGATTTCAAGAGGCCAGAGGTTGCAAAGAAATGTGTGACTCAGGAGGGCTCTCCTACTTTCTGGACAAAGTTAACTTCAGTGATTTTATAAGAAGGTCCACGACTCACGCCCTTTCCATTCATTCTTAACATGACACATGGAAGACAGAGAGAGGTGTTAACTGGAGTCATTGGTGAGATGAGCCCTAAGGGGAAAGTTTTAGTGTGAAACACACAAAGCAAGAACCAAGCACCTAAGTCATGGCTGCGCCACGATTGCCCTACGCTCATTTAATTCTCCCCATAAAAGTAAAAGAACGCTGCCCCTAGATCATGTAACTAAGGCAACCATTTAATCCGTAACACAAATGGGAGCTTGAGGGAGTAAAATAAAATGTTACTAACAATTACCTGACAATTCACCTAAACCAAGACTCATGGTCGACCCAAATATTAAGATACGGATTGCTGAAATGACTATCAGCATCCACAGCTGGTAAATTAGCTGGGAATCAAAACCAGTCCTCTCCTGTTCCAGAAACTTTGCTTTCTCATAGATTTGCAGTTCCCCGAATATCTTTGCATGCTTGTTTTCTGGTAGATGCCACTTCTCTGGAGGTGAGAGCTAATAAATACAATTTTTGATTTGTTGGAACTGCTTACTTGGAAATACATTTCTACAGTATCGATATATTTATTCTTACCAAGATTCAAAATTATTAAATACTTGTTTAGGGCCCGGGTATCTTCATGGGCATAATCTGACTCCTGTTCTTAACGATTTAGGAAACTGTGGAGGGGTAGTTCGTAGGTCCACCACTAGAGAGAGTGCTGCCCAAGATTTTGGGTCTAGAGTCTGCAAGTTCAGTGCTTTGTACAGAAACGAGAGTGGAATTTGCTCCCTTATGAGAATGGATGCTTTTTTATGCAACCATAAAATCCTGTCCCCAACTTCTGACTCTATTTTTTTATTGTTTCTGTTTGTTTGTTTGTTTGTTTGTTTGTTTTAGTTTTTTATTTAATTTTAACATCAGAAACTTTGCTTTTCCACCTGTGGTTTTTCACACCAGAAACTACTTTTCCCATAACTCCTGTATTTACCTGTATCATTTAATTCATCATATTGTATTTTAATTACTTATTAATGTTTCTGGGTGCTCACTCTTATCAATTACTATCTTATGAAGGACAAGAACCACCTTATTAATTTTCTCTTTCCGGCAGAACGGTGGTACTTGGTTAATGTTAAATGAATCGGTGAAGGAATGAATGAATAAATGAACAAAAGGATATGATATGATCCAAGAGAAATCTATATTTTAGAATGGCGGTCTTGAAATGGGGATGCTTCTAATTGAGATATTAAATTCAGATTTAAAAATGTCAGGGAAGGGAGGTCTAGCAAGAGAAAATATAGCAAATAGCTGACTTCTTAACCGATTTCTAACTTTTAATCAAAAGAAAAAGGAGGGGACTATCCAATGTTCCTTAAGAAGAGAAATCATCAGTGTGAGCCCAAAACCAGTAAATTGGGGCAGATAATAGTCTACAGATTAATGAGAAGTATACATAGGTCTAATGATCACTCATGTATTTCTCAGACTTCTGAAAGATAAATAAGATTCATTAGAGTTAGGAGGCCTAACAAGACCTCATGAGTTCTTATTTATAATTAAAAAAACATTAGACATGAATTTTATCTTTCTTTTTTGCTTTCATCTTTCCTTCCTTCCTTCCTTCCTTCCTTCCTTCCTTCCTTCCTTCCTTCCCACTTTTATCTTTTGTATAAATATAAGACATTGTCAGGATCTTGGAGAATCTCTGTTTGTCATCCAGGATAGTTAACAACACTCCCTATTGTACGTCATCCACAATTATCCATGTATCTGTAATCAGATCACTGTATAATGAAAATGTTGGATAAAACAAGGTAAAAAACAAATGCATTACTAAGGAACTCTGTCAAGTTTGACATTGATTCATTCAGTTTTTCTTTGTGATTTATGCAGTCACCTGTGAAATAAATTATTATACTGTCATATAACCCACATTTCTATATCTTGAACATGATGGGACCACGAGATTTTTGCCAAATGCCAAATTCAGGTAAGAAACATGTATCTATTTCTAAGTCTACCAACCAACCCTGTCAAAAATGGGATTAAGTTTAGTTTGCTCTGACTCACTTTCCATGAACCAGTGCTGTTTTTTTTTTTTTTTTTTTTTTTATCAATTCTTGCCTTTTACTTAAGTACCAATTCATTTAGTCATTGAACAATGTTTTTCCTAGTGAATCTTTGTGATAAGCATTATGCCAAACACTTGTGTTAAATCACTAGCTTTTAATATTTTCCATTCACCTTTGATCTTCTTTTCAAACATTGAACAATATTTGCCTGACTCCAGTAGTCACGGTTCTGGTTTCTTCCCCCAGAATTCTAGGTTAATCATTGATGATGCTGTTCTGATAGCAACTTCAAGATTTTTTTTTTTTTAAATCATTATCAGGTGTGTAATTTTTCTGACTCAGGCTAGACAACTGAACTCAAGATCATCTAAAACAATTATCTGTTTTTCTTCTCGTCTGATGAGTTTCTCCTCCTTGGGACCTCGTTTTGTCTGTACCATCTCCACTGAGGAGCATCTATTAATCTTCGAGCCCTTCTGTGACCTACCACATTCCTTCTGTAGCATGTCCTCAGTTTTATGTTCTAGGTTCTTTCTTTTACTCTGTAACCTGTGCTCAACATTTGGCATTCTTGGAAATGGGGAAAGGGAAGAAAATCTTAACCCCTTTGGTACTGTCACATTTTTATCTTCCTCACAGTCTGTAACATTGTGCCCCTCTCTACAATTTTCCATGTTATATGGAAAACAATATATTTAATGAGCTATAGAAATTGGTGTTTTCTATATCGTGATCCTGTATCTTACTCCTAGTTACAGTTGTCTTAGCTACCTATGGCATCTTATTTCATGTTTATTGTGCTTATATTGATGGACCTGCTGTAGTAGAAGATGATAGCATTATAAAAACGTTTAGGGATGAGACTACCTATATGAATCTTCAAAAGCGTTGGGTCATTTAATCTTAAATAGATCCAAATAATGATCAGAAATCATATGTATTTCTACAACTCCGAACCCCATCATTTGTAGTTCTTTCTGTATGATTTTTGTCAATATTCCTAAGTGAAATGATCTCTTTGCTCCCAAATCTCGCCTTTAGTTACATGACAATAATTTTAAAAAAATAATTTGCAAAATTACTGTGCAAGAAAGGCTTGGAGCCACATGCTCTGTAGTGAATATTGATTGAGTGCCTGCATTGTAAAGAGCTGTGTCTTTTCCCAGAAAACTTACTATGAAAAAATAGAAATAAAACCAACAACAATTAAGACATAAAACAGATCCAAGAATGAGGACATATCTCAGTGCCCTAAGGTTATTTTGTTTTGTGTTATTTTCTCCTCTTATTTTTCTTTTCATTTCCCTCCTAGGAACCTTGTCTCCCCAGGAGAAAAAGTTCTCATTGTTCCAAGGTCCCTGGAAGATTTACAGAAGAAATGAGCTCTTTTGTTTTCGCTCTTCATTCATCTTCTTTCCTTTTGCCAAAACAAACACATTTGCATTCTGAAATCAACAGCCTTAGTCCACAGTGCTTGCTCTAGACTCACCTCTGTAAAACATTTCTTTGAACCTTTTGGTGGATTTTATGGGAAACTGAAAAGTCCAAGCTATTTATTGTGCTTCATCCTACTTGGAAGTGCTTGAGAAATTATGTTGCTGGAGTTAATGAATGTTGGTTAGTCTCTTTTGGCTTATTGGCTTTGTGTTAATTTCATCAGTGGTGGAATATGTCTTAGTCCTTTAAGTGAGACTTGGCCATTAAGGGAGGAACATGTTTCTTGCACCTAAGCCTTTCAGCGTATTCACCTACCCTTAAGGAAGTAATTTAAAGATTGGGCAAATAGCCTAGGTCAAGCCAATCAGGCTGAGAATTTCAAATTCTCAAATTATTTTTATTTGAGCTTAATGGTAAGTAGACTTTTTTTTTTTCATTCCCATTTCCAGGATGCTTCATTGACAAATCTACCAAACATTTAGGAAATTAGTACTATTAATTCTATTCCGTTAAAGGTCACCTACAGAAAAACTATAGCTAATGTAATTCTTAATGGTGAAAGACTGTTTTCCCCATAAGAATGAAACAAGGCAAGTATGTCTATTCCCTCAATCCCATTTTAACATCTTACAGGTTTTCCTACCAAATGCAAGATATCAGAAAAATAAAATAGAAGCCATACCAATTGGAAAAGAATTAATAAGTCTTTCTCTACACATACAACATAACCATCTACTCAGAAAACACCAAAGAATCTGCAAAAAACTATTTGAACTAATAAATGATGTTAGCAGGGTCATAGGATACAAGAGACAGTCCTCAACTTGTCATGATTCCATTTAAGGTTTTACAACTTCACCAGGGCGTGAAAGCGATACACATTCAGTAGAAACTATACTTTGAATTTTGACCTTTTCCTGGCCTGGTGACATGCGGTATGATACTGTCTCGACGTGCTCGGCAGTGTCAGTGGGCTACAGCTCCCCGTCATCCATGCAGTCGTGAGGGGAAAGAATGGTACTCTGCAGTGAGCTGTGTTCCTGGTATTCAGGGGTATCGTATTTTGTTTTTTGCATCCATCCCATCATGTCTACAAAATACCCATCTGTGACTCCTGTTTCTGGTAAGAAGAAGAAGAAGGCAGTCACTTGTGAGGTGAAACTCAGGATAATCTCTCAACTTGGAGCTCTAGTGTTCTGATGATCTGTAAGGTGGGCTAGGCTAAGGTGTGATGCTCAGCAGGTGAGATGTAGCAAATGCATTTTCAACTTACGCTACTTTAAACTTACATATAAACATTTATATATTAGAAATATAAATATCTTCATCTAATATATACCATATGCATTATACATTATATTTTTTAAATATTATAAATATTATAATATTTATAAATATACAGCAATAGCACTTACAATGGTATGAAGGCATAAGAAAATACTATGTTAAAATTTATGAAAATATGTGCAAGAGTCACATGCTAAGAACTATAAATATTGCAGAGAGTAACCAATGCACATCCAAGAAATAGAGAAACATACCATGATTATGGTTCGGAAGCCTCAATATTCCTAGGATGGCAATCCTATTCGAGCTGATCACCAGACAGTAAGTGGTTTAGGCTTCGTGGGCCATAAGTTCTGTCACAGCTGCCAGCACCACCACCGTAGTATGAAGGCGGCCATAAATCATGGCTGCAACCATGTTCCTATAAAACTTTATGGAAACTAAAATTTGAATATCATACATTTTTCATGGGCACAAAATGTTATTCTTTTACTCTTTTAACCATTAAAAATGTAAAAGTCATTCTTAATTCATGAGTTGTATAAAAATAGGCAACGGGCCAGACGTTGCTGAGCTGTAGGTTAAAAGACATGTGACCGATGGAGTTGAAAAAGACCAACTTAGAGAGGGTCGATTTATTTTCAAGAAGTATAAGGCAATTAAATGGAGAATTGTTAGTCTTCATAACAAATGTTTTGGAGCGACTCTACATTAACAAGAAAAAAAAAACATTCTCATACCTCGCTCCATATACAGAAACTAAATTAAAATTAATCATATATAAATATATAACTTAAAACCATAAAAATTTTCAAAAAAAACACAGAAGAAACTCTTTGTAACCTTAGGTTGGCACTATACCACAAGTAGAATATGAAATAAATTAGCCGTACCAAGTGCTGGCAAAAATACAGAGCAACGTGCACCCTTATTCATGGCTGGTGGAAATAACAAATGGTACAGTGACTTTGAAAAACAGTTTGGCAATTTCTTCACACTTATAATATGACACAGTAATCTTACTTATAGGTATTTACTCAGAATAAGTGAAAACATATGTGCAAGAAAAGACCTGTATGTAGATGTTTATTCATAGTTGCCCCAAACTGAGAATAATCCAAATATCTATCAACTGGTGAATAGATGAACTGTGGCAAATACAATTTAACATGTCTTAGCAATGAAACCCATACGTGCAACAGCATGACACATCTCAAGTTCACTTTCCTAAGTAGAAGAAGCCTGACACAAAAGGTTACATATCTGTTGATATAGGCATCCTTGAGAAGGAAAGACGTATATACAAAAGGTCTAGCAGAGCCTCCCATGGGCTTGGAGAAATGAAGAAGATTGCTGACAAACGGGCATTTGTGAAGGTTTTCGGATAATGGAAATCTTATCTATCATAGCATTGGTGACGTGAACCTACGTGTTCGTCACATTTTCACCAGGAAAGGGGGAGTTCTACTGCAGGCAGACAATGTCACAATAAATCTGATGGGGATGAGGGAGAGAGAGACGAGAGAAACAGAAAGAAAGAGATACCAGTTTAATGCTCTAAGTATTTCGAGACTGGAGAGGTGAGAAAGAACTAGTAGAGGCGAGTGAGAAGGGGAGGTGAGTGAGGAAGCAGAACTGAGGGTGGAAACTTGAAGACCATATAAAAAAATAGTCTGAGATAGATCATTGTGTTTTGCCTCTGATTGCGCATGCGACGCGAGAATTGAGTTCCGCTGGTGGACTTAGCAAGAGGGAGGGCGCTGAGTAGAGACCGACAAGAATGTTTTCATGGTCTGGTGGGTTAATAGTGGATTTAAGGGGAAAAAAAAAAAGATGTGAAAACGGCGAGCAAGTAAAAACAACACTTTTTAAAGACTTTCACTGTAAATAAACACGGTGAAATGGGATGGTAGCCAGAAGTTAAGGGATCAAAGATTTTTGTCTCGTTTCTTTAGTATAGTTACTGCATGCTTGTGTGTTGATGACAGCAACCTGATAGAGAGGAAAAACAGTGATGATGCAGGAAAAGCAAACATTCCTAAAGCCACATCCTCGTGTAAGTGAGAGGAGATGGGATCCAGGGCAGAGCTACAGTCGAGAATCTGAAAAAGGTTCAAATCAGGGAGTCTACTTGTCAAGGGAAGGCTGGTTTCTGCTCGAAGTGGCCTGTCTAATTTGGATGATGATTCCTTACCTAAGGGATGCCAGGGTCTACCAGACAGGGTGCGAATCCTGGAATATTGGGAATATGAGATCCAGATTGGAGGTTTGAATCATAGCCAAGTTTATATTCGGCAAAACTTGAAAGGTAAATCTGAACTACCATGAACTCCTAAAAATAGAAGTAACACAATCCAGCAATTCCAATTCTGGGTATTTATCCCAATGAAACAAAATGTCGAAGAGATATCTGCACTCCTATGTTCATTGTGACATTATTTACAAAAGCCAAGATGTGGAAATAACATTGGTGTCCATCAATGAATGAATGGACAAAGAAACATGGTATGTATATATACAATGAAATATTCGGCCATAAGAAATAAGAAAATCCTGCAATTTGCTACAATGTGCATGGACCTCTAGGGCATTATGCTAAGTGTAATAAGTCGGACAGATGTTTTGTGATCTCACTTATATGTGAAATCTAAAAAAAAGCAAACTCATGTAGAAACAGAACAGATTGTAGGCGGGGAGTAGGGATGGGAGAAATGGGTGGAGGTGGTCAAAAGGCAAAAACTTCCAGTTATATGATAAATTAGTCCTAGAGACGTGATGGACAGTACGGTGTGGTCACTACAGCTGACATTACTCCATTGTATTATTGAAAGTTGCTAAAAGAATAGTTCTTAAAAGTTCTCATCACAGGAAAAAAGGGTGTAAATATATACATATATATAATTTGTTATAATAATGAGTTCATAATATATACATATGTTAAATCATTATATAGTATACCTCAAGCTAGTGCGATATTATATGTAAATTATATCTCAATAAAACTAGGAAAAAAAGATAAATTAAGAAATCCAAGGGACAGGGAAAATGCATTTGGAAGGGGCTGGGGATATGGGCTCGGGAAGGTAGGACTTACTCCAGGTGTTAGAGGCAAAATTATAAAAATTTACACTATATTTTTGCATTTAGAATGCATGATTTCAAACCCCACCTGGTACAGGCTCCCATGATAACCCCCAGCTTTACCCAATCAACTCAGAAATCAGAAGGTTTGAAGGTTAAGTGTGACCACAGTTGAGGCTTAGTTGGCCGCAGCCCTAAGAAGCGATATTTGTTGACTTGATTGTTTTGATAGGTATTTAAAATATGCACAAAGTACAAGTGGGTTGATTCTGAATGTGATTAATTTTTTGGTTAAAGTGCTGAGGGAGAATAGCAAACATATGAACTATTGAACTATAACAAGTCCTTTTTGAACCCAGAACCATATTTTTAACTACCCTATGCTATACTCTACATACCTGTGAATGTTTTGTGACTACAAATTTGTGCTTTTTCATCCTTTCACCTTTTCCACCCAGCTCCCCAACCCCTCTCCTCTTCACAACCAGTTTATTCTCTATACCTGATAGTTTGTTGAACCATTCTTAAATTTTATTCGTATTTCATATTTAAGCCAAGATTTTTTGTTTTTCTATTTTTGAACACTTCGGTGAAATGGCAGAACTTATTGGGGGAAAATGTGATCCAATAAGCAAAAGTTCACCCTAAGTCTGATCGTTCAGGAATACCGATAGCTATCATTTGTATTTAATTACAGGTTGTAAAATGCTTTTAGAAATTTGATCTCATGTTATCCTTACAATGAAATGATTTTTTGTTCTCATGTTACAAATGCTAATCCAAGACCTGGAGACATTAACTGTGCTACTTAAAAACACACAGCTAACGACAAAACCAGAGCAAAAATCTGGGCTTTCTGACTTCAAGTCTGCTGACCATTTTGTTGTCAGGGTATCACACCCTTCACCAACCATCTTTGGTGGGTGGGCAAAAAAATCCCCATTCCCAGGCCTTTTCTCCATAAATTCGGATTTATTTGCGTGGGCCTGAGAGGTCTATTTTAACCTCCTTGGCTGCCCTGAAGACTCGTCTCCATCGTATGGGTTTACTCAGCTCTATACTGCAACACCCCAAGGTCAGGGAATACTTAATGCAGACTGTGCCGAATCATAGGGCCCCCAGGGAGCAGCACCAGGCTTGAAACAAAGAAGCGTGGATCCTGAGGTCCCCTTCTGCTCAGTGGCCTTCGATAAAATAAGTCACTTCTATGTGCCTCAGCTTTGTAATCTCCATGAAACCGAGTTAACCTATAGAAATGCTACATGATGAGGACATGTCATGCTCCATCAATGCCATTTCTTATGATGACTAAAATCAAGTTTAGGAAAGTCAAGTTTGGTAAATAATAATAATGATAATAATGATAATAACCCCAAAGTATGTAAGGTAAAAAAAAATCACAAAAAGTCACTAACAGAAGGAATGTGGGTAAAAGCAAACCAGCACTGCTGTTCATCTATAAGTTGTTTTGGTTTAAAGTTTCATTGTAATTCGGGCACAAAATCGGCAATCCATCGAAAATGTTCTGAAATAACTCATATTCAGAGTTATTAAGAAGGTTGATTCTCTCTCTTTCTCTCTCTCTCTCTCTCTCTCTCACACACACACACACACACTCCTGCAAGTTGTGTTTTTTTGACAGACCTAAACGTAAACTTCTAGAACCCAAAATAAACTCCAAGTTGCTTATATCTAAAATTAACCCAAGTCTGTAACCGTCTGCAAAAGACGCTGTGAGAGTCTGTTCCAAGGATAATGTTAGTTACTCAAACCCAGCCTGGAAGCGAGGCCTTCTGTGGGAGACAGAAGCTGACAGTAATATGGGGTGCCGTCCTGACAATACAAAGCTGGGGTGTCACTCCAACTGAAGCTCATTAATTCTCTTTGCCTCCAAGCCGGAACCCGATCCACGTCTCTCCCATGCAGCTTTATCCTGGAGGCACCATGCCACTTCTCTGCAGGGAGTTCTTACTTGCTCTGGACACTTGCGTTTTGCAAGTTGCTAGGAGGCACCTACTAATGAATCATTCGGTATACACAGGTGGCCCAGGGCTGGGCCTGGCAGGCGGATTCGGGGAACGGGGGCACTGGCGAGGATTCTATATGCAGAGTAAGAGCATGCCAGCAGCCAGCCTCATGCTTAGTCAATTATGCATCGTCGCTGTCAGTCACATTGTGGGACGAGCGTCCTCATGGACGCCGGGAAAGGGAATAAACAAGACTGTTCTTTTGCTTCGGGGGAGCCTCTCACTCTGGCGGAAGCAGCCAGAACAGCACTGGACGCGTAGCCTGCTCCTTCTCTTGCAAAGAGAACATGCTCCTTAGTAAGGCTGTAATAAGCTCTCATTGATCCGCCCTTGCCTGTCTCTCTGAACACATTTTCTGCAACTCAGTCACATGCATTGGATGCCTCGACCGTTCTAGATGACTGTTATGCGTTGAATTGTGTCCCTGTGAAGTTCATCTGTTGAACTGCTAACCCCCGTAGTCCAGAATGAGACTGTATTTGAAAACAGGATCATTATGGATGTAATTAGTTAAGATGAGGTCGTATCGGAATAAGGCAATGTGACTGGTGTCCTTTAAAAAGAGAAAAATCAGACACATACACACACAGAGGTGGAGAAGGCCAAGTGAAGACGAAGGCAGAGATCCAGGTAATGCATATACAAACCAAGGAACTCCAAAAATTGCCAGCAACCCGCCAGAAGCCAGGGGACAGACGTGGCCCAGATTCTCCCTCCTGGCTGTGCAAAGCCACCAACCCTGCCGACTCCTGGAGCTCAGAGGTCCAGCCCCTGGAACGGCGAGATGATGCACTTCTGGTGTTTAAGCTACTGGTTTGTAATACTTTGTTATGACAGACGTGGCAAAGTAATTGCACGACCTCCAAAAGGATTGTTTTTTTGTTTGTTTTATTTTTTTTTGTTTATTTTTTTTTTGTTTTTGTTTGTTTGTTTGTTTGTTTGTAATCCTGGCATTGGCAGATGCATTTCCGGGACAGCAGAGGAATGAAGGGCTCAAGGTCGGGAAACAGACAGAACTCGGGATGATTTTCAGCTTGACCACTTCCTAAACAGTCTAAACAAAACACAACTGGAGGCTCCCGTTGGAAGGTTTGAATCTTAGTGGAAATAAATGGCCCTGGACTTCCTTCCAATAGAGCAGGCGACGAATCCCGGCCACAGACCAGTTGAGTGATCAGGCAAAGTCACTCAGCTTAAATTCCCCTCCGTTCTGTTTCCTGCAAACCATGAACACAGCACTATTTCCTGGTGAGAACTGAGCATCATAGTGCACAAAAAAACCCTATCTGCTGCCAAGGTGTAGTCACGACGTGTAAGGAGGCAGGAATTTGTTCTCCTGGGAGCCACTCTCCTACTCCTGTCTGGACTGTTATTCTCTGTCTCCTGCAGATTCCGCAGATGGGTGGCCTTCTTGGGAAAGCCTTACCCACTTGGTTAGCTGTGTCCTATAATTTCATAAAAGCTTGTTCTTAAGAAGTGCACGCACCCACACCCACGCCCACCCACGAACACACATATTAAACTATTCTGAAGTTGCTCATTTACATGCAGACCATGTCCCTCCTAAACTACATCCTCTGAGGCAGAGATCTTGTTTTTATCTAATTCTACATGTCTAGTTCTTCAGAGGATAGGTTTTTATTAAATATATAATGAATAAATGGATGGATGGATGGATGGATGGATGGCAGGCAAGGTAGGCTCCAGAAGGGGTTCTATCCTTCCTTCCTAGTGACAGTGGAGACATAGCTGTGGCTTCTTATTCCTCAGAGTTCCATGTCCCAGCCTCAGGCGACAGAGGACACCTTGTGTGGCTTGCCCCTTACTCACGCTTAGATCTTTTCCCTTATGACACCTCACACTTAGAAAACTGGCTCATGCATGCCTTCTTACTTAGATATCACATCGATTTGTGAGCTAGCACAGGAGAATTTATCTTCTCATGTAAGAGGAAACTGAGGCAGATGAATTTCCCGGGATCACATAAGCTGATCACAGAGAGAACTGAGACCAGACCACCATCTTTGAGGGCCTGGTGTTTAGTTCTTCTTACTACTAAGCCTTGATAGTTTGACTTCATGGAGCTACTTCCTGAACTAAGGACTTAAATTTCTGACTGAAAACTATTCCATGGACATTTCGGTAAGAGTCAGCATGTGTGGGATCTATAGGCTGGTTTGCCTGGGGACAGATACCAAAGCATAACCACTCAAATGGAGGATGAAACCTCCAGGACTGAGAAACAGCATTTAGAGCAAAGTATCAGACAGGGTGTGAAAATACTTCCAGAAATTCTGATCATGGTCTCAGTTCTGATCATTACTAATTGGTTCAAGATTCTCTTACTTCCCTGAATCTCGCTAGTCTCATCTTCAAAATAGAAATGAGATTATCTGCTCTAATTCAGAATTCATGACAATCTGTTGTATTTTTATACACAAAAGCTACCCAAAAGTTCATAGCAGACATGCGGAATAGGCTATTACCCTGGTCTTAGTAACAGATGGTTCTGAAGTCAACACTTAAGATTAAAATTAAATCCAAATCATTCTCCAAAATCTTTTGGGGAAGTCTTTGGTTAAAGACTAACATTATTATCTCTCATTCTTCTAGCAATCCTGCCTTCCCTCCGGTGTGCAGACAGATTGCTTCTTCTTTTCCTGAGCTCAGAGGACATCGCTTCTAAGAAACATGGGGTGAGAAAAAGATGAATATTTAATGCAAGAATCAGACCCAACTGAGGCATCAGAGCATTCTGGTCTCCCAAGTCACAAATAAGCAGGGAAATAGAGAAGAGGTGACATGGGGTAGAGTTATCCAAACTTTTCTCATTGCCATAGTTCATGTCCCTCCTTCTTTCATTATTGCTATTACCAACGCCATCATTATCATGATGTCATTATTTACTGGCATGCATGGTTGAAACATGCAAATCAACTATGTGTATAATGTCATAGCTTGGTGTTTAGATATCAGAGATTCAAAGCTTGTGGTTGTAATTGGAGCAGCAAACCATGGGCTGAGCCGTCCAGGCATTGTTTAGAATCAGTTCACTCAGCACTTCACACCTTCAATCACACAGCCCAGCCCTGTCTCTGAGCTCAATCCTCAGGTGTCTGACTTCCTGCTGTGTGTCAGCTTTCCTGAGAAGATTGACTCAGTTTCTGTCCTTCCCTTGTCCCATTCTGCTGCAGACTTCCAAAGGCTCTTAGGGAAAAGGAGGTACAGGATGCTCGGAGGACAGAATAGGATCTGGGAACTGGCAGGAGCAGCCAGTGCCAGCTTCGGCTGATTCGTTCTCCCTTCGGTTCTGTATGTAACTTACTATGTCCCAGTACTTGCCCGTCGAGAGGGTGTGTACCTGTGTGTTTCCCTGACATACCCTGAGTCTTATCCATAGTGACCTGAAGGTAAAGAGTCAGTGAGTATCTAAACCCAGTTCCTCTGACCTAGCAAAGACTCAAAGTGACTTGCATTTTTGTTTAATTCAAAATTAGATTATAATCAGTTTTTTTTTTCTCTATACCCCACCCACCTTGGAGTGTTAGAGCTTTGGTGGGGGGACATGCTAATCGGGGGCCCCACCAAGAAAGGCACAGGGCCCTGTTTACGAGCCATAGGAAGCTGGTCTCTCCCTCCTCCCTCTTCCCAGGACCTCTGCTTCCTGCTTCAGTTATTATGACTGAAGCTTCTAGAATCTTCTCTCCTTGCTTTTCGTCTCAGCATACTCGAATTCATCCCCCACACGGTAGCCAGAGGCAGTTTTTCGATTGTAAACCTGACAAAGTAATTTACTGCCTAAAAGGTGTCAGTGGCTACCTGTCACCCTTCACGACAGCATATAAAATCCTTAAGAAGGCTTTCAAATCACTTGGCAAGCAGACCCAAGCAAAGGCTCTCGCTTTAACTCTGACCACACCTTCACCACGTGTCTCCAGATCAATTTAGGGAAAAGGGGCAGGAGAAAAATAGCACATAGAAAATATACACAACAATTTTCTTTGCATTCTCTAACTGTGTGGAGCTCATATATAACCTATGTAAACGCAGTACCTCTCCACACTGCCCTGTTACATAAGAAAACCCTAAACGTTGGGCTTTGCACAGGATCATCTACATATAAAGACGGCAAAGACACTGAGGGGATTTTCTTTGGATTTGATGAATCTCTGCACCTACTCAGCTTGGGTGAGTCCAGCTTTTTAAAAATGTAAAGATGACCCTGAAACTTTCCCCTTTTTGTTCTTCCTCTGTGTCCTTCAAAAACCCTGTGTTAGGCTCAGCAAGCACGGAATGAATCCGGGGCTTATGTATCTTCATATCGCTGGTGCTGAAATGGATTCTGAGGAACATCCTGAGTGTTGGGGAGTGCTGCTCCGTGTTACAGCGAATGTGTTTTCCCTGCAAAAGGCAATCTGCTTTCAGCTTAAACTCAATCTGGCAAGTGCATGTCCAATAAGAGAGAGTGGCCTTGAACCTCACTCCCAAAGAGCATCAAGCACAGACGGAAAACACACTGAGAGGACCGACAGCTACAATACACAAGACTGTGTTGGTGGAATAATGCTGCAGACACGCAGCTGGCCGGGCGTGCTCTCGTAAAGAGAACGATAGTAACCGAATGAGCAGAAATGGACACTTTCTGTAAACAGTATAATTAAGGCCCTGGGATAAGCAGGCGACCATCTCAAGTACAGAGGAGCCCAGAGCACACGGACATGAATAAAAATACCTGGAACGATGAAAGGAGGAATTCTTATTCAAAGCAGAGAAAACACAATCCCCAGTGCCACGCCGAGCTGAGGAAGAAAATGCAGGTGGATAGTGGACTCTCACAATATATTACATAAAATGTGCTGGGAATCGCGATGCTCAGACTAAGCACGGAGTGTACAGTTGTCTCTCAACAAACAGTTAAGGCATTCCCAGTTAATCTCTGGCAATGTCTTCATGAAATCCTACACATCGTAATAGATATCTGTACTTTGTGGGCTGGTATAAAAGTAAATTTTCGAATCCAGATTCTGAAAACTGTAGTATATACAGCAGTACCCCCGCCTTTGCACATATGATGAGATAACTGTGTTTCATTCATCTGGCAAATGTGTATTGAATTGATAATATAAGGAATTGATAATATAAGGCGAGCACATGCCTAGCTGCTGAGGAGATACGACTAGGCAAATCAGAAAATAAATACATTCCTATCATAACGGAGTTGACAGATAATTAGGAGGCAAAGATATAAAAGAACAAGATATTTCAGATTATGATAAATATTATAAAGATGACGAAGCGGAGCATATCGAAGAAAGCCGTGACAGCTCATTTCGCTAGGAAGGTCAGGACAGGACAACTCATGCCAGGAGGCACAGAGTGACGATGACCGCTTGGGACGTCAAGGCCAAGAGGCCCCACAAACTTCTCTCCAGCTGCAAATGAGAAGGACTGACTACACTTTCTCAAGAAAGGAACACAAGATAGCTAAGAGGACAGAGCCAGGAGACTCAAGAAAAACGCAATGATGACAACTCACTTAGCATCTCCGCGGCACAGTAGAGGTTTTAACGAAAGCCCACGGGTTTGTGTTTATTTTTTAGCTTCTCCGCACACCGGATCGTGTCCGGAGGCTGCAGCTAGTGTTCCTGTTTTATGGATAAGGGAAGTAAAGCTCAGAGCTGCCGTGTGGCTTACCTTTGGGTCCCACAACTAACCAATAGAAACACAGGATGAGAATAACAATGAGAAAATGACAACCTGAGGACTGAATCCCGGTGGCCCCCGGCTTTTGTTCATAAAGTTTGAAGGGCATGGAGCCCACTCATTCATTTACGGGCTGCCCGTGGCTGTTCTCACACTACGGGAGTTAAAACTGACACGATGCAGCTGCAAAGCCTAAAATATTTACTCTCTGACGCATTACAGAAAAAAAAAAAAAATATGCCAACCTATGACCCAGAAAAAGTTTCTTAATTCTGAGTGCAATTCACCTTCCTGTACCTGGTACGGTTTAAACCTATGGCATGTTGTTTATCTTGATCCCTTAATAAAAGATGGAGTTATCGAAGGAGGGACCATATTTTAAGTGTTGTATCCTGGAACAGGAAATGCAGACAACATCTATTGTCCTGTGTCACTTTAAACTGAAAAGAAAAAAAGAAATGGAAATGAGCCATATACATTATTTATGTAACTATTTACGTAACGGTTATTCTACCCAATCCAGCTATTCAGTCATATTATTTGTTTCCTACTGCATCCAAATTACATTATCCACATCGGGGAGGGGGAGCGGGGAAGGGAGAGCCAGTCTATATCACCATGGTGATAATGACAGGTAAAAGTCTGAATCAGTGCTTCATCTCATGATGAGTCCTACTTCTCAATGATATAGTAGAAAGGAGTTTGAAATGGAAAACTAAAGAAAGTAACAACTCTGTGCTAGAAAAATAGTTTCTTGACTCTTGAGTACTGTAATTCTTCAAATATCTAAACACACTGCAAAATATAATTAAGAATAAAAAATATCCTGAGTTCATCATTAATTATTTCATTCATTCATCCAACATTATTAAGTGTTATTCCAACTATCAACTGTAATAAATGTCCTCAAAACTTAAGGCTTAAAACAACAATCATCTTTTATTATTATTATTATTATTATTATTATTATTAATTATCATTATTATCTCTCAGAATACTGGGGATTTAACTAGGCTCAGTTAGGTGGTTCGTGCCTCTTGTGTGGTTACAACTGGGCAGTGGGTAGGACAAGAGTTATGCCAAAGGCTTCCTCATGCACATGTCTGGTGGTCGATGGCTGGGGCTACCTGCTAGATCACCTACCCATGACCTTTCTGTGTAACCTAGGTTCCCTCACAGCCTCTTCCTGGGTTCCTGGAGCCACCATCCCCAAAGCAGGAAGTGGCAGTGACCAGCTCCTTACAAGTAAGACCTGAAAATTGCCCAAGTATTCCTTTTCTTATAATCTATTGGAAGAACAGTCGCAGAGCTGAGTTTAAGGGGAAGCGTCATTGACCCCACCTGTCAATGGGAAGAGCATTAATGAATGCCAGGGTCTTTTATAAAAACCTCCGCAGTCCGGTACCCAACCTCAATTACAGACATTACTCCAAAATTCAAAATCCACTCACTCATTACCAAGATTCCACAAAAATTTATCCTATTGTGGCTCAGCCTCAACTATTATGGTCCCTCAGAATTCTGTATCTTGACTGAACTCAACTATACACACATTATTCAGGATTCTCTATGTTGACTGGAAAATTCTTACTAGGGATCTCTCAGTAAGTGTAGACAGTGGCGAAATTTCAAGACATTGCAAAGGACTCCATACCCACATGTCTAGCGGGTGATACTGGCTGTCGGCTGGGACTTCAGCAGGAGCTGGTAGCTGGACCAGCTATACACGGTCTCACCACGCAGCTTAGGCTTCCTCATGGTATGGCTGGGTTCTAAGAGCAGATGTCCCAAGAAATAGGAAGTGGAAGGTGTCTTCTCCTTAGGGACCGAGCCTAGAAAATGGCCCAGTGTTGTTTATGTCATACTCTATTGGTCTCCCAGATTTAAGCAGAGGGTAACATAGGCACCCTCTATGTACCCTCTGTATGTACCCTATGTATGTCAAAATTTGGGGGCTGATTTTTTTTGAACTTTCACAAGTTTCTACTATATTCCAGACACAGGGTGATACATTTTTAAGTTGTTACAGAAATGAATAAGACATGTAGCCTCTCCCTGGGAAGATCGCAGTCTGAGACGGCTTTATATGGTATCAACTTAGTTAAGTTTGACCTTCACAGAATTCTCTTTCCTATAATGGATCCAGGTTAGCGTTTGACACAAGAAAAGTTGATTGTGATTTGGAATGTGGAAGTGAAACCTCAGTTATTATTTTCTAATGTTGGTTTAAGGTGACAAAGACCACAGCAACTTTGGCACAACTTTGGTTGATATGTTGACTTAATCCCTAACATGGGACAAAAGGAGGAGCTTAATTTTGCACTAAAATTGCAACTGCTTCACTTCCTGCTGGATTTTCTCCTTTCGTGTCTCTAAGCCTTGAACCAGGTGGACACCTAAACTTGTGATGAAAATGTCAGTTTCTTCTGCAGGTCGCCTGCATAGTTAAGGTTGGGGCTATTGATAAATGTTTCAGTTGGTCCTCATGTGTCCTGGTTTCTTTTACAGTTCCAGTTTGGCCTTACTGTCCTCTGTTTTACTTCTAGCTTTTTCCTCCAGCTGCTGACTTTGCTGACGTTCAGCAACCTTAGGTCTACTGCCAATATTGAGGTGAGAATCTTCCATCGTCATCATTACCATCCTCCATAATTATATAGCTCTGTAATAAACTCTTTTCTTCACATTGCTCGGAGTGGGTCTGCCTCTCTGACAGAATCAAAGCAAATACAGAGCATGATGAGTTAATTGCCATATTTATAATACAGAATACTATGCACTGTCGTGCAAAGATACGTGAAGAAGTAACTAATTAGCGAATGAGTAAAACTTCCACAAAAGTGACATTTACCCTGTCCTTTAATTAATAGATGCATTTTTCACAATGCAGAAAAGGCCGTAATCACACTTAAGACAGAACAAGCAGTACCGATTGACCTTGAAGTATCTGACTTTGAATAAATCATCCTACTGACCATGGCTGTAATTGACTTACACACCTTGGTGGCCACCGGCCTTTCTCTGTCTACCCTGTTCATGATCTTCCCGTGCAGTCAGGACAGCTTTGGATTTGACACCTCACTCGGGGCCGGTCTTCTGACTGTCTTCAGAGGCCTCTCCAGAAAGTGCCATATCTGCCAGGCCACAACGAGGTCACAATGGAGAATCTGAACATCTCCCCCTCCCCCACCCCCGGGCTGGCTCCTCCTGTTTACCCTATTTGTAGTGCTTTCCCAGAACGTCAGGCGCACCCGAGAACAAGTGCGTATCTTTAGAAAGAATCTTCTCCAAGGGAGCATCAATCATTTCTCAAGCCAGATGGAGTCCTGCTGTCATGGGAAGAGTTATACAGGAAACTGCCCGCTGTCCCTGAGTTTTAGATTCCACCGTGTCACCATTAAACTCTTGCACTCTGAGCCAACCTCATACAATGTCCATAAACCTCTATTTCCACGACTGTAAAATAAGTGATGTCGTCGGTGGGGTTGATTGAATGGTAAATAAGATTTATCATTTTGTTCGGGGCCAGGCTTTGTTTCCAGACATCGGTGTGAGGACGTAAGAAGACTCGACAGTCTAATGATCTAGGATTTCACTCTTTAATCTCGGGTTTTATTTCCTAGTAGGGTTGTTAAGGTTAGAAAGACAGTATGTAGTGTCTCATACATTATAGGTGCCCCCGAATGGGAAGATCTTTACTGGGGAGACAATACAGGCTTGGCATTCTTTTAAGATGGTGGAAAAACATCGTCCCAAGGATCCAGGAATACTCATGACCTGACTTGGTCAGTCACTTCTGTTCCCTGCCAGGTCATCAGGGAGAATAAGAAAGAAAATAAGAGGCAGGATCACACTTTAATAAAAGCTGGGTCTTTGTCTCAAGCAGCAGATCGTTTGAGTAGCATCCTCATCTTATCTAGTTTAAGACTGGAGTAGCCTTCTTCCATCTCACCTCAAACCTGTATCTTGGAGCTCACCATTCAAATGACGGTAAAATGTTTCATTGAGCAGAGATGAGGAAAAAATGAAAACGAGAGAGACAGCCCGAGAGGGTGTGTTTGTGGCCGAGTCTAGATCCAGACTGGTCCACACCCTCCCATAACGCAAGCAGAAACCCGAGTTCAGCGTTTACTTAAAAGGACAGAGGGTGTCTTTGAAGAAAGAAATAAATGCAGCCAGAACTCTTGTATTATTACTTCCCTGTCCGCATGTAAACAAAATTTCAAAACAAGGCTGTACTTATATGTATTCAAATTTATACCTACCTTAAAGCTATACCCTTAGAAAGATGAGCCTCATTCAGAGGTTTTAATTGTCCCTTATGGGAAACAGGAAAGTAGTTGAATTTATGCATTTATCTATGACTTATCAATAATATCTTACAATTAGCTATACTCAGTCAATTTCTTTTTCTTTTTCTTTCTTTTTTCTTCTTTTTATTTATTTATTTATTTTTTTGGTGAAGCAGATTAGGGTGCTTTGGTGTTGATCTCAGCTCTGATTGCAGGTAGCTGTCTGATCTTAAACACTGCTTCTCTCTGGAACTCAATTTCCACATCCTTCAACAGAGGAGCTGGCTGAGATTCTTTGTTAAGTCTCACTTCCAGCTTTAACCTAGTTATCTAAGTTTCTTTAAATTACCTAAGGAAAAAATTTAAATGCAAGGTTTTATTCTTCAGGAAATAAGTTTGCATCTCACATTTTAGTCAAAAGATCTCTGCCACATGAATTTATTTTCACAGACAAAATCTTGGTGATTTTGCTAAAGCTAAAATTAGACTCTCTTTGGCAAAAAGAAGAGTCACGTTGTTTATAAATAGCAAGCCTTCAACTCTGGGGCTTGTTCAGTTAGAAAGAGCAGCTTCAACTGAAATGCAGAATCAAAATAAACCTTTTTAACTGGGTTGGCAAGAATCCGGGTATAAGATTTAGACCCTTTCAGTCAGCTAAAAGAATGCACTGACATGAAGAGTTGAGCATTACCCAATGCGCTGTGAGTAGGATGCTAGGCCTGCTTTAACAGTGACCCATTTCACAGACAAGGAAACTGAAGCCGTCTGGCCCAAGGTCACAGAGAAGGAGGGGCGGGGATCAGATTGCACTCCACTTGCTCTTTCTGCTCATTGTCCCCATTTTCTGCAGCCACTCTGAGACGAACACAAAGCTGTCTTTATCCAACCACGTCTTTCCTACTCAGCTGACCCTAAGCACAAACGTGGGACTGAGATGGAGTGAACACAGAAGATGGTCTGGATTGCGGCCCCCCCCATTGATTAATGAACCAATTAATAGAATAATATGTTTAGCAGAGCTTGCGTGCGGGATACTGTGAAATAAACTTCAGGAGAAGAAATGCAGTCTTGGGTTTCAGATCACCTACAATTCAGTAAGTAAGACAAGATCACCTCTAATTAAATGAATAGTGGCCACAGAAAGATACAATATTCATTTCCTGAAAATTTACCAAAAGCAACGGTACTTAGATCTAAGGAGTGGTATTACATGAGAATTTTAATTTCTTTTTTGCTTTTCTAAACATGTAAGACTTTTACAAATGGTATGAAAATTCTCCAAGGACCAATTTATTCAAAATTTAGACCATAAAGGCATGACTGATTTATTTGCATGTGTGTTTGTTTTTGTGTGTTTTTTTATTTTTGGTGAATTATTCGGTAGTATTTCACTAACAAAATTTATTTTCTTAGAGCAATTTTAGACTTACAGAAAAATTGAGCAGAAAGTACACAGAGTTCTCATAGAACCCGTGTCACCCCCAAACAGAGATTTCTCCAATTATTAATGCTTTATAATAGTGTGGTACATTTGTTACAATTGATTAGCCA
>CM053513.1:87393507-87413124 GCA_028627145.1 Eidolon dupreanum
TCTTGGCCTGACTGCCGCTTTTTCGTCTTGTGTCAACACCAGGTAGCTGGTGAAATTCTTCATTATGTTCCCTAATTTCAATAAGAATACATTTAGCCCAACTCCTTAGAGCATCTAAATTCATTGCATTCTGGGGAAATTAGAAGTCAATCTTTCTATATTTATTGCTCTGAAAATGAAGCATGCAGCTAGAAGTCTTTTTCTTCCCCCAGCAAAAATAATTTTATGAATATAACTCACAGCCTAAATTACTGAAAGAATGAGGATCTATAATTAGTTTTCAAGTGCAATTGTTGTTACCGAGAATAGATTGCCCCCCCCAATAAAGTAATTACAAAAATAATTGTATTGAGAAATCTAGCGATCTCTTGCAGGTAAGGTGGTGCCCCTTTCACTAAATGCCAGTCATTTGATTTGCTTTTTTTGCTGAAATGAGTCAAAAAAAAAAAAAAAAAAAAAAAAAAAGGAGAAAAAGAAGAAAAAAGAAAGAAAAGAAAAAAAGCTGTTTTATGATACTTTGTATGGTTCCTTTAGGGAAGGCCTTTGGGAAGGCTCTCTATTGAAGTTCATTGAAAGTTTAATTGAAGTTATTAAATGATTACTTTTGGCAAAAAAAAAGATTGAGCAGTAGTTTTTGAATAGTGTGTACAGGCAAAATTTTCTGTTACTAGCTTTATCATCTTTGTTCCCAGACTCACAAAGGAGTAAAGAGATGCTGCTTTGAAAATATGGGATAGGTTTTTGTTTGTTTCGAAAAAAAAGTACACAGAGGATATTAACTGGCCAAAGTTATTAAAAGGCATAAAACTATATATTTCTCTATATAAATATATAGATATAGATATAGATGATATATATAATCAGCTACTATGAGAAATAGTAAATTTTCTATATTCATCACACTGAGACAAAAATATCATCTTTACTCATTGATAGTAAAAATCTAAACTCTTTTACTTTTTCCATAAATCATTTTTAGGTAGAAAATATTTTTTTAACTTTGATGCTTGAACTGCCAGAATACATTTCCCTATCAGACCATGCTAAACATTCAGTCATAGAGTTCCTGAACATCTATTTGTGTATGAATAATTCAATGTACCTTTGGAGAAATGCTCATGAATGGTTAATGAACAAGAATGTATTTGTGCTAGGTACATCTAAAAGATGGGATGGGAAATTATCTGCTTGCTTCCAGGCTTGAATCCAATGATAAATCAGAAATGAATGTACAGAAAGCCATATGATTTACCCATGATGCAGTCTTCTCTCATTCACCTCTTTTCATTTTTTGTGGTAAGAAAGAAGGCACGTGATAAAACATGAACAGACGTGTCTTTCCTTGCTCAGGGCTTGGCCCGTTCTCAAGTCTATGGATGGAAATCTTGCCTTAGAGGAAAGCAGTATTATTAGTCTGCTCTGGGGATATTTGATAGAAGGTACTGTAGTGCAAGAACTGAAAAATTGATGTTTAATTTTATTGGAAAAAAAAATACTTGTTTTTTCTTGACAGTTTCATTAATTTAAGATTTAACTTCCATAGCATGTCGATGACTGGTGGTCCCAGCATCTGGAAGGCTGTATGCCCAAAAAAGTTCATATGTTTGAACTTGGAGTTAAAAATTAGTAACAGAGACCTTTTTTTTTTCTCCCTCATGTTTTACTCCAATAAGTGACTGAGCTGACTGTAAACTCAGCTCGCCATGGTTTCTCACTGAGACACTCTAACTCTCAGAATTACGAATACGCTTACCCACAATCTTACAAAGTTCTTACATTATTATCTAATTCCATCTCTACAGTAATATTTGAGGTATTAATAGCATTACTTTAGAGTTTAAATATGTGAAGCTCAGATAGGTTTGTCCTGCCCTTAGCTGGTAAAGTTGAATCTGAAACCAGTACCTTTGATTTTAAATCAGTTATATATATTCTTAGATGCGGTTTCCTTGTGAGTGGACATAATAAGGATAAAGCATGTATAAACTTTCCAGCACTTAGAAAATACTGGGTAGTTGCTTGTCTGTTTGTTTTCTTAGAGCAATACAGTATGAGGCTCTGGTTAATGAGACGTTGCGTGGACTAGAATCCCAGAATAATCAAGAAAGTATCTTAATTAAAAATATAAACACTGTTTAGAGGCTATTACTTTAACTACATTATTAGGGAATTAAATAAGTTATTATCTTCAACTCGAAGGCAGTACCTAAGTGAGCATAAGCCAGTAATATCACAGAATCACAGTGAAACAAAAAGCAGATAGATTTTGATACGAGTTGTGATATTCAGCAGGAAACATGATGGAGGAGTGGGGACATTTGAGGTGACACAGGAAACAAATGATTTCTGGATCACAAGGGTGAGATTGCCCATCAGCAGTAAATCATGCCAGAAGGGTTTGCAACCGCGCCGCAGAAGACATTTTAAAGAAAACAATCTGAATTTTTGCAGAAGGCATGTTCACATGAAAGGGTTTTCACTTCATTATTTCCAGAATGTGTGAAATAGCAAATAAGACAAAAACAGCACATCGTAATTGTGATAGATTATCAAACTGGCCACGGAATCTCCCTGCGTCTGAATGTACCCTACTTTGCTATGTGACAGAGTGGCGCATGTTTCTCCAGCCCATGAATTTGGATTGGCCGTGCGACTTGCTTTGGTAAATGTTCCTTAGCCAAATGTCTCAAGAAGAAGTTTAAAGCACTTGTGAATTGGGGATTACCCACTTATTATTCTTGGGGATCCTAAGATTGCCGTGTGAAAGAGCTCTAGCTAGCCTCCGGAGAAGAGGCAGCCATGGGAAAGAGAACCAAGGCAGCCCAGCCGATAGCCAGCCAGCGGCTAGAAATGCAGCGAGACTGTCCCAGCTCCAGACCCCAGTGTGTGTCACAGCTAGCCACCAATGCAGGAGAGAGTCCGGCAGACATCAGACAAGAAGAAACATTGCTCCAGCTCACGATATTGTAAGATCGATCAAATCACTGTTGTTTCACACCTCGGGGTTTGAGGTGGTTTTAATGGAAGCATCTGCTAATACCACACTGAAAGTACTATCTGTGAAGACTGAGCCAGCGAAGCAGGGTTTCTCAGTCCTTTCAAACATATCTCGGAGAAATCGCAGGTGGAATGATTGAGGAATATTGTGTTTGACTAGGATACTTGTTAGCAACTGGGTCCTGTGGAGATGCTTCCTGTGGTGACATTATTGTGCAAAATGCCACGAAGGGCTAAATACAAACCTATACTGGCTCTCTGATCATCCTGGGAGGAAAGTTTTATTTATTGAGTTGTGATAACATGCATATATTTATATTATCCTTCGTAAAGATGTCATACTTATGAAATATCGCATAATTTTTTTAATGGACTTTAAAGACACACACCAGTTATACTAAATTTATACTAGTCATTAACCTGGGGGAAAGGGAGAGAGACTGGGTTTGCAGCAACCAGCGAAAAGATAAACTTCCTGATGTTCTTTAAATGGAAAGCCTTGGGGCTCAGCTCTGTCTTGTCTCATGCATACACCCTCTCTCAGTAGTTTCCCTATGTCAGTGCCTTAAATGCCATGTGTATTACAGGGGATCCCAGGGCTACGTTCCTGCCTGATGTGCCCTGAAATACCAGCCTCACGCATCCGACTGCTAATTCATCACCACCCCCCTAAAGTTCTAATAGACATCTAATTTGAACACTCTCAGAGGAGAAGACATGCCCATTCCCCTCTCCCCCCACACCACCATCCAAGGGTGTAGTGACCTGTCTCTTCCACTTCATGACAGTCACCATCCGATCATGCCATTCCAACATTCAGGAGTTACACGCGTGGTATAGCCTATTTCCCTCTCTATGCTCTTTTACCCCACCCAGCACATCGGCAAGCCTGTTAAATGCTAGCGCCAGAGCATGTCCCATAGTCAGTCACCTCTCTCGGTCTCCACCTTCATCGTATCCTCAGACTCATTCCAGCAACGTGCCTGCCCTCTTCTGCCAGAGGGGTGGTTTCAAGGTGCCCATGCGCTCATGATGTATCTCCATCCTTTTCTCTTTGTGCTTTCACGGAACCTTATAGTTGCATCTTCGATATTATTTTTTCGATGAGTTTAGGATGCCTGTCTCTGGTTTAGGCGACAAGATTTTAGGAGGCACATAGATGGACGCCATTTTCGTTTCACTACTTATTTGTACTTATTTTAATGCAATAGAAATAATATAATGTATTCAATGAAGGATAGTGTGTCTTATTCACAAATGTCTTATGATTAAACTGATATAAAAATTAACGAGCATATAATAAGATCAACTGGTGAATACATCCACAGATATCTCCAAGATGACATGTTGGTGACTTGAGTTTATGGGACACGGTCTCATGTAGTTGGTTTATTATATTTTAGCCATTCTCAGTGCTGAATTCTCCTGCCAGATGATGAGCCCCAAAGCTCAGGGGATCTCTTACTGCTTGCTTTATCCCTGGTATATATTAAAAACCCAATAAATTTTACATGAATCAAAAAAAAAAAAAAGGAATGAATGGACATATTAACATTTTTTTTCCTTTTTTAAAAATGAACATTTATTCTGTGACCGTTATGCTCTGGTGGATAAGAAAGAAGTAAAGAAGATATACTTGTGAGGTGTCTGTCCTCTAAAATCTTAAAAGTATTTGCGGATCCATCTCAAATACCTTGTTTTTTCATATCTTTTTACCTGCATATACTGGGATCGTAATTTGAAAATTTCCCATGCACTCATTTTAAATAGTCAAGCATGTTATTCACTACCAATTACGTCTGATTTACAATCATATGTATTTACAGATTATTTTTAGAGGACATTTAATATCTTGATAAAAATAGGAACTTCATGTCTTCATAATTTCATTAACAGAAAAGAACCTACTTCTTACTCATTTGCAATCTCCCCACTATATTTAAATAATGAGGAGTTCCAAGGGCTTAGATTTAAAGCGTGTATTTCTATGTGGCAGAGAAGTAAACCCTCTCTGCTTTGAGCCCTAGATACGATGAAAAGTAAAATAAAACCCATCTAGAGCCTTAGGCATTTCAATGTCTACCATCCCACAGTCCCTTAAATAGTGGTTTCTGTGTTGTACCAAGCTCATCTCAACTCTGGAAGGAGAACAATTCTCAACAGCTGGCCCGATTCCCACCTCTAATATTCCTCTGTGAGAGTCAAGATTCCTTCGGTTGTAAGTGACAGCACGGCTCAGACTGGCTTAAGCCCCAAGGAACACATTGCCTCATGTAATTGAAAAACCTAGTGGTACCTTGGCTCAGCAGTGGCTGAATCCAGATGCTCAAAGGATGCCGAGAGGAATAAGCCATTTCTCTCTCTTTCTGAGGGCTTAGGCTTTTCAAAAACTTTTGTTTGTTTTAGCTTTGCTCTCCTGCAGTCTCTTTATATGTGCTAATTCTGCAGCTCCGGATTTATGCAATTGCTACAAGGTGCATTCAGGAAAGAAAACACCTATTTCAGTAACTACACTTCTAAGATGGTGACCTTCAAATGGAAAGTCCATTTGAAATTGGGTCCTTTCTTCAAATATTTATTCTGTTGTTTCTTTACTCAACATACATTACTGAGCACCTAATATGTTAAGGTCTCTGTTACAGATATTTATTATAGGTAGGTCTAGTATTCAGGTCTAGTATTCATGTACAGACAAGTATGTGAGAGCATTACATTACATTATATTGTGTTATGTGATGTGACGTGATATGACATTAGATTGTATTATGTTATATAATGTTATGTGGCATACTGTACATGCAGATGCATGAAGGTAGAGCATCTAAGTCAGTCTCAGGAAAAGCTGAAGGACATAGGGCAGTCACTAGACGAAGGAACTTCAGAAAGTGACCAGTCATGGTAGTCACCATGTGGTAGTGGTGTTTGTCCTCATTGCTGCCACTGTTGGTTTTATTAGAGTCTGAAAGGTCTCTGGGGACAACATGTCTATAGAGAAGGCATGATTCTGCTGAAAAAGCCCATTTGTCATTTCACTCATGGAAAACAGTATTTGGAACTTAAAAAATAATTCCAAATACTTATCTAATGTACATGAATTTGTTTTATGTGATATTCATTATTAATTTTCTATTAATGAATCGTTTGATTATTTCCCTTGGCAAGCAGAATTTTCTAGCAGTTGAAGAGCTGAATAATGCAGAGATAACTAATTTTTTTCAGTATGCACATTTCAGATGCAGAAATCTTCTTACCAAGGGAAAATAAAAATCAAACATTTTAAATTGTCATTGTCTAGAAAATATGATGGGAATATACTCCAGATTCATTTGAAAATTAGTGACGAGGCTCTGGGGAAAAAAATAAATAAAACAAAGCCTGATATCTTTGTTAAACCAGCAGCGAGTGGTGGCGAATCAGCAGATCTGGTCTTGGTACTGTCCACTCTACCATTTAGTGGATGAACTTGGAAATGGAACTCTTAACTTCTCCTCCCCAACTTGCGTTTTCTTTTTTCTTTTTCTTTTTTTTTTTAAATAAGGCTCTTTCAGTGCTGACAATTGAGAGTTCTATGAATCCATGAAATTAATTTCAAAATAAGAACAAACAAATTGTATTTCATTAGAATAAATAACTTCCGTGATTTTTGATCTCCAATCCCAAGGCACATAATCAAATCAACCAAGGAACACACTCTCACTCTAAAAGCCACACAGAAAATTGATTTATGTAACATTATGACAGAGAATAAAAATAAGGACAGAAAGAGAGGAAAACTAATAACATAAATTCTTGGAATACTGCATGATTTTTTTACACTGGCATAAATGTTTTCACGTTTTATAATTCCTTATTTAGACAAAGTATTTGTATTTGAGGCCGATGTGCAGCCAGTGTCTGTTCTGCTCAGTCACATTTGGTACTATTTTTAATGTCACCCTTGCTTATGTGCGTTGAGAAACATGACTTTCTTAACTCGAACAGCTAAGAATATATATTACTTCCTTTTCCCTGACTTTGTTCCCCTCTTATTGTACTTGTTAATTCATTATAATGTGAAATATTAAGTATGTAGAAAAAATAGCATAAAATAATTATGCAGTTTGATCAATATTTAGAAAGTGAACCCCCACGCAACTAGGTAAGTATTATCTGGTAGACGATGGCCAACGTTCCGAAGTTCCAAGCTGCCTTCCTTCCCGTCACCTTCTCTCTCTCCCCAGAATTAACCACTATTCTGGTATTTATGACAATCGCTTTCTGCTTCTTTATGATTTTACTACTTATATGCATCCCTAAAAATGTAGTTTAGCTTGGTCTGTTGTCTAACTTTATATAAGTGGAATAGCATCATTTATATTCTTTTTAAAAATTCTGTCTTGCCTTTATTTCTCAAAATTCTGTTTGTGAAGTCTTTGTGGTTGGAATGTTCCTTTTTTTTTCTGCTGTACAGCGTTGTATTAAATAGACGCATCCCACATTATCCATGCTCTCCGCTGGCGACAAACGTTCTCTCTGTTGCCAGTGTGAATCTCTCACAAGCCATGTTGATGTAGACGTCGTTGTACCTGCTTCCTGATCCTCAACTGCCTGGGTTCCCGCAAAGAGGAGGAGGAGCTGAAGGCGGGGGTTGGGGACTTCCTTGAGGGAGCAGAGGGAGCGGTCAAGAGGACACATCCCGCACCCCACAGCCCATGGAGGAGGACACGCTCATTGCTCAGTGCCTGCAAAAGTTTGGGAGGAGAGGGGCCTCAGAGCTCTCTTAGCTCGCTGGGCTCCCTTATTTCCTTGAGCTGATCCTGGTAATTTATTAATATGCTGTCAGCTTGTAGGTGGCTTTAACAAGTTTATGAAATACTTTGTTCAGCTTTATTAGTTGTGTGGGTGGTAGACTCATTTTAATAACAAGAAATTCCTTACATGTATTTTAACTTGCTTTATGATAGTATTTTTCCCCTCAATTGTGCCTTTATTCAGGAACAGGTGGAGGTGCTGTCATAATACAGTAAGATAAAAAAAATAAGATATATAAAAATAGGTAATATGTATGACATATATATGTGTCTGTATATATGTGTGTGTGTGTGTGTATGTGTGTGTGTGTGTGTGTGTGTGTGTGTGTGTGTGTGTGTGTATATATATATATAGAATAATGGAATCATAGTTGCAGCATTCTGGTTTTTTTTTTTCTCTTAAAGTAGATCATCTCTACATGTCCATTACTCTTATTGGGCTTGAAAAATATTGTAGGATATTTTTCTAACCTGGATAAAGTCAGTTTGACCATCTGCCTCTACATGCGAGCATCCTTCCTCACACGTACAGTAATTTAAGAGGCTTAAAATAAATATTTCACAATAGATCTCTGATTTAGGTTCTACTTCAGTATCGCCATGGAGCACAAAAACAATAAGATCAATTTTTTTTTTCAAAAAAGAAAAAGTTCAATAATATTATGACATAACATTTTTAAAATGAGTTGAGTTCTCAGGCTATTAGTAATACACTGAATGAACCCACTAGCCTCCAGAAAAGACTGGGCCTTAGTATGCTCAACAGCCAAGCCGGCGTTAGCCAGACTCAAAGTATTGAGAATTGCAAAGTGACCATTATTAGTCTCAGCAAATAGCTACATGGACTGGAATTACGTGCGTTTCTACATTGAACATTTTCCCCAGCAGCGACGACGGCATGCTTACTCTCCACGTCAAATGTTTGATGTTTCAGGACAGCTGAGAGTCAAAAAATGATACATCACAATAAGTCAGATGATTGCCTAGTGAGCAGATGATAGGATTTCACCAAAATGAAGATTTTTGTTTTTCATTCTGTATTATCATGTGTAGAGACACAGTAAGCCAGGGTTTTAAAACTTTACCATTTTCCTTTTCTAGATTGGGCACTGCTAGGCCCTGATGATCTTTTTTCCTGAATACTTAACTTTGGTAACTTCCCGAATCCTTAATTACATTGGGTTGTGATTACAGGAAGAGATGCAGTGCACAAGCTACATGGGAGCACATCTGAAGTCACCTGTTCGGGTCACAGGCCCCCAGAACGGCTCACTGTGGGCCTTTGAGATCATCGAGCGAATCAAAGTTTAAGGGTTTTGAATGAAGAAGCTTGCTGGACCACATTTGGACAGCCTGACTCAGTCTCCCAAGCGGCAGCCTGAAATGTGTTATGCTGCCCTCAGGAATGGTGAGGGAGCGAAAAGAACATTGCAGGTAGAGTCCGGACTGGGTTCAAGTTCGCATTAATCTGCAGGTTAGATGCGTAACCTTGATCAAAGGTACCTACGTTCTCAGCATTCCAGTTTATCTATTGACAATGTGATAACGCCTGTCCAACTGGCTCTGTCTGAAAAAGCAAGATTATTGCAAATGGCAGTATCCCGAAATAAACCCAGATGCTGGAGATTTTTCTTGACACTTTCGAGCAATGTGCTAATTTCCATTTCATCCTTACTCTTCACGCAGCCTGGAGGGAGAGAGTAGTGTCACCTCATAGCCACTTTTCACTTTTCACAGAGCAGCCCAGTAAAATAACATCGTCCATGCTGTCATCACCTCTCGCCTGGACAGTAGTAAAGCCGCAGACCTGGGCTCCCGGTCCACACTTACTCCCAGCAGTGCGTTCTTAACGGAGCCACCACGGTGATATTTTTTTAAATGTTCACGTTACTGCTCTGCTTCAGACAGACACCCCCGAGTCTCGTCATCACACGCTCAGACTGAAACCTGAAGTCCTTGTTGAGTTCGCAAGGCACTGCAAAATCTCGTCACCACCTGCCTTTCTGACCTCACCTCTCTTTACCCTCACGCATCACCCTTCTTTGTCCTTTCCCTCTGCCATGCACCAAGCTCTTTCCCCACCCACTCGTGGCCTTTGCACGTTCCATCTTCTCTTCCTGGCATGCTTTGTCCTTGGTTCTTCACACAGATGGCTTCTCTCCACCCCTCAGGTTTCATGTCCCCTCTCCAGAGAAACGATCCTCACGGTGCCCTTCATCATCTTTGGAGAGGTGCTCTGCTAACACCCGCTCCAAGAAGCCTGTGATCTATTTAAGGTGTGGTGAGTGCTCCTTCTCTGTGACCAAATTACCCAAAACATGCCCTTACCGCTGGCTCACCAAGAGTGATTGGAATGCTCGTGTGTGGTCCAGTGTCCAGTCCATAATTCCATACGACTTCTTTATCTCTATATTCCCAATATCAGGCACCTCGCCTGACACACAGTAGGTACTGAAAATAAATGTATGGTGAACGAAAAGCTGAATGACAGAGTGGCCTATATGGTCACATAAAACAGCTTGAAATAAGTCAAAGAATTAAACATATAAAAATAGCAGGAAAATCGACCTCTTTGGGTATTTCTCTGGGCATTTGCCCATCCTGAACTTTACGATGCTCTTCCTGAGAGGAGACGCAGGGGAGGACGTTAGCACCTTCACTGTGCCTTATGCACCCCGCAGACTTTTCTTCATCTTTTTCTCAGGAGAGACCCGTGAGGTAGAGTTAGAGCTGGGTTATAACTGAATTATAGGTGAGTTGAGATGACACAAACAAGCCAGAGTTTATTGGTCATATCAATCAACTATGGATATGGAAAACGGGAATTTACGCCCACGGTGTTTGATGTGAACTGTACCTGTGGTTGTACCCCTGCCCCAGCTCAGGGAGGAAATCATGGTGTGTTTAATACACGTGCTCTAAGTTGAGGCATAAATGCATTAAGCCTTTTTCCTGTTGGATGGGTGGCCAAAGTTACACGTATTTGTTGAAATTTTGAAATATAAGTCCAGGGAGTCCAATATTATTCGGTACCAATCTCTCTGCTGAAATTATAGATGATACAACACAATTCTCAAATGATAAAAAGAGGAATGTCTAATGAAAACCAGAAGTTATTCAAATCATAGTTAACGTTTGAGGGGACTTCACAGATTATCTAGTTCAGTGAGGTATTTGTTTGTTTGTGTCAGGTATAAAAACATCTGGGATTTAAGATGTTTTCTTCAGAACACTGCGAAATACGAAACTTGACTACATGTCAATCATGTATAAGTATGTAGCATATGCCAATTACTTAAAAAGACTGTGTGTGTGTGCGCGCGCGCACGCGCGAGTGTATTCCCATAAAAAAAGGTAGGTCCTTTATTTTGCATACAAGTGACTGATCTTTCACAAACAGCGAGTCTAGGTGCAGAAAGAGGTCTAAATTAAAGATGATCTAGCAAACTTGCACTGAAGCCATAATAGGCGTCCCTGTGCGCAGCGCTCAGTCTAAGATTCCCCACCCTCCCACCCCACTTCCAAGATGCCACGAGGGTGTAAGAAAGAGTTCAGTGCGTTGTCACAGAAGCGGTGGGAGGGAGGTCTTCAGTCCGCACAGAGCGTCCCCTGGGTCATGGTGACTCTTGACCACATCTGTTCCTTTCACAGGTTAGCGTTTGCTGTGATGCGTTGTCCCCGACCACCTTTGGGGGAGTACTGTGTGGACACCCCCGTGAGGCCGTGGTCCTAAAGACGCCACCATTATGGTCCCACTAGTGCTGATGCTTCGACTCCGAAACATCGGGTCTCCTTCCGCGCCCTCAGGAGCCCCGGGGTCCCCTGGGGTTTCACTGCCAGCCGCCTGTCCAGCTGCCTCGCAGTGGTCCTGCCACCAGGGGCTCGTGACGTCACAATACATCGGCCAATGTGCAGCTGTGATGGCTCCGCGCAGACTTCTGGAAGTCAGGGGTCCGCATGCCTATGTCCGAGGGAGCACGTCGTCGGCCGCGTCGGCGTCCCTTTTCCCACGCCCGCTGGACGTTGGGAACTCTTTGCCAAAGGCTTGGGCCCTTTATTGGTGGTGGTAGGGTGTGGTGCGAGCGCGGAGAGTAAAACAAGAAAACTGGAACCTGATTTGCTTATTTTCTCAAGTCCTTTCCTTTCTTTTCTTTATATGAGTGCGTGTGTGGAATTTAGATTTTAAAAATATGTGCATTAGCGATTTCTTCTATGGTCAAAAAAGTCCATCATTATTTTTTTTCCCAGTGAAAAATAGTGTTACAATTTGAAAAACACTGATCTATTCTGTTAAGGTCATTTTCTAGAAGAGCTCCAAAGAGACCATGCAACTTTCCTACAATCGCAATTCTGCTTGTTAGCAACTGTCCTCAGAAATTCTAAGGGGACTTCCTTTTTATTCCCTAAATTCAGAGATTAGTGGCTGGATAAACCATGGGCCAATATGATTTTTAAGTGTAACTTGTATCTCTGAAAGTCTCTCTACTTTCTGACTTCAGATGACTTGAGTTTGTAAAACTAAAGACCAAACCCAGGAACTAAAACATATTCCACCAGTCAAATCAATTCAATCAGAACATCTGGAGCTTGCGTGGTCCCACTTTACCCAAGGTATTTGAATGTGCAGCCCCAATGGAGAACCCCTGATTTAGATCCGTTCGTCCAACACCCCCGGATGATTCCAACCCATGCCAAAAAATCTATGAGAGGGATCTGAGGGTGACAGGGAAGTGGGGAGGATGAACTGTGGAGGCGAAGGTCATGGTGGCTGAGAAGGAAAGGGGCAACTAGTCAGGGAGAGAAGCAGATGTAGGCCACGTGTTTAGCAGAGGAAGGCAATTTAACAGATGATGCAGCGTTAGATTATTTACGTCAGCAACTTGAGCCAGCATTGCAAATTTAGGACAGATTTCTTTTCCCATTTACCATAAATAAAATTCAAGTCGTTCGAACCAAGACCTGACTAAGAGGTTAAACAAAATCTTTGATGAGAACTGGAAGTTCCATCACGTTCGGTCACAGGGAATGTGTTTAGAGGGCAAGTCAGAAAGGAGCTTAGCGTGCTGAGTGATAAAGCAACACGAGGTCACCTTTGGGTTGGATCTTAATTAACATTTTTATTAAAAACCATGGAGAAGAAATTAAACAGAAATGAAAACAGAGGAAGAGAAATCTGCTGTTGGTACTTAATTGTAAAGTTCTAAACACAGAGACTTGGAGAGCAGAGATAATGCAAATGTGACTAAAAAGGTTAAAATGCAAAAAAGAAAAAAAAAGCATGATTAGTCGTTCTATCAAACCATAAAATATAAAACAAAGGAATCCTATACCTGTCGAATGAACAGCCTTAGAAATAAAGGGAAGTCAATATTTGCCTTATTTGATGAAAAGTCAAATAATTTGCCAAGAATATTAACATCTTAATTCTCTCTTCCTAAATTATCTTCATTTCTTCATGCCTTGGGCAACTTTGACTCTGAGAATAGAGGGACCAGATATGCACGTGAATTTTAAATTAGCATGTGCTTACCTCGACTTACGTAGATTATCTTGTTTAGTACTCACAGGCAACCTTTTGAGACAGGCACTTTTCGATCATTTGCTAGATGAGAAAATGGCAGCCCAGAGCACAGGAAATGGCAGTTTTCAAGATCATGCAGAAAGAGGAAAGATGGAATTAGATCAGTTCCGAAGCCTGAACTTGTTCCTCTCCAGCAATCTGACTGTTTTGAACCTTACGCTAGAAACCAGAGTTAGATACCACCTCATCTTCCTAAGCGCATCGTCTCAATAGATTTGCCACACCAATTACCACACACACCACTTATCTGAGACTCAGTTTCCTCTGAAAGAAAATGCAGAAGATAATAACTAGCTCTCAAGACTGCAGAGGTCAAGTCAGCGAAGTCTCTTCTTTCCAACGTTTTGTGATAAAATTTTCAACCATACAGCAAAGCTGAGATTTACAGTAGACACCCATGTACCTGCCTAGTGAAGACCACGATTAGCACGTTGCTAACTTCCTTAATTATATACACCATCTATCTATCATTCTATTCACCACTCCATCTTACTTTCGGATGCATTTTCAAGCAATTTGCAGACATCAGTGGACTTCCATATCTCTCTGAGGTATTTTAAATTGCCAAAGGACTTTACAAATGCATGGAGCATTATTATTAAAGTTACACTTCGTATTTTAATAGCTCCCTCTCATTACCTCTGTCACAATGAGTGGTAACTAGACCAACTGCCTGTTTTCAGTCATGACAGTATTTGGCTCTTCTGCTTTGTTATTGAATGGTACTTCTTAATAATTAAAAAGGAAAAAAAGCTGCAGCTCAATCTGCTCCCTCCTCTCGCCCTACTCAAGGATCAGTTGCTTTATATTTTATTCTATAATGTATGAGGCAATAATACATATGTATATTATATGTAACGTGTAATGTAATTTTTATTATTTATTTATATGTCATAGAATAAATATATGTACTTATACATTACATTTTTATTGTAAAATATAAATATTGCGTGTAATATTTATACACTACAGACAAAATATATAATTATACTATGTAGATAGTAAATAAGCATTCAATAAATAAATGATTCTATTTACCACTAACATATGTAATTACATTTCTTTATATGGTAGCCAGTAAATCCAGAGGCTACCTTTATATCAATGAAATATCGAAAAAAAAAAAAAATAAAAGGAAAAAAAAAAAGGATGAACAGAGACTTGCCAAATCTTGAAAATGGCAGGCTAGAATAGATGGATGCCTCTGGGGAAACTGAAAATACTTACATAGGAAATGTGGGTGGAGCTCCTGGACTTTAAGGAGGGGGAGTTCATGTGGTGTGGGGGTTTCCGTGCAGTCGGAGAGAGGCAGGAATCATCATTGCCATCCTCATCCACGTGCCACAGGATATTGCCATCTGACAGAGGACAAGAAAGCAAAAGGTCATTCTCTCCATATATGTATGTCCTAGCTTCCGTGGAGTTGTTGCAGTTTAATAAATGGTCACAAGTTCTGGAGAAGCTCCGAGTCACACATCTGGACTGGCTCCACACAGTTTTCACAAAACATACAGCAAAGTCCCCTCAAATTTTCTTAATATTGGCAGTGACCCCTGGAGCCAAGCAGGAAGTGGAATATTAACATTTTTTCTACAGCCATGCTGCCCTGAACAAGCCCGATCCCGTCTGATCTCAGAAGCTAAGCAGGGTTGGGCCTGGTTAGTAGGTGGATGGGAGACCACCTAGGAAGACCAGGTGCTCTAGGCGTAAAAAAAATAAATAAATAAGGGATTGTAAGCTGACAAGATCCTTGCAATCTGTGAGGTCAACCAAGGGTTGCTGTATCTTTAAAAAAAAAAATAATAACATTTTACACAGCGAGGAGGTACCATCATGTGAGCTTTGGGGACAAAGTGCCTCTATTTCCCCCCGAGTTTACCCCGAAGGCAGAGCCTCTTGCACAGCTCATTACCAACGCTCTCATGGCTACTCCCAGAGAATGTATTGACTTTCCTAAGATGCTCCAAAGATCAAAATAATAGAATCAAGCAACAACAAGCCCTGCAGGAATGAACTGGTTGCGTGGATAAGAGGTGTCTACCGTGGAGAGCTCTGTGTGAGTGTTGCCTTCTGCTGGGGACTGGGGAGTAGACATTGGGGTGGGATGGGACACGGCATCTGAGACAGAAGAGGTGTTGGTGCAACATATGCCAGGTCTCAAGGTTGGCTGCACTCTCCAAAGGCTGGTGGCACAGGTAAACTCAGAGTTTTCCTCTTGAGGATATTGGCACAGTCACAGGGAGTGCCAAATCCCTCTGGGTCATAAAGAACCTCCCCCCAGGGGAAACTTACAAAGAAAAGTCCTTGGCAACTTCCGAGATTCCTGACGAATTGGAAAAGCAGAGATGGAGGACCAGAATGGGCACCTGTTAGCCTTACAAAATTCCAAGCATTTTTGAGTGCCTAATATATGCCTGCTGGTTTACGGACATTATCTCTAGTCTTCCTCTGGAACCATGCACCTCAAATACCATCGTCTCCCTTTTACAGGCTAGGAGGCTGAGGAGTCATGAGGTAAATCACCTTGTTAAGGTCATGTCATGTTAAGGAACTACATGCTCCATGTGAGATTAAGAATCAGATCTGCCAAACTCTAAAGCTTGGGCTTTTTCCAATATTGCATGTTGTGGTTGAAAGACTTTACTAATTACTACAATTTTTTTTATGGTTTAGGAATTTGAATTTCATAGGAGATGGATTTTCGAGCAATTCCCAAGGTTGGACATGCATACAAATTACCTGGAGATCCTGAAATCTTGTTAAGCACACTCTGATTCAGCAGGTCTGGGGTGGGACCTGGGATTCTGCATTTCTAGCAGGTGCCTTGATGACACAGAGGCTGCTGATCAGAGGACAGCATTAAGAGTAGTGACTTGTAGAGCATGTGACCTAAAGGAGTAAAGCCTGAGCCATTGTAGACATGGCATCTGTGAATATCTGCATGAAACTGCCTTTACTAGGTGGAAGTTTTTCTTAGGATTAGTGTTTTTTGGGTCATCATTAAAGATAGAACCTAAATGTATTTCACACCAGGCATATTTAATTTCCCTTTATTCATCCCATCAACAGAGATTCATTGACTAGCTACAAAAATAGTCATAGCCAACATTTGTCAGGTGCTTTATAGCTTGAAAAAAATACCTTTACACATGTGATCATATTCAACTCTCACCAAAAGTCAAGAAAAAAAAGGAGGCACTGTTACTGTTATAATTTTAAGGTGATAGATAATATTAAGGTTCAGAAAGATGAGGTGACATATAGCTGACCTGTGTCACAGATTGTATTAAAATACTCAGTTTTCCTGAATCCCAATATCAAACCAAATCATAATTTGCAAGACTATGACGGTACATATATTTGTTTACTAGGACTGAGTCACAAAGTGCCACTCACTGAAGGGCTTAAACAGTAGAAATGTATTGTCTTCCAGTTCTGGAGGCTCAACATTTGAAATCAGGTGCTGGAGGGTGATTCTTCCCGTGGACGATGAGGGGGAAATTTCTCCATCTCTCTCTTCTGGTTTCTGATGCGTCGCTGGCAATCTTTGATACTGCCCAGTTCATAGACCCATCACCCTGATCTCTACTTTCAAGTTCAAATGACATTCTTATGTGCACGTCTGTTTCCAAGCTTCCTCTTTTTTATAAGAACACTAATCACTCCGTTGGATTAAGGTTTCACCCTACTCCAACAAGACCACATCTTAACTTAGCTAATTACTTCAATAACCCTACTTTCACATGAGGTTGCATTCTAAGGGACTGGAGTTAAAGCTTCAACACAAGAATTTGGGAGAGGGGAGTGGATGTGGTCTAACCCATTATAATAGGTGTTGCTTGGTCCCTCTCTGGGCAGACAACAACTCTGCACATATGGAAATCATTATACATTAGAGACAGGAAACAGCAGGTCTCCAGTGTGTCGTGAAGAGTTGAAGTTGAAGGAGATAGTGTCCTCTTGAATATACCAAGACAGTGTTTGTTGGGTGGCCACCCAGGTTGCCCTTGGCATATGAGTAAGATGTAGAAAGACAGAGTGTTTCAGGCATCAAGAGCAGGGTTTGCTAAAGAGAGAAAGAAAGTCAGTCTCCAAATGTATTCTGAGAACAGGAATAGAGACATTTATTCCAAAGGATAAAACAAGAAAATAAGATAAGAATGAAGTATAAAAAAAAGATTAGAATTAAGTAACATTAATTTTATATTTATTTCTGGAGATACAAATAAAACAACTCCAGAGACCCAGTCTTTGTTTGTAAAATGGGAATATTAACTCCATATCACAGAGTGGCTTCTTTCATTTTTTTTTAAAACGTGTATGCTAAGGCCTCAATGGATACCCATGGTATGCATCTAAAAATTCAAAAGAAACTACTGTCTGAAGCAAGAAAGAACAATTATTATTACTGCATTCTAGAATCTAGTTGACTTTCACACCAGGAAAGGAGAGTTAACATTTGGTTGAATTAAAACAAACCCAGTCCTTGCTTACAGGCTTGTGAGTTTAAGAGAACAAGTCATCATTTTAATTGACAGAGGATTCTGATACTCTGTCGAGAAGATTTATCTAAACTCTTCTGGACAGCCTCAGAACTTATAGTCCTGTGGATAAAAACAACTCTTCCTCAGTTCAGACAATGACATCTTTGGGGAGTTGTCTTTGAAAAGATGTAGTCACCAACTTTCGTGAAGAAAGACGTGTTCACACCCTCTACAGAGATTATCTCACAAGATAAATAGCCGGGCCCTGATTCCAACAGAAATGCATTTTGACAAGGTCAGAGACTATTCTCATTCCTCAGGCCTCCGTTCCCTGGGACACATGAGAATGCTTGTCTGAGTCGAAGAGCTAAGGGACTAGTGGAGAGAGAACTCATTAATTCTGTCAATACCCATTCCTCTCCTCTCAGCTTTTATAGACTGTCTAAAGTAAAAGATGAGCCTTTCTCCACCTTCTTATTCCGTTCACAGAGTGATTTAAAAGTGAACTTTTCTATTTTCAGCTAATATCATATGCTTTATCTAATATTCTCAGGCCCCATACATCTACCCCTCCCCCGTCCTCCAAGTGTGTGATCAACTTCTCCCCAGCACACAGCCTCTCTGTAACCCAGCTGGTTGTCGCTCTCCCATCACTTTGAATTCAATATGCTTTCTTGATTTTCACAATTGTTTTTAAGCTCCCCTCAGTTGAGAGTTCTCTTTCTGACCTCTCTCCCCTCTCTCCTTACCACTGTCTCACCAAAATCTAGGATGGTCAAATTCCTGTGCATGTTCCCCTGCGACCTATGCCAGGCCAGTGACAGGCATCACCAAAGGATCACCTATGCCAGTCATCACTAAATGATAGGCCAAGGACAGGCATCACCAAAGGATCACAGCATGCCATCCTGCAAAGCTTGGATAGGCATCAACGGTATTTTAATGTTCCCGTTAATATACCTCTCTACTCTCACGATCCTCCAACCTCCCACTCAAAAAATCCAAAAAAAAAAAAAAAAAAAAAGAAGGAAGATTTTAAGTTGACAGAGAGTCACAGGTGAAAGGACAGTGGGGGTGGAAGTCAGGTTAGGATGACTAAGGTGAATATGATTTTGTATAACATTGAGGAAGAAGGCATGTTGGGTAGAGCGAGCACATGTGTCAGACTCATGAGAAACACAATGACGGTTACACTGAATGACAGGAATCTGACACTCAAATCCAGGAGCAGTATTTGCTCCATTTTTAACTATTCATGCTATACCAGATGGTAGACCAGGAGCTTCATGCCTGTATCCTCACCGATCCCACCCAGCAACTTGATAGACACTTATTGCCCCATTTTGTAAATGAGAAGCCTGTGTCCCACCTAGTTTAATTACTTTGTCCAATTAATAAGAAGTGAATAAAATGCATTGTTCCTTCTACTACGTCACTGTAGGAAAGTGGAGACTGTTAACAATTAAGTACATGTTCTACTAGTTTCTTATTAACAGCTTGCTTACCTTCTTGCTATCATTTTAAGACCTTTATTTTGGTCACGTGCTCCTCAATTTTTTAAAAGAAATCTTTAGTCAAACTAAATAAAATGAAGTATGTACTTGAAAGGAGGGAGGAAAGAAAAATGATAATTTATGATAGAATTATATTAATGTGAATCTGAAGTTTTCTTAACCAGAGAAACTATGTTACTGCTGGTCAAATCTCAGGGTGGAAAAGACACCATTCATACAGAAAAGAATTTTCTTGCTCCTTTATAAGCAGG
>CM053513.1:87413624-87442184 GCA_028627145.1 Eidolon dupreanum
TGGGGCACTTCCCCTCACCGCGCCCCACAGGCGAGCTCAGCGACACATTCCCAGGGACTGAATGACCGGCACGTTACGGAAAACGGAAGAAAGACTTTTTCCTCCTCTTCCTTAGTTCTTGGCGCCAGCACTTTCTCGATTCCTGCTTGGAAGGACATGAATCCAAGCAAGCAGGCATCGGTCTTTCTACCCACGGGCCACCTGGGGCTTGCCTGAATGGCCCAGGCCCAGAGGGTTTGAGAGTCAGGAAACTGCTGGCCACGGGGTCAGCTAGGTCCTTAGAAAAATAGCTAGCATTGTTCTGACCGCAGAGAATAATATCTACACAAGTCCTAAAGCTGCGGTCAGAGGAATGATAACGGCCCTCACCACTCCCTCCCCCCACCCCCACCAAAGAGACAATGGCTTCACACTGTATAGGCACCTAACTAAAGTTTTCCAGTTGATGTAAAGTATATTTAATACGTGAAACAGTCTGGAATTCCATGTGTGGCTTTCATTTCCCCGACATTCTTAGGTGAACACGCATTGCGATTGGGCAAAAACAGAGACTTCCGAGTTAGAAAGATCCAGGTTCTCACTCTGCTCTTAATAGATATAAGACTATGAGTAAGTGTTTTAAACTTCCTTGAGTTTTTATCATCAGGGCACAGGGCATCAGGGTGCTAAGCAGATATGTTTCCTGGTCTTTAGTTTCTGCCCAGAAACTGGGATTCTGAGGGGTTTGTTTCTGTTGCTCACCCTGAGGAGGTCACTGATGGTGCCGGCCTCAGCAAGCCAAGGCTCGTTGGCACAGGTACCAGCCCTCCTGACATACCTAACTGGCATGGTTTATCTTAGATGAGCCGCCAGCTAAGTCATCTTGAGATATCTGGAGAATGTGTCAGTCAGGCTTCGCCTACACCTGAGGTCACCTCCATGTCACCAGGACACGTGCTTGAAACAAGAAGAGTGAAATATGCTGAATATAGCCACCAGGACCTGGGAGGTTGCCTCTTGAAAGGTTACGAGCCTGGACCCAGAGGAGACAGGCCTCAGGCCGTAGACACTCAAGGGCGACAGCTTGGTAAGTTACAATTCAAAGCCAAGGCTGAGGTCTAGCTGATCTCTAATGCAGCTGCCTTATCCTCACCGTCTCTCAATTTTATTATCTTAAGTAATTAAACAAAGTTTCCTTCACCAGATGGTTGTTACAAAAGTGGGCAGGACGTTTTCTTATAATCATTAAAGTCTCGTCCAAATCTTTCTGCTCTAGGAATATCATGGGCCGATGGTGAAAACAGGCAGAATTCCCACCAAAGCATGCACCGGGTTGGTGATAAGACAGCCTAGTCTCCGTTTCTTTATCTCTAAACTGGTAATAAAATTATAACATTCACAGTAACTATTAAATGAGATTCATTATAGAAAATTGCTTCATAAGCTATAAAAGACATAAGAATACATATTTTTTTCCTCTTGTTGTTTTTTTTTTTTTTTTTTCTGTCTTCTGTACCTATGCCCAGAGGACAGGGTAGATACACCAGGTGAGAGAAAGTGTTGGCTGTGGCAGTCAAAAGCAGCCTGACGAAGCCCAGCTGGGCAGGCAGGTGGAACTGGTTAGAATTGGCATTAGGTAATGCAAGCAGGTCTGCACAAGCAGGTCTCACGTGAGGCACCAGGTTACTCCCTACACAAGCAGGCGGCTTAGAGCTGGCTCGGCGGCTAGATGGTGAGTGTGAGAGACCCGGTTTCTGTTACATCGGCGTGACATAGGGGATCTGTAATGAAGAAAAACCAACTGCATACACTGTCATAATTGATTTGGTTTATTCATTTCGGACTGCTCATTAAGTTTCCAACGTGTGTCAACAATGTTCCCAGCGTTTGTAATAGGCGGGCGGATGGGGAGGATCGCCAGCCCTTTCCCTCCTAGAACTAACATAGAAAATGTTAGGAAGACAAACATAAAACAACAAAAAAAAAGCGACAAAAGTGGGGTAACCGTGTATGGTGGGCACGTCACGTCGCTCAGCGTCTCTCTCCTGTAACCGTCACTGCTGCGTGAAGCTTGGATGCTCGCGTGGTTGACACATGAACAGGAGGAACCGGAATGAGTTTGCTTTATGCCTGTGTGCATTGCTTTCCTCCTGAATCTACTGCGATTCCTCTAGGATTGTGAGTTGTGGAGACAACAGGGCGGCGGGGCGTCCTCTTTCCTTCCACAGGGCGAGGGCCTGTCTGATGGTGGAGCTGAAACGCAGAGGGCAGCATTGCTACGCAGAGCGGTGGGAACCCTGGCTCTCTTGTCTGAGCCCCCGGACCAAGCCTTGCCTGAGCCAGGAGAAGCCTAGGACCTTTCTCCTAGACTAGCTAGAATAGGATGTCTTGTTCAACACAAAGAAATCTGATCGATAGAGTTTAAGAGTGGACATGCAAGCTTCTATGAGGATATAGAGATTCTGGAGTGAGAGAAGTTGCTAGAGAAAGCAGGCTTTCAGAGGAGGGTGACTTTCTTAGGAGGAGAAGTCAGGGCACAGTGGAAATCCAGATCTGAGGCAGGGCGTGGGGAATGTCAGGACCTTAAGAGCTGGTATTATGGCTAGAACAAAAACAAAAATGTTCATACGTAGCGTGTCTGTGTGTGTGCATGTATACATGTGTGTGTGTGCGCACGTGCATGCTGGTGGGAGGGGGAGACCAGGCCAGGGAGGATATGTGTGGACTGACTTAACCCAATGTCACGTCATGGCCTTGAGCATATCACATTTCCTTTTATCCGTGAATTAGACATCTCCGTACCTAATTCACAGGACTGCTGTGAGGTTCGAATGTGATTCATAAAGTAATGCATGTCCCACTTATGAGACAATCTGCACTTGCTGCCATAGTATCTGTAAATGAAAAGAAGAAAAAAGATATTTTTGTTCTTAGAAATCTTACTTCCTACTAGGAGTGACAGATGACAGAAAATAAATAAAGGGACAAACAACTCACATAATTTCAGATGAAGATTCAGTGCTATGAAGAAAAATAAACCAGAGTAAAATGACTGAGCGCGGTAAGAGTCCACACTGAGGAAATCTGTTCTGAAAAGTTGGGTAAAGAAAGTCTTTTTCAGGACGTGGTCTCTGAGGGAGGTAAGTGTATGAGCTCCACACAGGGGGTTCGGCCTGACCAGGGTTTACAGAACCTGGGGAAACTACAAAGACCCTACACTGGATGGTCCTGACATGTTAGAGGGACGAGTGGCAATGAAATGGATGGTGAAAGGTGGCCAGATTCGCTTGATATGTTGAAGTTTGAACCAACAAAACTTGCAAATAGATTGATAGTACGTGCAGAGAAGAGAACAGAGAGTGGGTGAAGTCGGTTATTTACCGAGATGAAGAGGTCATTGGAGAAGGAGAAATTCTGAAATGGAAGAGTCAAGAGTTTTATTTTGAACATTGTGAGGTCGACAAGCTTGGTAGAAGGTCAAGGGGAGATTCGAACTTAGAGACAAAGGGAAAGGTCGGAGTTCATTGGCACATAGGAGGTTTATAAAGCTATGGGCTTGGATAAGATCTTCAAGGGAGAAAGTCTAGATAGAAGGGAGGGCTGGCCACAGAGCCGTGTAGACTCTAAGGTCTCAGGGGAAAAAAAGAGGAAGAGAGACAAGGAAAGGACACAGAAAAGTGGCCACTGAAGGAGGAGGAGAAACAAGAGAGTGGGGTCCTGGAGGCCGAGGGAAGAACGTTTTAAAGAAACACTGGTTAAGTGTGTCACATGCTGCTGAGAGGCGGGCTACAGAGAGAGCCGGAGGGTTGACCTTCGACCTTGCAAGATGGACATTATTAATGGCCTTCACAAGAGAGGCCTCAGACCACGGTGGCAGCGAGATAGAGACCGGGATGTGAGACAATGAATTCAGCAGATATATTTGTTGAAGACTTTTGCTCTAAGACGAAGCAGAAAAGTAGGCAGGGGTTGGGGGAAATCACAAGGGGTGAAATTGCTCTTTTGCTTTTTAAGGTGGGAGACACAGAGCATGTTAATAATTCGGTAAAATCGAGGGTGTGAAGTACGGATGGCTTCCTGTAGAATCGTACTCCAATGCCTAGATCTGAGTGGTCACCAGCACGCGTCGGCTTCCTCCCATCATCGAGATGTAAGTAAAACCTCTTGAATTCTTAACTCTGCTACGGGACTCACAACAAAAGCCTGGAATGTGAAACTTGTTCTGTAACCGAATTAGCACTCAGAACGTCCCTGACCTTGCTTTGCTCTACTAAAGAGTTTTCCACGAGTTCATTGTCTGTGACAAGTATACTTTATTTTCACTAGTAAGTTTTCTGGTTGGTTTGCTCTTGTTGAAAAAAATAATAATAATAATAATAATGGCAGTTTGTCAATCCTGCCCCCGATTTGGGGTCTGTCTACGAAAGGTCCGATGAGAAGCATGGAGGGGTGAATGTTTAAAACTAAGCGAGGGACTATGAAAACCCCTTGGATGAAGAGGAGAACAAGGAGAGAAATAGGAGAGACCAGTTGTTATGAGGACCCTTCCTTGAAACCCAGATCTTCGGAAGCTAGCTTGGGAATTACTAAGTGTAGTTTCCTGTGAAGAGGCCATGCTGTAGAAAGAGAGGCCAGCATCCGGGTACCAGTTACAGTCTTATGAACTGTATGCTGATAACTCAATCTCTGTGAGATTCCATCTCTCTGTGCATAAAATGCTACCACAGTGTCCCTCAGGAGGAGGCTAGAATAGGTTTAAAATGTCCATAAGTGGAAGTCCGGGACAACAGCAGGTGGTCAATTAAGGTCTGTTTTCGTTTAATTCATCTTTTGATTTTAGATTAATTAAGTGTATTGACCCATCACTCAATGGGCCAAAGAACTGAGCTTTGACAGACCCTTTCTAAATCCCAGGCAGTTAGTTCCAAGGTACTATGTGTGAGACAGAATCATCCCCACCCTCCAAGACATGCGTGTATATGTACATTGTAGGTTATGTCATATTAATATAAGTGATGCACCGTGGTACAGTCACCAGTAGCATTTACCTGGGTGGCAGGTGGTTGACTTCATTAATTGTGGCAATAGGCCAAAAAAGACGATTCATTCTGCAATCAGCTAACTTGGCGTAGAGAGTATTCTGTGTGACAGTCCCTCCGAAGGCGCTATGGTAACGTGTACAAGGTGTGGTTCCTCCCCACTTACAGGAATAGTAACATAATTAAGAAACTCAATCACACATGGTTATTAAGTCATTCAACACTCTTCTAAGCACTGGGCTACAGCATTATAGAGGAGAAGCAAGACCATTCCCTTGTGATCTTACATGCTAGTGAGAAAGACAGATAATATAAACAAAATATGTACAATTTATATGCTTAAATGGATATCATAGCAAGAATAATAGAGATGGGCTGTAGGCATATTTTTTGTAACTCTAAAATCCATGGGCTTTTCATTATAGCGGGCGTTGGGAAACCATTGTCTGTAGGCCAGGTCCAGCCTAGGCCTTGGTTTTGTAAATGGGGTTTATTGGCACACGGTCATGCCCATCTGTTTGTGGGTAATCTCTTCTCACTTTCTATACTGACAGCAGCATAGGACAGGCACAAGAGACCCCAGGCAGAGAAACAGTTGCTCAATAGACCTTTTTCAGCAAGTGTTTATCATGGTCATTTCTATTACGTGCTTGTAGCTTGTACAGAATTAAACAGTTCAACAACCTGAGAACTTACGCTGCACATATTCACTGTGTCAGACACTGGGATAAAGGAATGGGCACAACAGACAAGGTCCCTGCCCTCAGGAAGCCTGAAAGCCAGAAGAGAGGGAAGACGCATCCGGGAGGCGTTTCCTGGAAATGACTGTGTCTGCTAAGAACAGCAGAAAGGACTAGGAACTTACGCAAGTCACGCAGGGCGGAGGAGGAACTCACGAAGGAAGAGCTGGGCGCTCAGGGTCGGAGAGGAGCACGTGGCACGCTGTGTCCTCGCACACATCCGGAATCTTGATGGAGACTTGAGGGAGCCAGGTGTGAAGCTCGGCTCCGAGGGAGACGCCAAGTCGCCTCACTCATTCTCTCTGACGGTGAGGGACAGACATCCAAACCGTCTTCTTTTTTGATGCTTCTAATGTGTTTAAAATGAAACGAATTCTCAAAAATATGTCCGCGTAATATTGACTCGTTTTGTAGGAGAAAATATCACTCTAAGAATCACCTCGGGATCAAGTTTATATAAAAATAATTCACTAGGTCACTACAGCAGGAGTGGTCAGAAAATGGGACATAGCTTTAAATTTCTATGAGATACATTCTTTTCAATTCCATAGGTTTAGATGCACTTGTAATTTTTTTTTCTTATTTAGAGGCAATAATAAAAGTCTATGTTAAAGGACATTGTTTTTGTAAGACTGAGGTCTAATGGTCCTCATTAGAGTAGTCAATCTATTCACTAATTTAATAAATACTTACTATAGGCTAAGAACATTCTAGAGGTCAGTCACAGACACATTGGTGACAAAACAAGTTAAGGCACTGCCTTTGAGGTCCTGGCAGCCCCCCGGGGAAGACAAATATTAAATAAAGATAAATAATTCTATGATACCTTATCACGTTAAGTGCTTTGAAGGACTTAACAATCTCTTCCTACGTCTCATTCCATATCTATAAAAAGACAGGGTGAGAAAGTGTATTTCTTAGTCGACCTTGACACTGGAAGTTCTACCCGCTAATCAATCGATGGAGACAAACCTCCTCGGAACAAGTTCAATAACAGGCATAAGGTGACAATCATCAAAGGGACAGAGCGATTGCTCAGAAAACACACAAAGCAGAGCCAGCAGCATCCATCCGAGTCCTAAGACTGTGGAGTCAGAGCTGGAAAAGAACAGAGAAATAGCGAGGGAACGGGCATCACGTCCAGAGAATTTTAAGATCCTAGGGACATGGGGATGGGGGCCCATTTGCAGCCCAGGACTTTAAAAGTGAGAAAACTACAGCTTAGAAGAGGTTAAGAGACCCACCAAGTGAGGAGAGTGAGCCAGCGACGCGGGAATCTTAACACTGGCATCTTACAGAGTCCGGTAGACTCAGTGATTTTCCAGAAAGGCAGGTTAGCTGAGTCAGAGGAGCCATTTCTCCAGGCTCAGAAATGCCCTGCTGTATGTGAATGATTCTCACCCCAAAAGATGAAGAGAAACAGGAATGGACTGAGGGCTGAAACGGCCTGAGTCAAAACTCCAGAGAGACGGGTGTATGCGGCCAATGAATAGTGTTAGAAATAAACAAAAAACTGGGGAGGGGGTTGAGGTCATAGAGAAGGGATGAGGAGGGGGATACTTGTTTCCTAGAACACATTACAAAACGTGTCATCTTAAAGAAGGCCGGTTCTCATGGCACGGGGTCTCCGTCTGCTGAGCCGAGTGGCTGGTTTCTTGCGACACTCTCGCCGAAACAGACGGAGTCAGAGCATCTTGAGTTTCTGTCCCTCTGTGGCCTTCGCGAACCAGATTCTGTGTCTTTAAATTCTCAGAGCCGGGTCCCTGGGAGAAGCCGAGAAAGCCACCGTGGACGGGGCCACTCTCCAAGCAGCTCTTCCTGATCCCCAAACTGAACGGCTGACACATCAGTTACAGTGTCGGGAAAACGAAGAGAACCTGACTCTTCTTCATCCCTCCACTGATTTCAAAGGGAGATGTGTCATTTCCCTTTCACACGGCAGCGTAAACTTCCTTAATAAGAATCTCACGCTGCCTGACAGGGAAATGAATCTCAGGAAACAGGTGTGTTCATTAGGAGTTGAGTGTCTTTTCATTCCTGCCATCAATTTTCACTTTTCCCTTCCTCCTTTCCAAACATGCGTGGTTAGACACACACACACACACACACACACACACACACACACACACACACACACATTTTGACTGTATACTCTCTATCTCTTTTGCATCTTACATTTCCACTATTCCGATTTATACCAACAAAAAAATCTAGATGAATTCTGCAATCCCTAACATTTCTCAAATTCCTTTTTTGAGGAAAGGCATGATCTTATCATTAGATTTTTTTTTTTTTACCACGAGTCACGGGGTGCAGTCAGGAGATTGCTCAGGAATATATCTATGCTCCTTTGAAATAAATGTGAGGCCCCCATTACAATACAAAGTTTTCCTTAGTAATTTAGAGCTCTCGAGTTACATTCAGATCTATTATTTCACCTCATTCACTCAATGGCTTTGGGGTCTAGTGGGTGGTGTGGAACATAGGAGGAAATAAAAGCCCCAGCTTTCTAAATGGCTCCGGAAACTAAGGCCCAAAGAATCTCAACTATTTGCTTATGGCTGTGCACCTCCTCAGCAGGACGAGAAGCAGGTTGTCACTCAGGACAGCAAAGGCCATTCTGCACGCTACCCTGTAGCTTCTTAGGAGAAAATGAGGAAATAGGTAAGTAAATAAATGGGTAAATAAAAACAAAATCAAGAGCTACCATTTGAATACCTTCCCTGATTACAAAGAATAATCACATGTCAACCTGACAAAATTCCAACAAACTAATAAAAAGAGGGAGAAAAGCACTTCATTTCAGAAGAACAGAATTCAGAATCCAAAGTTAGGGTGAGATGAACATTTAATACTGTAGTTGATATTATTTGTGCCTTTCTCCTCATTTAGGCCATGAGTGTCTTGATGTAAAAGATTGTTGTATTAATTTCTGTACCCCAAGATCGATAAAATAAACAAACTAGAGGATTAATTTAGAATGAGGAAAATGTTTAGTATTTTGAGGCCAGAGGGAAGACTGGCTAGGACCTCATTCTTGTGCATTATCTAGGACAATGTGTCCTGGGTCCTCACAGAACTGATTCGAGTGCCATGTGAGAAAGAAAAGCAGGAGCTTTGGAGCCCAGAAAAAAACAAAACAAAACAAACAAACAAAAAAAAGTAAATCCCTACTGGGCAACTTGCTAAATGTCTCCATAAGTTTCTTAATGTCAACTAGTACCCGCCTCAGTTTCCTCATTCCTTAAATGAAGAAAAAAACCCTTGTGGAAATGTTATACGGATTAGCGATGGCATATCTAGCGTGTCTATCTAACCGACAGGTGTTTACACACTCTGTCTCTACCGTGGGGTCACAGGCTTACTCCTAGAATGACAGTGTCATCACCATCTCCTCCAGAATGTAAATCAATGCCCTGGGTCCTGACCCATTCTGGAAAAGGCATCGACCTGATTTTCTCCCCAGCCGTTATGATGAGATCTTAGAAAAGGCATCGAGATCTTCTGGACCTCAGGTTTCCTTGCTAAATAAGAAGGAAAAAAAAAAAAAGAAAAACAAGTGGAAAGCAGGAATTGTACGACTTTGACCACCTCTTGACCACCCCCTCCAGCTCCTGACTCATTATTATGTAATTTTGGTGCCCGTCTCTATTTTCACACATGAAATGCATTGGGTGGAGGACTTTTTCCTAGTTGTTTACACTGTACCTGACGGGCATCTAGACTTCTTTTCACATCATCGTATATAATTTCTGACAGGAACTGGACTGGTTAGCCATTCTTTGTAGGTTGGGAGAGATGGTCTTGACAGACGGTCCAGACAAGCTATCGAGACGTCACAGCATAACATACGTGAGGACAGACTCCGGAGACAGGAAGAGACTAGGTGAAATCTCATACTTTAGCTAAAAGAGTAAGTATGGGATATGGGTGAGAAAGTGCGTAAACATGCTGATGGGCATTAACGAAGAGAATAAGCAAATCAAAGTTGACACTAAAAATGAAAGAGAAGTCAGTGAATAACCCAACTTGGCCCTATTAGGTTTCTTCTCCACTAGTGCTTGGTTACCTCACCCGTTGGTAGGGCCTCTCAGCAGAAAAGGCAGGGTACTAAGGAGCAAGGATAATATGCATGGAAAGCTAATTCTATTACTCCTCATTTTCTTCCCAAATTTGAGTCATCAAATAAAATGTTCTTTGAGTGTCCACTTCATGCGGGCCTTGCTACGTGCTAGCCACTGCAGGGGGGATTGGCTAAGTTGGCTGACTCAACTTTGTAACGTGTGCACCCCAAAGGTGAGGCCTCTACAAAATAAAATTAGCCAAGGGCAGGTCTAGGTCAGAAATGAGATTGGAGGTGGAGGAGCTGGGGTAGAATTTTGCTTCATACAGGGGTTCGTGGACCTAAGGTGATGTTAGTTCTGCCGTCTCTAAGGAGTTGCTTGCCTCAGTGGGAAAAACAGACCAAGAAACAAACATGAGGGTGTAGGTGGGAGGTTTCCACGGACCTGGCACACCGCACGTCACTTCCTCTACTTTCCAGGCTGAAATCTGTCCTGTGGCCCCACATAAATGTGAGGAAAGTGGAAACCTATGGCGTGGCTCTGTGCCTGAGAGGAGGATAAGGACAGTAACAAGCGAGCAGGCTGGGCCAGGGGTGGAGAAAGACCCAAAGCAAAGTTCAGCACAGTAGTGGACACAAGCATGTGAATTTTTTTTATTTATGGCCCAGTGCCCCTCACCCAATCAGAGAGACCCATAAACAAAAGAAACTAAAACCAGGCCATAAAGTGGTGGGTAATTAATTTCCAACAGAGTATAATTGAGGAAATGCTTCATAGAGTAAATGGGGATGAGATGTACCTAATGGGATGCGTTTCATGTAGGAAATTTCACTGAACTGTCCACAGATGATCTTAGTAAAGCACATCTAACAGACTCTTCTATCAGTTTTTCCAGAGAGCCAGAGATGGAAAATAAATGATGCACTCATCAGAGAGAGACTGTCACTGGCCACCCGCTTCCGGTGGCTTCCCTGTCGCTCTCTATCCCCAAGCCTGCTCTTGGTAAACAGTTACCAGATGGTGTGTGTGTGTGCTGTCTTTCTTCCCTCCATGAGTACCACGGGATAAGGACGTTTTCTACCCCCATCGACTGGTCTATTCCCAATACCTAGAACAGGGCAGGGCACAGTGTTCAGTGAGTATTTGTCAAATGCGCTGTACAGATTGAAGGTCTAGCTGACTGAGCGAGGTCATTCTGTGTGGGGCTGAATAACGAAGATGAGTAGGAAGCCAAAGCTGGAACAGGCAGTAAGAATAACTGAGTCCAAATCCTTTTTATTAAAGAAATGGAGGCTTAGGGAAGGAGACAGATTTTTTTTTTTTCCAAGATGACATAACAAATGTCAGAACATATTCTCAAAAGCAATATAGTGACATTCCACGACATTCTTGCCAAACTAGACTACCACTTAACTGTAAGCAGATTTTTGGAATTTTTTTACACTTACTGTTACTTGTTATTTAATATCGTTATTGTCACTTACTGACAAAATCCATGTGTTGTGAATTGCTGTGCAGCATTAAACGATCGTATTTCCTTTTTCAATTCTATGTGTCTAACACGAAGAACAAATCTGAAAGCTATATGACTGAAAAAAATATCCTTAAAGCATAAAGATAAAATATAAAAAGTTATCAAAATGAACTAAATTGATAAATACCTAGCCACACTCCCAGGTAGAGATGCAATTGCCCTAGAGGACGTTCAATTTCCTATGAATTAAAAGAATATAAAAGCGAGGGTTTTTTTGTTTTGTTTTGTTTTGTTTTTGTTTTTGTTTTTTTGTTTTTGTTTTTGTTTTTTTTAGCAAATTACCTCGATTTAATAAGAGAATGACACATTTCAATGTTTGCAAAGGTTCAGGTATTCTAATAACTCTGGTGATAGGTATCAAAGTCTGTTTTGTTTTGTTTTTTATTTTTCTCTTTTGATTTGATTTCATTTCTGGAAATGTATCTTAAGAAAATAGTCAGGGCTAAATAACATATAACTCCAAAATATATATGCGAATATATTGCATATATTTATATCTATCATCTAACATACATAAATATATATTTAATAATATATAATATGTAATTATATTATATATTATATATAATAGCATATAATAAAGCTATACCATATATGAATGTATGTAATATCCACGATATACTTTGAAGGGGCTATAAGAAAAGTTTCGAAAAGACACTTTAAAAGAACTAAAGCTCAAAAGATGAAGACAGTGGGAATGGATGATGATATGCTTTAGTAGAAGTAGTACCTTTTTTAAATCCTATCTCAGGCATCACTACATTGCAGAGTCTTAAGGGTTCAGACAATTCTAGGCTCTATGAGACAAAGCCACCCCTTTGCCCACTCCTGCCTCAATGTGGCTGATAACAAGGTGCGTGTGTGTGTGTGTGAGAGAGAGAGAGAGAGAGAGAGAGAGAGAGAGAGAGAGAGAGCGCTTTTAAATAAGCATTTAATAATACAATCTGCTAGAAAGAAAATGTGAAATTACAGAAAAAGGACTTATATGGGACAAAAGAATGAGCTAACTTCTTTTACATGAATATGGCTGGCATTTTCGTCATCTAAAACATGAATATGGCTGGTATTTTCTGATGATATGCAATCTTAGGAATCTGTTAAAATTAGACTTTATTCAAGGAGTACAGAAAAGCGTTCATAAAAAACAATGCATGCTTTTGATTTAAATTCTCTTTTAGCAACAGTTACAAAGAGACACATCTTCTTAGTATTAAAGTTTAATCCACAATCAGCATTGAATAATATTACAAATGCAAAGTGAAAATATATGGTAAGATGTATGATTTAGACCAGAAACGTTTGGATAGATTGCATACGCTGTGCCTGGTGACCAGTCTAATGTTGATGCCATTCGCTCATCTACCAGGAGACCCCACGTGACCTTTGGATTTCTTAGGTATTGCTCAACTGTTGTTAAAGACAGATTGTCACATATGGTAAGAACACGCTCTTAATACATTTAATGTGTTTTCTCATATTTATGAAAGGTATATTTTATAAGGAAAAAGTATTACCACTGATGATTTTCTCCCCTAAGATCTATTCATACCTCTTGACATTCAGGAATTCACATCCGTCAGAAATAGCAAGACCTGGTCTTTTTAAGTTTGCATCTTATACAAGGTGACATGTTTCTGGAGTCTAAAAAAAACCCATAAGATCTGGCATCCAAAGGCTCAGTAAAGTTTGTTTGAACGAATTCATGTACAAAACCCCATCATTTCACAAATGCAGAAGCTCATTGAAGGATGGAGACCTGGAGTCTGTTCTAGAAAATACCATTTGACCTCTTGGATTTCAAGGAGCCTAAAACTGGCTCTTACATGCGTATCCCCAGTGGAGTCCCCGAGGGCCGGGTGCCTCCATTGATTTGCTTCTTTCTGCTGCAGCTCCCAGCATTCAGGATCGGCCCGAGAGAAGAAATTCGGCCTCAGAGGGGCAGCTGAAGACTCCAGAGGGATTGAGCAAGGGCTGCAGCTTTCAAACTGGCTCATGGGGGCCTCCTGTGGGTGGCAGGTGCTGTGGCTCTTCGGACTCCCCCATCCCCAGACCTAAGTGGCTGTGAGCAAATGATTTCTGTCTCTGTTTCATAACCTCATTGTGTTCTAAATGTTCTTCTAAAGTCACAGTCCGTCAAGCTTGAGTTTTGAACTGGAAAATGATTTGGAACCTGCGAAATAAGCAAGTATGTTAAAGTTACCTGAGGCAGAAATGAGTCGTCTTTAGCCTGTTATGCAAATTTAAAGTTGACATTAGATTGGGTTGGGGTTTGGGGAAAGGTTATTGTCTAAAGAATTAATTACTCTTTCAGACTAAAAAAAGAAAAAAGACAGGAACTATGTCTTGTAGGCAAAAGATATCAAACCATTGAGTGATTATGACTTTTCGTCTAGTTTCTATCTTTATCTCTATTTCTATCTCCATTTCTGTCTTTCTGTGTGTGTATGTGTGTGTGTGTGCGTGCAAATGCGCCTCAAATACATCTTTTTTTTATCACTATAGATTCAGCACTTAGCCCACTCTCTGACATATAATTTTACTTTATTTAGGACATTAAAATTATTTGGAGAACTTATAAATGAATGTGTAACTATCAGAGAGAAACCAACCACAATAATCCAGAGGGAGGGACTTGAAGGAATAAAGAGAGAGTTGCTTTGTAGTAGAAAGAATATTATTGCTAGAATATTACAGAAACATGTTCATGGGGACCTATTAAAATCGAGTTTTCCTTAAGGCTGTGAATACAGAACTAGTGCCAAGCAGAAAGACTTTGCTTATTGTCATACGATTATTCTGGGCAGAAAAAAATGTTACACTCAGTTCTTTCATGCATCTCACAGTCAAAAGAAATGCTGAATAGTCAGAAGAGATGTCACACAGATGTGTTGTTGCAATCCATCCAACCAGTCAATGTCCTAATGTTTTGGTAAATATTTTTAAGTATTTAGATGTGTGACATTTTGGTAGCTGCCTGCAGTTAGAAGGAGGTTGGAGCTATACATCCCTTACCTAACAACTTGGCAAAGATGCGGTATGTTAAAATGGAAACAAACTTTAGGCCAAATTCTTTTAAATGTTCACTAACAGGCACTTTGAAAAAAAAAGAGAGAGAGAGAGACTGTTCCGAGGTTAATACATCAGTTGGAAGAGGGATGAGCCTTCTCGCCATCTCTCTGGCCAGGTCAAGTGATAGAGGCTTTTGGTTTGTGAAAAGGGGAAGTAGCTCTAGATAGAGATCTCTGAAGATGACTGGGCATGGCGTTGCTGGTTTGCTACTTTGTGCTGTTGGTTTCTGATCTAATGTTTCTAAAGAAATTTAACTGTGGCTAGATATAGCCACATATATATGTTTGTGTATATATGTTACATTGTTTATACTAAAGTATTCTTCAAGTAAATTGACACACAAATGATACAATGTATAAAATTTCAGGTCAGCTGGAAAGAACTCAAACTGGAGGAGAACCCTGAATTAGATGTAGCTGTAATGTAGTTATCATTCATTCATTTATTCATGCGTTCATTCATTCACATAAAAGATGTCAATTACATGCCAATACCAAGACTAATGAATTCGTGTGGTGACTTTAGTGCTTTGATACACATGTTAAGTGCAGTGTCTTTTAAATTTATAATTCAGGGTTTTGAAAAACACATTTTAATAATTTTTTTAAAGTATATAGATTTTTAATTCAAATAACTACATCTCAACAGCCCTGGGAAAACTTCTGATCACTAAGTGAAACCAAACCATCACTACCTATCGGCTGTACTATACAGATTTAGAGCACATAAGTTTGCCATAGGGTTACTAGACTTTTAAAATTAGACATATCATGTGAAGGAAAAATCGTAGTGGGACAAGATCTAACCTGCTGGGTGACAATTGTCCCTGGCTTTCTCACATTTCTGAACATCTTCTGAGCAACTACATAAACAGTATTTTTTCCCGGACTATCATTTCAAGCATGTTTTATTAAACAAAAAACAAACAAACAAACAAAAAGAACAGCCTTGGAAGAGAGATAGTGTTTCCATCTGGAGTGAATTTCTTTTTATGTTTGCTGGCCAGGGTAATAAAGAAAATGTCCTTTTCTAAGCAAAGATTGAGCAGGTTTTCTAAAAAGCCCCTGATATAAAACTGGAATTTTCTAAGGGTTTCATTTTTTGGAAAACATCCTACTGTGTAACCAGGTAACGCTTTTCCTTGTTTTGTTGTCCTTGAGATGTGGGTCTCAGGAAGCCAGTACAAAAATATCACTCTGGCTACTGATGTTGCTGTGGGTGATTTATTATCTCTTGTCTTTGACCCGGGAGGTTCACGTCCCCGTAAGTTTCAATGGAACTTAGCCATAGCAGGCTAACTTGTTAGTTTGTGCATAGATCTCAGACCCGTCATGGTTTTTGACAAGTGCCCTCACCCGCAGTTATCCTAAATAGGAGCAAAAGTAGGGACGATTCACACTTCTGTTTTCTAGTATTCAAAGACAACTGATATAAAACTGACTCAAAATGAAAAGTATGAAATGACTTGGAAGTCCATTGAAAATTTAAACATCCCTTTTACTGCATCCCGGGGCACCATGAAATGGTAAAACCATCGTAAGACTGAGAATAGAATAACCATGAGTTCCGATCCTGATTTTGACACTCACTAGCCGGGTGACTTTGAATAACCCATTTGCCTCCTTAGGGCCTAAGTTATTCTTTTATAAAACGGATGCATAGTATACTACTTAACAGGGCTTTTTTTTTACATTAAATCATAATACATGTGTGAATCTGTAGCTTAGAACCTAACAAATACTTGGTGGTGGGTAATATCCTTTATTCCTAAAGACTTTAAAAATTTTTGGCACTTGCCTTTAAAATTCTTTATTACAACAAGAAAAGTGATACTTTATACCTATGTACATACATAGTTATATATTAAACTCTGGTCATCTTTCTTTTCTCATTTCTAACAGAATCTTGTTTTATTCAGAGTCAACTATTCTTCATTCCAGAGATGGATCCCAGTGATCCTAAACCAATATGTGTATCATATTCTTTGGTGAATATCACTGCTCTAAGAGTGGGCATATAACCCGAGACAACCCAATCAGACTGAAGGGGAGAATTGATGTTCTGTGGCACAGGGAAATGTTATTTGAACCATGTCCCCTGAAAAAGACATGTCGAAGTCCTAACCCTGATACCACACAATGTGACCTTGTTTGGAAACTGGGTGCTTGCAGGTGTCATTAGTTAGGGTCATAATGGAGCAGAAATGACCCCTAATCTAATACAAATGACGTTCTTGTAGGAATACAGCCATGTGAAGAAAGAGACCCACAGAAAGAACACCACGTGGCATTGGTTAGAGTTATGTGACTACCAGCCGAGGGACACCAAAGATACACCGGTAAAAGGAAGAAAGATAAAAAAATTTTCCTATGGATTTTAGAAGAATAAGACACTGCTGACATCTTAATGTCAAATTTCCAGCCTCCAGAGCTGTGAGACAATAAATTTCTGTTTTCTGTTTTTTGTTTTTAAAGAAAACAGAATCGTAATGGAGTTCTGATCTTCCAAGCCTAGTATCTTCTCAATTTCTGGGCTTTTTGTATAAAATGATAGACTTTCTTATTGGACAAGCCAGTAAGGATGATATATTTTTTTGATACTTTCATTGGAAAATGCTCACAAAAGCACACGCATATAGATTTATATGTGGTGTAATATATGTAAATATATTGGCTACGAACACTATTTATTCACTATTTATGGTTGCCTACTATCTGTGTCATTCTCTGTATTATACAAGAAAGTAAAAGAAATAAAGTTGTTTTCCAACTAACTCTAGCTTCTTTGAGGATCGCTGTCAGGCTTTGTGTTATAAAATATGCAGAGTTGTGAATATGGTTGATACTCTATAAATACCAATTCTCTTTTAGCACCTACCACTCTATTTTGTAATTATTCATTAAATTCCTGTGTCCCTCCTTCTACTCTTGAAGCCAGGGAATATGTTTTCACGTGGTTTTCATAACGCAAGCTCATAATATTTGAGAGCAATGCAAATTAAATGAATGAAGGAGAGTTACAGCTCTTTTTTAAAATCTTGAAATATCTTAAAACAGCTCTCATCTCACTTTTGAAATCTCTAGCTTTCTTCCTTTGGTGTGTCACTCATGATGACACAGAAACAACGGTGACATGCTCCATTAATTTCTTCAATCGTCTGCCTCTTGGTTGCCAGGTAGATGCAGGATTGAAATAAGGATCAGAAGTTCTTCCGCTATTACTGTTAATAGAATTGGGCAATAAATACATTAGAATTTTCCTACAAGGAAGAAACAACTTTTTTTGAGTTGGATGAATGCTCAGTTATAGATATACTAGTGACAGGTATACTTCGAGATAAAATGTATTTTGTGGCATGCCATAGTAAAGCACACCAGGTCCCCTCTGGTCTAGACCACTTAGATCTTCCTCCTTTCCTCATTTCTCCTTGTCCTCCTAATCCTCTGTCATCCAAGTTTACCTGGGAGTTTTCTGGCTTCGTTACAGAAAGTTCCATGTCCCAAGAAAAGCCCTAGACCCAGGCAAACTGGAACCGTCGCCTTCCCTTCTCAGTCACCCCCTTTTCCTCTCTTTGACCATGAGGTGCACGGAAGCATTGAGCGTAACAGTTATTTCTGCCCAGCACGTGGTTGCCATATAGTTTCAGTAAGTGGACAGTTTAATGACCTCATGACATAGAAGAGCTTCAGGGCCAGGACGATGAGGAACGAAATCTCAGCCCGGCCTCGCGTTATCGTGGAATCTGATTCCACACGTCTTGCCTCTGGGAGCCTCAGTTCAGTCATGAGCAAGAGGGTGGGAAGGAGCTGTATTCGATGAGACGTGCTTGAGTTAGTGGGAAAAGTACCAAGTCAGAATAGGAGACCTGGAACTGGAAATGAAGTCTCTGTAAAGCTAGAAGGGTCACAAGTCTGAGTTCCTGCTTCAGCTGGGCCAGTGTTTGGTGAGTGGCCCTGCAGGTGGTTTTGCGTTTGTTTGTTTGTTTGTTTATTTGTTTAAACCCTTTAGGGCCTCCACTCCTTATTTTTAAAACTGAGGTACTTATTCTCTTTGTATTATTATTATTATTTTTTTGCTATTATTAATGGAAACCAGATGTTTTTCAGACATTAAACTTCCCAGCCATAGAGTTTTTCCCTTGTTGTTTCAGGGCTGCTCAGCGTGGCCAAGGGTGCATGTCATAAAAGCAGTGTATGCCCATCTGAATCCTTAGCTCCTGACGTTTACATAGCAAGACAAAACAAACGAGGCAAACCACAATGAAGCAAACGTGGCTTTTTAAATTTTTTTTTTAATACCCGCTATGGAAAAATTCAAACCACAACAAAATGAAACACCTTCCCTGTTAATAATCAAACTTTCGGTTATTGAGGCCAAGTCATTCTTCTTTTCTGTTATTGAAGGAGCAAGACGCCGAATTCCCTGGGACACCTCTCGACAGCACAGCTGTCTTGGGTGGGCACGCTATAGACCTGTTTACGAAGTCAGTGGACACTGCCAAGGTTTCCAACTGCGACATGAGAAGTGGTAATGAGTGTAGTTCTTAGGAAATCCATTGTTCCCTGAAGTGTTTCATAGCTGTGAAACACTATTGTTCCTGGTTCCTGACGTGTTGTTGGCCGAACCATCCCAGGGATAAAAAGCAAAAACGGATATCCGCTGCCATAAGAGTGGGTGAAAGAGAACGCCTGGCTAGTAGATAGCATCCCAGAGTTCTCCAAAGGGCAGAGATTGCCCCTCTTCCCTTCCCATTGACCATGCTCTCGTGCATTGCGCACGTCTCCCACTGACTGGTATTTATTCCGCATCAGCCACGTACAGAGCTGAGTGCTGAGACACAGGGGATGGTGACATCAGACACACGAGTTTTGCCCTCCGAGAGCTTATGCAGTGAAGTAGCTCCTCGCCAAATAATCAACTAGCCAAATGCAAAATAGCAAATGGGGCAAGGGTTACTTAGCAAGTACACGGTTCCTGAAGAGCTTTAATGAGTCAGTTCGGACCTGGATTCTGTCCTGGTCCAAGAGTTCAAAAAACAAACAAAAAAAAGCAATCCAGGCAAAGAGCAGCTTGGACTGAGTCCCAAAACATGGACAAAAATGAGGTCAATGGGAAGGAGACAGAGGAGATTTCTGGCCCAAAGGAATAGTACTTGGAAGGGAATTTTGAATGCGGAAGAGCATGGAGGGCTCAGAGAGCTGGGAGAAGGCCATGTGGCCCCAGTCAGGGGCAAGGTATGAGACGAGGCGGGCAGAGGGGGTGTCAGAGTAAGAACCCTGAGGACCATTTAAAGGAGCTCTGGCACCGACCCAACAAAACTGAGAAGAAAGTAACGGGCATGAAACAGAGGGTGCTATGCACTTAGACTGAGAGTTTAGCAATTTACTCAGGCTGTACTGAGTTCATTCATGAAGGGCTCAAGCAGATGACAGTACATGAGTTAAGAGATCCTCGCCAGAGTTAGTTGGACCAGCAAAGGGACGATAGAAATGGTGGGGAGTGGATGGAATTGGGATGCCTTAGAAAGACATCTACTGGAGTGAATTTTAACAAGTACATACCTTGCAAGATCATGAGAGGTTTGGCGGCTACCCTAGCACCTCACCATGCATAAAAAACAATTCTATTGATATCACGAACAAATGACATGGCGTTGCCATATTTGTAGGTAAAACAATGGTTGAACATTGACGATTTCATTAGGTGCCCTTTCTTCTGACGGGCATGTTTGCTCATCATCCACGGCGATTCCATCCAAGCAAAGCATAAAATGCAGGAGAAGGCATGGGTATGCCTTTTCCTGGTTTAACACCTGTAATAGGATTTTTCTTGCCATAGACGTACGGGCCTCTAGGGTCACAATGGGTCATCGGAAAACCTGGTTCGACACCTTTCTTTTATGAATTAGAAAATTAGGTTTTGGAAAGGTTAAGAGACCTGAAACTTAAATAAAATCAAATGATATAACGTAACAGAGTCAAATATATGATAAAGCAAAACAGATGCTCTTTAATATTCGTTCATACCAAACGCAGAAATATCAGAGCACGTTTTCGTACAACAAACTCGAGTAGCATACACTGACTTCCAGGAAAGCGGGTTGCAAACAATAGAATGGCAGGATAGAGTTAAATGTCTTATCCAGTCACCGGAATGAAACGCTTAGACAAATCAGGGTGACTACAGAGCCTCGGCGTACGATGCCGTACCTAGTGGCTGTTCTGAGGCTTTGTCAGTCTGTCCTTATTTTCGTGACAGAGTACCCTGGCATAACACTTCTTCTTCTTTCTGAGCAACATTGTCGCACGTCCATTCAGATAAATCAACACCCCGATCTCCACCGGCCCATTTGTCAGAAATGCCAAAATGTGGGCTGACCCATACAACCTTTTCACTGAAAAGTGTATATAAAAAGTGTCATCAGGCCTCACACTGACAAGCCTGGAGTAACGGTTATCTTTCCTTTTTCTCTTCCCTGTCTGTTCCAACGACACCACTTGAACCACACCTGCCATTCCGAAGCATAAACTTCACTCTGAGAAGCAGGATGCTCAGAGCGGGCGTTTCTGACTCTTCAAGCAATTGTTATTATGACAAGACCCTGGTAGAGGAAGTGAAATTAAATTTATTGAGCACTTATTTTGCGCTACATTTGGGGCATAAGTAATTTCATGCAACGTCCTTTAAGCAAATGAACCTCAAAGCGATTAACATGCCCCGTGTCACACAGCTAAAATACTACACTCGGGACTCCAGCCCAGGTCTATCAAGCTCAAGGAACAGTCGCTTTGCATTCTACCATGTCACCAGAAGGAATCTAGCAAGCATCCTTCCCTGGAGATCAGTTGTTTGTCTCCAGGAATACACTCTTTTCTATAATCCTTTAGACTCAGCAATGATGCAGCTACCTCGGTGGAGGCTTTGGTTAGATTTCTCGGAGGACAGTGAAAAATAAGAAAGACATGGTTCACTTTAATAATTAATTAGAAGCTAAGGATTCTGTTCAAACCAAGCGTGGCATTTGGGTGTCAAGCCAACGCTATTCCGAGTGGGCTGGTTGCAACGAACTTGTGAACACAACAAAGAAACGGAATGCACACAAGTCCTCTGTGCAATCGTCCTATATTGACACTGAAACATCCAGGCTATGAAATATGCAGGAGATGCAAGGTTGAATCAGAGTGCACTGCTTAATTCGTGCCACACCAACTGAACAGTAAAATGTGATTTAATTTACTATATAATTTGCTTGTTCAACAAAGCTGAAAGATAACTCACTTAGTGCCACTTTGCCGAGAAGTAAGCTGGTAACTGGCGGTGTTCTGTCAGCGAATGGCTTTGTTGTCGATGCCAGAGTAAGCTGTTTGAGTGGAAAATACACGAAATCGAGGGTCTGCCTCGGTGGGGTTTGCAATGTGCTCCTTTTGTCCTCCTCAAGTGAGAGGCAATAACAGCCTTTTGTTTTCCTGACTCGATGAAGTCACTGAGTCTCGCTTGGTGGCACACGGCTCGGGGAAAAATGCACTCAGCCAAATTTAGCACCATTTGGAACTCACGAGTTGTGAATTCTGAACCAAACTTGAATCTTTTAAAAACTCATCTGTTCCGTGGAGCATGTCAGCTCTGTTGGCAGCTTTGCAGCAGGGCTGTCCTGTGGGGGCTGAGCTCAGGGCCCCAAGTCCCTCGTGCTTTCCCCAACGGTTCATTCGGGGTGTCATGTGCCGCAGAAGCTTAGACGCAACGCGGTGGGTGCATTACAAAGCACCGAAAGCTACATCGCAGGAGGAGCAATTTCTCAAAGGTGAAACCAGGGGTCCCTTGCATTTTGCAGATTTTTAATATTTCCTTCGTGTCTTTTGAATCCATTTGTCCTTTTTGTCCCTTAACATCATTCTAGGGTCGACCGCGCGTTAACCCATATCCACCAGAACTTCGAAACTGGCCTCACCCCCACAGGTCTCTCCCACGTGCAGTGAATCATGCATATTCCAATCAGATTCACTTCCTGGAATCCTTACCTTACTTGTGCTGCTTCGTCCTGGTGGTGCTCAAAGCCACATTGGTGTGATGCTCATTTTTTTCCTTCATGAGCCTCGCCTGAGCAGCTCCTGCGCATCAGGCACCAGGTGGACACCTTGAGTGGACAAGGAGCAGCTTTGGCTTCGTGCAAGTGAGTTGTGAATTTAAAACCCAACCGCTATCCCGGCGTGCCGGGCGCCCTGAGAAGGGAGCCGCCTGGGGGAGCCAAGGGTCCAGGCAGGGCTGATGAAGAACAGCCAAGGCATGGACCTCGCAGAGGTGGACGTTCTCAGGGAGGAACTGGAACGCAGCAGACACACAGGGAGGATGGGAGTGTCGTCTCAGCGGGAGAAGAAGCCTGCGCAAGGCAGGGAGGAGGGAGAGAGCAAAAGCAGCTCACGGAACTAAAGCGGCACCCCTACCCCGTCCCGGGGGTGGGGGTGGGGGTGAGGGTGGGGCGGCGGGTGCTGACAAGTGGGAAATGGTGCTGATGATTAAGTGCTGCAAGGGAAGTGGGAGAAAGCAAAGCCGGAGAGGACGGAGTCGGCGCAAGCTGCTAGTGAGTTCGGACCATGCCCGGAAGACAAGGAGCTATTTTACCGGATGACTCATCCTCTTTGACGACACACAGTCCAAATGCCTTCGCCCAGTGTTCCAGGCGGTCCACAGTTTGTTTCCAGCCTACGAGGAAATCTAATCCCTCCGTGTTTCCCTGAGCAAACTTCTTTACTTATCTTACAAACATACGCTGGACATGTCACGGCTTCTGTCTTCCAGCATCTACCCATTCGGTCACATTGCTGTTCTTCACCTAGAACCCCCGCCAGCCTTCCCTCGTCAGAGATGTGTGGCCTGTCTCGCTTTCCTGTATTTATTCATTAAACAAATACTCTGCATTTACTGGGCATAGGGCTAAGGACTGAGAATTCATTTACTCATGTAAGAAGCATCTACAGAGCTTCTACAGGACAGAAACTGTCCTAGGTGCTGAAGTGACGTTGATAAATAGAAGAGAAGAAGCCACTGCCCACGCGATGCATTTTGGGGAAGACAAACAAGTGTATAAACAATTCAAACAGAGCCCAACAGATAGTAAGTAATAGGATGGGAGAGGTATCGGGAGCCATGATCACGCCTCCGAGAGAAACCTAATTTGTACCCAAGCAGTCAAGGAAGGCATCCTGGAGGAAAGAGTATCTGATCTGAAACCTAAAGGATTAGTAGGAGTTAGAAGAGAAGAGGGGAAAGAAAGAGGATCCATCCGAAGCTGAGCAGAAACCACATGCAAAAATCGGGGGCTAGAGAAATGGGGGAACGCCGGGGCAACAGAACCGAGTCGAGATGGCTGGAGGACAAACTGCAGAGAGGAGGCTGAGGAGAGCAGACTGGCTAGGGCACAAAATCGCCACCGAGGATGAAACTGCAGACCCGGGGTCCAACGGGAGACGGGGACGACCGCCCCAAGAAGAGTCATCTGAGGCTTCAGCAACGGCAGTGACGGGGATGACTGAAAGGAGACAACAGATCGGGGAAGCATTTGGGAGGGCTTGGTGACTCCCTGTCATGATGGCGTGAAGCCCTTCCTCCCCCTCCAGGAGAGTGTGACCGACACGATGAGAATAATAATAATGTAGCGAGTGTCATGCCAATGGCCGAATGAACCTGCTCAGGGGGTGCCGGGGCGGGGAAATCAATTTCCTTGGCGTTAACTCGTGCAAAGCGAAACACACAGAGGGGGTGCGAGGCGCTAAACAGGCAATTACAGTTTTCCGGGTTTAAAATGGTGTTTGGGTATGTGGTGCACAATCTCTAGAATATAATTACTGAGGAACAGAGTTTAATTTGTATCAGCTACAATTTACGGCTTGTCTGTGTTTCCAGAAATGATTATGGTTTGAAGCATCTTGCGCCTTCCTTGATGCATAAAAAAAATGATTATCAAGCCTTCAGCAGCAGCCTCCTTCCCTGAGAACTGGCAGGAACAAGCCCTTTCGTCAGAAACAAGGTCCTACAGAGCCAACATATGCAAATGTGCAATCCTGGAACAATAGTTAACTTTCCATAATGAGAACATTGGGAAGGACTACGCTGAAACACCGGGCAAAGGCTCCGCCCAGCAGAACGGCCGCCATCGACGGCTGCGGGGCCTGCAAGTCCGGGCTCGCTCCTGTGCCATTTCACTGTGTCGGAACAGAAGCCAGGGTCTGCCACCGAACTGCCATTTTAACACCGCTACTGTCTTCAGTAGGCTCTCACAAGATGTTTCCGGCCCTTTGTGAAAAGAGCTGATGAGAAGGGACATTAAAAAGCTTTCCTGTGGCAGACGCGGTTGGTGACTCTCCATCAGCCCTGCCGTTAACTCGTTGCTTGACCTTAGGCAAGTCATTTAACTGCTCTCAGTATCGGGTTTTGCATTTTAGCAACAAGGGGGCTGAACGAAATGGCTTCAAAAGATGCCACCAGCTCCCAAAGATGATAACTCTACAAAGGGAAACATGGTCGTTCTTTGAAAAGCCATTCTGAGTGGACAAACACACGCACACACATGCACGCACTATTTTTTTTGGCTATGAAGTTTTAAATGATGTGTGATTGCCTTTAGTCCTGAGAAAAGAAAATAAATACAGATGACCACCTCACATTTAATATGTCATGTTTACTAACGTTTGGTTGTGGAAAATTGTCAAAAACTTTCCCAGGATGAGATCTGGTAGAAAAAAATATGCCTCGTAGATGTCTATGTATTGGGGAGCAGGGTAGCTCCCAACCCCCTGAAAGCAATCTGTCTGGTCAACCAGAAGACTGCACACTCTATTCTCTGGTGAGTAGTTAATGTTTCATTTTTCATAAGAGTAAAGAGAGACAGAAGAGTAAGTGTTCCTGCTCCTAAAAGAACACCCAGCTCTCAACAGCATTACTATGAGGCATTTAGACAGCCGTTCACAGGTACAGAGTGGTCGCAACCATCTTATTATCTTTATGGGAGCTAAAAGCTGTTGAATTTGTCGTACTATACCCCAAAGTGGGTTTGAAGACAGCAAACACTTTCTTGCAGAATCATTGTGTAAGGAGCCACTTCTGTGTTCGTCCCTGAATAATAATAACACTATGAATAATAATAAGAAGAAGGGAGACCACCTAGGAAGACCAGGTGCTGTAGGTGTAAAAAATAAATAAAAATAATAATAAGGGATTGTAAGCTGACAAGGTCCTTGCAAACTGTGAGGTCGACCAAGGGTTGCCTCGTCTAAAAAGAAGTAAGTAAATAAAATAATAAGAAGAAGTAATAATAACACACAGCCTACTACTGTAGGAATTCTGAGGGCAGAAGGGGTAGGGGTGGGACGATGAGACTGGAACCATGAGTGTAAGTAGATGGATCGAGAGGATCTTTAGAAGGTGACATCCAAGCAGAGACTTGGAGGGGAGGATGATGCAGCCTCCTGGGGCAGCATCTGGAGCAAGTGCAATACAAGCAGGGGGCAAATCAGAAACAAGGACCCCACGATGGACAACTGCCTGGGGAGCCTGAGGAGCCTCCTGAGCAAAGAGGATGGAGCAGAGTGAGAAAAAAGCAGGAAGAGACGAAAACTCACGGCAAAGTCAGATTGCACAGAGCCTTGGGCATTGTAAAAGCTCGGGCTTCTACTCTCTGTGAGAGGAGGCAGCGCTGGAGGGTTTTCAACAGTGAGCGATGTGACCTCTTAAAAGCATCTCGCTGGCCATGAGGTGTTGAGAACAGTCTGTAGGGGGACAAGAATAAAGCAGGGAGACCAGTTAGCAGGCGATTGTCATTGTCCTGGTAAGAATACATGGTGGCTCAGAGTGGGTGGGGCAGTGGAGAAGGGAGGACCAGATTCTGATCAGATATGTCTGAAGATAGAATCGAAAAGATTCCCTGCTAGTTTGAATGTGGGATGGGAGAGAAAGAATCTAAATCGTGTCAAGATTACTGGCCTGAGCACCAGAAGCAGGGAAGTGCCATTAACTGAGATGGGAAAGACAGTACGTTAACTACCCACCAGGGGTGGTGGGGAGTGGGAGGGGGGAGGTCAGGGGTCAGATGTGGCAAAGGTAAGTTTAAATTGATGGTTAGACACCCAAGCATACATTTCAAGTAGGCAGTTGGGTAAAGAAGTCTGAAATTTGGGGCTAGGTTTAAGTTTTTCATCACCATAAGCATCCAGGTGGCATCCAGATGTCGTTAGACTAGATGAGAACAACAAGGGAGTAAGTGTGAAAGAGAAGAAGGAAGGTCAAGGCCGGAACCCTGAGCAGGGTCGAGAGGTCGGGAAGAAGCACTGGCAAAGTAAACTGGAAGAGCGGGCCCTGGAGGCAGAAATAAAGCCAGATGAGGCTCCGTCAGAGACCAGGCGGGGACAGGACCCCAGGGAAGAGGGAGAGATGGACCATGTCAAATGCTGCTGGGAGGTCGGGCAGCTGCACACTGAGGACCCATCACTGAATCAGCCTTAGCGCTGAGCTCATCAGGAAGAGTGGAGCGATGCGGGGAAAGGCTACACAAGAGGAATTGGACACAGGAAGAGGGGACAATTCTTTCAAGTCCTTTTATGGCAAAAGGAAAAAGGTTGGCATCTGTTGGAGAGAATGTGGTAGGGCGATGTTTTGTTCTGTTTGTGCTTTGTTTATTAGATGAGATAAATAGCGCCTGCTGGTCCACCGATGAGGATAGAAGGAATGTTTAACTATGCAGAAGGGAGAAGGGAGACCTGCTGGAGAAAGGTCCCGGACTCGGTGACATCGTGTGCGTGTGGAAGGACGGGCTGTTGATAAGTCTGTGCATGGAAACACCCAGGAAGTCAGGGTATCTGGCTGCAAAGGCTGCCCCGTAGATGTGGGGAGGGCTGAGAGCCGACATTCTTTATCTTCTCAGCCATTCAGAACTCGCTCTGCTGCACGGTCTCTGTCTATTGTTCTTCCACGATTCTCCAAGGTGCAGCCCACGTCTTACTTTATTGGAGGTTGGAGTGGCCCCTCACCCTTTGGTGTGATTAGAAGAATCATAAAATCTGGCTGGATTTTTCTATCAGTTTAAAACTAAACGTATGCTTAAGGCACAGCAAAGCAGGCCGGACAGAAGACGGGGACATTCAAGGTCGATATGCGAGTCTAGATCCATGAACACTGGTATCTTCTATCCGCGTTTTCTTCCATGAGCCTTGAGGGCATTATGCTAAATGAGAACAGTCAGATGGAGGAAGACAAATACTGCAGGCTGTTATTTACATGTGGAATCTAAAAAAAGCCAAATTACTGGAAGCAAAGAGTGGAAAAGTGGAGCCCAGAGGTTGCGGGACAGGAAGGTTGTTTAGGGTACAAATTTGTACCTAGAAGGTAAGTGAGTTGGGGGATCTAGTATGCAGCATAGTGACTATAATTAAACAACACTGGACTATAAATGTCAAAGTTACTGAGATCTTAATTATTCTGACCACAAAAAAAGAAATGACAGTTATGTGATTTGATAGAGGTGTTTGCTAACATCATGGTGGTGATTATATTACGATATGTAAATAGATCAAATCAACACTTTGTACACCTTAAACTTACACAGTGTGACATGTCAATTATACCTTAAAAATGAACTTATGCAGCTGAGACATTTTGCTTAAAAAGCAATTTTAATTTCAGAAGTTCAAAATACTAACATCTTATTTTGAATGGCATATAAGAAGAGAGGAACCTTCTATTTTTCATGCAGAGAAATTCCGGAAGCCTTCATTTGTCCCTGCCCCAAAGCTGCATGTTCCGTTCCCGGGGTAGCAGCCTAACGACAGAACCGAAGAAGCCACGTTCTTGTACCTGGCGGTGCAAACGACCCAGCTGCACACACTACCAGAGGAGCGAAGTTTGTGTCAAAGGCCACTGCACAGCTGCCATGGGGTGCTCCCGGGGCAGCAGGAGCAGGTGAGAAAAAGTCGAGGAAATTCTTACCCTCTTAACCCCTTCACTAAAGATCTGCTAATTCATTTAAAATCCTAAGCCCTCCCCTAGTAAACAAGGCTCATCCCCCGCCTTCTTCCCAGGTGTCCCCCATGTCGGTGTTCCCGAACCCCATGTTCACCAGCGGCTCTCACCTCAAGCTCCGAGCACAC
>CM053513.1:87442684-87460339 GCA_028627145.1 Eidolon dupreanum
CGATCCCATGACAGCTCCTTCGCCAAAGCGGTTGCATGCCCGCTCTTGGCTTGCACCCAGCCTGCTCACCCATCCCTCTTTGCACACATTGAATGAGCTCCATTTTCTCTACAAAGTTGTGCCCGAGACCTCCTTAATAGGAAACGCATGACACATCTTGCCTGCATTATTCCCTTGTCAATGACCGAGTTCAGCCTTCTGGCATCTCCCCCATGGTTTCGTATCTCTCGTATAATTTCGTTTGTCATCTCTTATCAGATCCCTTTGGGTCGCGTGTGGCCTGATGGAAAGAACATTTGCTGTGAAGATGAATGTCATAAGTTTGGATCTCATTTCAGCCACTGGTTAGCTGCATGTCCTTTGTCAATATGCCAATTCTCCCTGAGCCCCAGTTTCCTCATCTATATAATGAAACTAGCAATACTCAACTTATCAAATAAGACACAATACTTGAGGTGCATTAACCATAAATGTCATTTCCTTTCCTCTCAGCATTTGCCTTTCTTATAATATCTTGCACAGATCTCAGGTGCTACAAATGTCTTGTGAAGCGATGACAGATTTGCTTAGACATTGACAGAACGATGCAGAGGAACCGTGTTAAGAGGAAATAATTGCGAAATAAACTTCCTGATAAGTGAAAAGACAGAGGGAGAAATAAAATATGTGTAACCATCTTTTCAGGACCTTATTGTGAAGTGTCGCCCATGCTTCCCGCTGCAGGCTGGTCCCACCCTGTTAGCATGCTCACGGCACCCCCGAGGTGTTCACCAAGAGGGAAAAAGAGAACCCGGAGCCTCGAAAATGTAAGAAATTGAGTTGATTTGGAGGAGAAACAGGTATTGCATGCTTCCAAAAACTAGTGTGATCCAACCGAAAAAGCAATAAGGGCCAACCTCATTCTCTGTTGATACGAATGTCACAACTGGCACTGATATTTTTTCTTCTTATTAGTTACCTGACTGTGGCAAACATTTAAGAGAGTTTCGAGGACAGATCGATGCTGAATCTTACTAGCTATTTAACCCTACGGACATTAACTGACTGCCCAGCCTCAGATTCCTCATCTATAAAAAATGCCGGAAATAGGGCCGATGCCATCTATGCCCTCCCTGACTTCCGCTCAGCCTCCACTTTTAACAAGGTCTGTAGAGACCATCACTGCTACTCTTGCTTGGGTCTTTTTCCTGGACAAGGTCCCTGGGCTCACTCGCAGAGCAAGTGCTGAGTGCAGCTGAGTGAATGTCCCTGGATGCTTCCTTACTCAGCAATGGCCGGAGAGAGGAAAGATACACATTCCTCCACACTCACGCCTGGATTAGGATAACAGGGAATCCTCGACTCTCCCTAGCTGTTCACAGGGTTAACTTGCTTGAAAACACATCATTTACTCTCTGCCTTTCTTTCCTTGTCTTACTTCCCCTCTCCCCTACTTCTATTTCCTGGGATCACCTTTTGAATAAACTATTTGTCTTATCTCAGGGTCAGCTTCTGGGGGACAGAGAATAATGCTTTGTAATGTTTGAGTGATTGCATATCAAAGGCTTGGCGCACTTTCTAGCTCATTATGTCACTCAGAGTCTAACCAGAGAATCAGAAGCAATAGAAAAATACAAATTAAGAGACAAATTTAAAGAATTGGCTTATGTGTTGACGGGGGCTGTTGAGAAGAATCCGAAATCTGTAGGACAGACCACGGGCTGGAGCTCTGGGACAGAAACAGAAGATGCTCTTCAAAGTCAGAATACCTTCTTCAGGGAAGCCTCAACTCTGCTCTTAAAGCCTTTCAACTGATGAAATCACGCCCACCTAGATTATCCAGGGATAAACTCTCTTACTTAAAGTCAACTGATGAAGGACTTTAATTACATCTGCAAAATGCCTTCCTAGTAATGTCTAGATTAGTGTTCAAATGAAGAAGTGGGGACTAAAGTCTAGACAAGATGATGCATTAAAAAGGCCATCACACCCATGACAGATGCTCAAAACTGTCAGCCTATGAGTTATTAATTTGTACTCAATCATGAAGATAAGAGTGGTTCATTAGATAACATTTGAAAAAAGAAAAACGGTGTAAAGAATAAAATAATACTCATTCGTAAACCCTCCAATAAAAGGTCACCATTAGCCATGCATGTTCTCATGTACAGTGACACCTCTGTTTTTACCCCATTAAACTACATATTTTTCTTCACTTGACACTATGTGATAAGCACTTTCTGATCTCATGTAATATTTTAAGACTTTATTTTCATTGCTACATAGTTTTTACCATTTGCATCATATTTTATTAATGGCATACCCTTTTGTTGGGCAAGTGGGTTCTTTCCACTTTTTAATTCTTTTCTGGATCTTTCTGTACATAAATATTTCCCTGCATATTCGTCTTGCATATTATTATTTTATGATCTCTTAATATCATCTCTTAATAGTTCATTCTGAACTGTTTAATAACAAATCTTGTCAGTTTTTGCAATTGGTCCTGCAAAAAAAAAGTAAGATCTGACACCCTGAGGTATCCCGTATGGTGTGAATGAACTCTCCTACACACCTGAAACACTACTTCCTGTGGGGTATCCTTGAGAAAAATTGGGAAAAAGGATATCCACCTGAGAAAAGCTGGTAGAAGATTTGCAAAATTGACCTAATTCTTTCAAAAAAATCTATCGATGCTGGAGTTTCTAGCCTGTGCCATTTAATACAAGAATTTTTAGAAGGAATTTGTATTATTTTGAAATCTAGAAAATAAGGGAAAAGGACAGAGCGATGCTCATTAGATATTAGGGGTCGGGGAGAGTGTGACTATAGAAGGTAATACAAGGGAGCTTTTCAGGTTATGGAATTCTTCTGAATCCTGATTTTGGTGGTAGTTAAACAAATCTATATATGTATTAAAATGTACACCAAAATAAGTCAATTTTACCATAATTTTTTAAAATGAGAGAAATGAAATGATGAACAAAAAGTGGAGTTGTGGAGGGTATTTTGTGCAGAAAAATCAAGGTACCTGTTCTTTTGAAATTTTAATGCCATGATTTGGAGCAGTATGCATTTTGGATCTTCCATCTGATTTCTTAGATTTGGTTTTTATCATTCTTTACAACTTAACAGAAATTATGTTTGCACTTTCTAAAAGATTTCTCTAAATGAAAAAACTGTCCCAGTAAAAAGATCAATCTTTTCTACCTTGATTATTTTCAAGTGAGGCATTATTTACATTTTCCATATTCATTTACTAAACTTTTCCTGAATTTATGTTTAGATGAAATGTTTTAGCTAAGTATTAAATCATACAAAGATATAGTCATCAAGATTTGCATAAGGAATTTCAGCATCATGCTAAAAATATGGAAACTCGGTAGAAATTTTAATGTTACCTTAATACAAAGTATGATTTCTACATTTTATTTTATTTTATGAGTATACTCAGCAGAGACTGAAAGTCAAAGGGGCCTTGGTTTAGACCCAAGAGATCTCGTCTCTTCATTGGCCCTGACCATCCTCCTGGGGAGACCGCAGGCCAGGCTGCCACAAACCAACCCAGCCAACACTGGTGACCTGTAATAACCTTCAGATTGCTGCATCCACACAATATAAAGTGGTCCTCACCTGTTATCCAATGACAGCTGCTAGCCAGAGATTCCTTGCTCCTGTTCACGTGTGCATTTTTTTCTCCATCATGGAAAAATTTTTTTTCTAACTTCTGAAGGTTTTGGAATCTGTGAGATGATAAAAATAATACTTACGGCTCTTAAGATTTACACATAGATAAGGACGCCCCTTCAAGTCACTCCATTAACCCTTCCGAAACTATCTATTCAGATTGGTTTTGGTGGCAGAAGAAGAAAGATGAGCACGAGAGTAAGAGTCTGTTCATTTATTTATTTTTATTATTATTTTTTTTACGCCTACATCACCTGGTCTTCCTAGGTGGTCTCCCATCCAAGTACTAACCAGGCCCGACCCTGCTTAGCTTCCGAGATCAGACGGGATCAAGGTTGTTCAGGGTGGCATGGCCGTAGACCAAGAGTACCTTTAAGATGATCTTCTAAGAGCTAGAAAGACACTTATGTCATCGTCTCTCCCTCCACCTGGTCTAAGCACCATCGCCGTGCAGCAGTCACCTTTAGGTAGGCCTCTCCCACTTTCTCCAGCCACCCGAATACACACAGTTTCTCCAGAAGTGTGGATCAATCACATGGACAAAGGCAAGTCTGAGAAGATGTGAAACTGGCTCCGAAAGGTCCGGGTCCAGCGGGTCTGACTTAAAGGTGGGGACCCCATGGAAACTGAAGTGTCTTCTAGTTGGTGGGAGTTAAGACATCCCCAGCAAAAAAAGAAGCCAGCAAGATGGTAGCCTAAGACCCCGAGCAGAAGCAAAGTAGGTGTTTGTTAAAAACAATTATCTGATTTAATGATACAGTGTTTACTCCTCTTTGACACTCCCCAATGTCCTACTCAGGGTCTAGTGTTGGGGTCCACCAATAACACCTGAGTTTGTAAATAAGCCTAAGATATATAAAAGAGTCAGACGAACATTGAAACCATGAGCTTTATTGCTGATTAAACCAGGGTTGGAAGACATGAGTTCAGCTCTGTGGCCAGGTAAGCGTACTGATATTTTGAATTAGACAGACTCGTGGACACAGCTACCAGTACAGATGGGTCACTCTGGGCCTCACCCGTAGGGCGGGACAGGGAGCAGACCAACACACCTGCATCCAAAATGCAGAGAAGGGTGAGTTGTGCAAGGATGTTCAGCTCCTTCCACCAAACGCACCAGAGAGGCGCCCCACCTCACCTGGAGGGACATAAGTGAAGGAAGAAAAAGACCCACCCTGCATGGCTACCTCTGATGAAGGAAGTTTACGTACAGTCTCCTCCTGCTTAACTAACCAACAGAGCCAACGTCTTCTGACACATGCACAAGATGACATTTAGGCTAAAAGAGAGCATTACCTCCGGAAGTCAGCCTGGTGCTGCTGAGAGAGGCGACAAGGCCCTCAAGGAGAATGTGATAATACTGAGAATGTAATTTCTAATCTTGGGCACTCAGGGTTTTATATTATGACATCGCGGTGGAACTGTCAGTGTCTTAATAGCAGAAAGGTAGAAATTTAATTTCTATACCACCACACCCTGAAGGAGGAAGGCTTTTGGTTACTGCTGTTTTGCCAAGCCCTTGGAGACTGAGGTGACTCAGGCAGGAGCCTGGAACTCCCGTTGGGTTCCTGCCATCAGTGGGTTCCACATTAATGACAATGGTGGCAGTCCCCTTTGAGCAGTTCTGGGCAACTTTTCCACCAAAGTAGAGATGGGAACCAGCTGGTAGCTGAAAAGTGATGGGGTCAAGGGCTGAGAACTTAGCCTTGAAAAGTCTAAGAAAAGGATGACATTCCTTGAAGTTCCTCATTCGTTCTGTCTAAAAAAATTTACAAGATTCTAATAGTCTCTCCCACAGTCCTTCCATTTTTACTTTGATATAAAAATGAAGTTTAAATCGTCTACCATTAAATAAAATTGATGCTTTCTGGGAAGATGTGGTATGTTTGCCCTTGAACCTGCATATTCTAGGCAGGTGGCTGAGTAACCCCCACACTCATTCCATGGTACACACTCTCAGGTTTGAGAAGTCTGTCTATAGATAACATTCATTCATCCATCCATGCTATTACTTGCCACCTGTTCTCTCAACTAACCTTAAGAATAGTGGCAGCTAGAAGATACATAAGGTCCTTTTAAGTGAAGAACTACTGTTTGAATTTATTCTATAATTTGCTGATTTTGGTGTATCATATTTAAAATACTAGGATTGTGGTCTGAAAACCCACAGAAAACGTAGATGCTATAAACGAAAAGTCAGTGACTAATAGAGATTTAATTATTTCTCAAAGTATTAATTACTTTTAGAGACAAAAAAGACCTGGGGACATTTAGAAAGCTTGTTTTTAGAAATATAATACCCATGGATGTATCTAGTTTTCCTTTGAGAGTTTTAACATATCATTTATGCAATCATAAATTTAACAGTGTCACTGCAAAGAAAATCCCAAAGAATACAATTGGCTCTCCATAGCACACCACTCAGAATGCAGTTAAATGAAGCTGTACAATATCAAGAATGGTCATACACTTCAAGTAACAATAACGATATCATAATAGCATAGAACAATATAACTTATGATTTTATTAACAATATATTAATCACTTAGTTTATGTTACGTACAGTACTAATTACATTATATTCCTGATGTCACCTAATGCTAACACTGACCTGCTGAGGAATACACACTTATTCTACAGGTGAGGAAACTGAGGCATGGAAAGAGGTACTCCCACAGTCATGCAGTGATAGAACTGAGATGAAAGGAAACACGCGACTCTAAAGCCAAGCTCTTAACAGCCGTGTCACAGTACCATGCTTTGTCAATCTCATTTTCAAGAGTAGCAAACTGAGTCGAGAAAAAGACAGTGACTTTTAAAGGTCACAGAGCTAATTAGCGTGTCATAGCCAGACCCAGAACCTGTTTTCTCGCTCCAGGGCCATGAGTATTCTAGAATGACGGTCTGAATTTATCCTTATTCAGAGAAGCATTTTCATTAACATCAGTTGCTCTGCAACAACGAAGAAACTATTCTTGGGATCACCATTCACTCAGAATCCCCATCATCCAGCTACCCGGGCAGCGTCAATAGCCCTAAGAATGGGGCCCTGGCGGGATGCTCAGAAGGCTCCATCTGGCTCTTCTCCCAGCCTCACTCTTGTGGACCATCTCTTTACTCCACATCCTGCTTTTGTCCATGTCTTTGCCTACCCTTTGGTTATTCCACCCTTCACATGGATTACTGCAGTAGATCTCTATTTCATCTTTAATGGACATGGAATCAGAAGCCCTGGGCTCTATTTCATTTCTGCCACCTGTCTCTGCACACCTGGGTTTGCAGGCAACTCCCTGAGAATGTGTTTCTTCACCGGTGTATGGAGATAAGAGGCCCTCTCCCAAGCTTGCTGTAGTGTGTCATTAACATGGGTACACAATGTAGATTTGTCACACTCATGTATAAATTAAGGAATGAAGATTTATTAATTTATAAATTATTCATCAGCTTCCGTTAGTTGTAATGTGCCTCCGTTCATTCCCAGTTGTGTGCCCTAAGCTTGAGTCACTTTCTTTTTCCTTATTCAGCACCCAAAATGCTATACGTCCCTCAAGACTAAGGTGCTATGGTGTGAATGTCTGTGTCCACTCACCCACCCTGAAGGTGACGGCATTAGCAGGTGGACCTTTAAGGAGTGTTAAGTCATAAGAGTGGAGCCTTCAAGAACAGGATTAGTGCCCTTACAAAAGAGATTCCAGGAAGCTCCCTGGCCCCTCCCACCCATGAGCCTACAGCAGGGAAGCAGGTCTTCACCTGGCCATGCTGACACCCCGATCTCAGACCTCCGGCCTCCAGAACTGGGAGAAATAAATTTATTTTGTTTATAAGTTACGCAGTCTGTTATTTATTTATTTTTATAGCATCCCAAACGGGATGAAGACATAAAGTAACTTAGTTCACTTTTCCAGCCAATACCAAACGCCTTCTTCATGCGCCTATTGTCCACTCTGAAGTGATCGCCTAGGTGCGGACCTGTCCTCCTCTGATGGGCGCAAGCCACGTCCACCTGTCTGTGATGCCAGCTCAAGTGCTCAGCCCACACTGATGGTTCCAGCCCCACAAGGGCCAGCATTCTGCTGACAGACTACTAACCAGGTATGCGACCTTAACCTCTGAGGCCCAAACCCTGCAACCATAAAAAAGAGGTCATTCCTAGATAGTAGAGGCTGAAAGGTCCAGTGAAATAAAAGGTAGACAGCAAATGGACAGCTCCCCAACCCTTTCTCAACCATTCCCCTGACGTGAAGCTTATTATTGTCCTGCGACTCTCTCAAGGGTGCAGATCATGGTTTATAACTAGGTGCACTATCACATCCACGATAAATTCAGATTAAGTGCCATCTGTGAGGTTGAACGGATTGGACAGAGAAGCACGTCCAGAAGCAGCTTTTGGCTCTAGCCCGGGCACACCTTCAGCACCCTGCCCTTGCTCAGTCATTTATTGCACACCTGTTGTGTCCAGGTGCTTCACCATGCAACGTGAGGAATGGAGCCATCGACTTTGCAGATCCCACTGAGGGATGGACAATGTTGCTTGCAGAGTGTCCACAGCTGGCGTAGGGCATTGCAGCATCTCTGTGAATGTTGGTGTCCATCTGTGAACGTCACCAAGACACTCTCTCTGCAGACCTAGGTCGCTTAATCTGCAAAATGGAGTACCAGAGCCCTCCTTACACAGTGGCTGGGAGGCTCAGATACGCCAGTGGCATGAGAGCATGATAAACTGCAAACTAGCTGTGACGGAGACCACAGGGCTCACAAAGCCTAAAATATTTGCATCTGGACTTTTGTAGAAAAGGATCGCTGATTCCTGTTTGATCAAAAGATGAGGTATTATAATATGAATATTGTTCTCATGACCCCTTGCGGAGAGATGCCATGATGTAGTGGCAAAAGCATGAGTTTTGTAGCCAGCACTCCTAGGTCACAGTGCCCTCTCTACACTCCGGGAGGAGGAGGACTTCAGACACACCCCTTGACTTCTCTAAGCCTGCTTCTAAATGAGGATAAGACTCGCCAACCAATTGGACATGAGGGTGAACCAAGGCCGTTAAGGTGCCCAGCACATAATGGCAACTTCAAACCAATTGTTTGTTTTTCTCCCCTTTGAATTCAAAGGTCACCTTTAGCATCTTCTCACCTCGCTTCATTCTGACATGTGCCTCACTCCTAACATAATATAGAGACTATTTCTTTTCTGTTGATCTGGCGACCAATCCACAGCAAATGGATAGCTCCCCAGCCCTTCATCATCCATCCCCCCGAGACTCCCCCGAGGGCACAGCCTCTGGACTGCAGGGCATCACGTGAAATAGGTTTTCTCCTCTCTCCTCATTGCTGCTTCGAGACACCATTCCTCTTGTCTGTCAAAAATTCCAAGGTCCCCTGTGGATGCCAAAACTACAGATAGTACGAAACCCTATAAATGCTCTTTTTTCCTATATGTTCACATCTTGAACAAAGTTTGTTATACTTTAGGCACAAACAAAAGATTAACGATAATAACTAACAATAAAATAGAACAATTATAACAATGTACCGTAATCACAGTTCTGTGACTGTGGTGTCTCTCTAGAAATATCTTGTTGGACTGTTCACGCCGTGTAGAGATGCTGGCGAAGGGTTTATTAACATACAAGGCCCGTCGGAGGGGGAGAGTGTGAGACCTCCTCATACTATTCAGAACAGAGCACAACCTAAAATTTATGAATTGTTCATTTCTGGAATTTTCCATGTCACATTTTTGGACCATGGTTGACCATGGATCTCAGAAACTGTGGGAAGGGAAACTGTAGACTCACCATTCCAAAATCAGTGAATTTCAAGAAAAACAGAGACGGTACCTTTGAACTATGTTAACATCAACAACTAGATTAGCCCCTAGTGGGTACTCAATAAATAATTATTGAATAAAAAGTAATAATAACCAACAGTGTGCCAACAGTATCTATAATACGAATGGATAGCAGTTAGAGAATTTTATTAGACATTACACCATTTTATGAGACCATGCTAATGTCTGTGTTCCTCATTTTACTTAGAGGGTGGGGGCTATGATTTATTTATCCTCAGTGCCTCTTGCAGCTGGTGGCATAAATTAGGTAATCAGTAAATATTTAATCAATGAAATTATATTTATTAAATTGTACACTTTGCATCTGTTGAGTCTCAGCAATCCAATGGGAAATTTAGGGAAGTTATTATTTTTCTACTTTACCACAGAGGAAAAATATCAAGAAAAGAGAACTAAGTGTTTAATTCATAGCCATATAGAAAATAGAGGAAATGGGACAGAATGGGAAATGCCAGATGAAGTTGGAGGTATAGGTCACAGCCAAGTGGGGAAGCCCTTTGCATGCCACTCCTAGAAATTTGGACTTTATCCTGTAATCTGTTGCAAAGCAGTTGCCCAAATGACCAGTGTAATGATAGTGTTCCGTTTCTTATACTTTGCAAAAGTTCTGAGTCTAAACTCTCTGTCGTGACATCTAAACAACTCATTCAACTGAAGAACTGCTCTCATCTGCTCTGTGCTGTGTGGCTGGCCAAGTGCTTCCATCATTTAATCCTATGAAATTCTGATGGGTTTCCATCTGTGCAAGGTCTAAAAAATTAAATCAATCCAGAATATTCTCTTTTATAAACATCTACTAATTATTTACTGATCCACCCATCCATCCATTTGTTCATCCATTTACCTGATTATTCATGTTTATTGAGCACCTATCACATGCCGGAAACTGTGCTAGAAGACACGTTGAGTTCTAAAAATGGTTTTATGTGTAAAAATATATATTAATAAATAGTCGAATCTTTCAGAGAGAGAAAAATTGTATTCAGTAGTCATAGTTATCACTCATATGGCATTTTATAAGCTATAAAGATTTCTTTAATATAATGTGTTCATTCATTACATAAAATTTATGGAATGCTTGCTATCAGCTAAGCACGAGGTATGTAAACATGAGAAAGAACCCTGCCTCCTAGGGGCGGGCCCACCTGTGGCGGCATACGTGGAAGTACGGGATGAGGAGAGGGCTGATACTAGCATCAGCGTTCACGGCAGCTTCAGGTAGAAGGCACCTTCATCATCACCCACACTTTACAGAGGGGGAAACCCAGAGTTCGTGCTTCCGCAGGAAGGCAAAGATGACACTGTTTGCGAATAGCAAAACCAGAATATAAATATGATTTATCTACTTCCAACACTTATTCTTCTTCTTCTTCCTTTCTTTTCCCTTCTTCAGCAGTTTGATCCCAAAGCCACAAGGTGGGGCAGAATGCCACTGGCATTGTTGGGAAGAACCATGGTGGCTCAGAACAGAGATTTAAAGCAATGACTTGTCACTGCTCCATGATGTCTGAGTCCTCAGCAGAGAACAAAGGCGGGCTGGAGTGGATTCAGTAGCTGAAGGCCAGACTCAGCTGAAGACTTGCTCACCTGTAAGGGACAATATTGGGACATTGGAAGTTAATGCTCTCTGCTGGCTGGGGACTCTTCTCAGAGAGAATCTCTGCACGTGTCCCCTTGCTACGGTCTCTCTGCTTCCCCGTGGCATGGAGACTGAGTTCCAAGAGTGAGTGCCCCAAACACACCATGAGTAGGCTGTGTTGCTTTCCATGGCTTGACTCGGAAGCTACATAGCATCACTTCCTCCACAGTCGCAGGCCCACACATCAAGGGAAAAGGACACAGATCACACCCCCGAGAGGAGGAGAGTAAGCAACACACTGTAAGAGCGGCATATGGGGTGGGAGATCTTTATGGAGCCATCTTGGAGAACGCAAGCTGTTGCAGATAGAACTCAACACCGATTTTGAGACATTCCTGCTAAAAATGTGTAATGCGAATCTCAACATGAAGAAATAGTAGACAAATCCAAGTCGAGGCACATTTTAAAAATAACTGGGCTGCAATCTTCACAAGTGCTAAGAACATGAACTTGAAGGAAGGAACGATGGATCATTTCGGCATGAAATAGGTTGAGGGGATGTGGCAACAAGAGGCAGCGTGTGATTCTGAATTATACACTTTCACCATAAAGGACATTACTGGGACCGTCAGAAAACTTTAATGGAACTTGAAAATTAGACGGTAACATTGTATCAAGGTTACTGTTCCTGATTTTGATGAGATATTATGATTATGTAAAAGAATGTTCTTGTTTAGCGGAAAAAAATACTACAGTATTTAGGGGAGACAGAGTGTCAGGTCAATAATGTACCCTCAGAGTTCTACCACATTCAATTTCTGCAAGTTCAAGATTTCTTAATAAAATATCCGTTCTCCTTTTTTTTGATTAACCAAAGCAACAGCTGAATGCCAAGGCCATTGCCACCAAATCCATTAAGGCAACTGAGTCTGTCTTCAAACCAAGGAAATGTATACTGGATGCAAACCTGAAAGGAACAAACAAACAGGACAAACAAACTGAGACTCTTGGACGTGGACAATAGACTAGCTAGTGGTTACCAGAGGGTGCGGGAGGAGGCAGAGGGGTAAAAGGGGTCACATATGTGGTGACAGAAAGAAATCTAACTACAAGAGGCGAGCACACAGTGTAAATATATGTATATATATATTTAGTTAAGTCTAACTATGGAAGGTGAGCACACAGTGTAAATATATATACATGTATAAATATATGTATTTATATACATATTTATGTGTATATGTATTTACACTGTGTTCACCTACCGTAGTTAGATTTCTTCCTGTCAACACATATGTGTCAAGATTATTTTTAGACTTTCTCGACTTCTGAAAATCACCTTGTTACTATGGATAAATCTGTTTCTTAATTGTCCTTACCTTTATACTTAATTGATTTTCAACAAGGGTGCAGAGAAAATCGATGGATACAGGATAGTCTTTTTGACAGATGGTTCTAGGGCACTTGAAAAAGACTGAAGTTAGACTCCTACATCACAACATGTGCAAAAAGTAACTCAAAATTTACTATAGCTCTAAATGAAAAAGCAATTTAATACCCACAAAATTATTAAAAGAAAACATCGGGGTAAATCTTCATAACCTTAAGTTAAGCTATGGTTTCTTAGGTGGAAAAAAAAAGCAAGAACCACCAATGAAAGAATAGATAAATTGTAAATTATCAAAATTAAAGACTTTTGTGATGCAAATATCATCAGGAAGTGAAAAGGCAACACACAGAATGGAAGAAAATATTTATAAGCCATATATCTGATAAGAAACCTATAGAAAGAACTCTTACAACTCAATAATAAAAAGACAAGTAAAATAATTTTAAAATGGAAATGGATTTGAATAGTTATTTCTCCATGGAAATATTCTTTACGTCATAAGTTATTAAGTTGCAAACCAAACAATAAAGAGATACTACTTCCTACCAATTGGCTGACAACAGTCAAAAAAGACATGGTAAGTGCATGGAGGAACTAGAACCCTTAGGCACTGCTACAGGGAATGAAAAATGCTACAGCCACTTTGAAAAACAGTTTGGCAGTTTCTCAAAATATTAAACATAGTTACCATATGACCCAACAATTTCTTCCCAGGTATTTACCCAAGAGAAAGAAAACAAATGCCTATATAAAAACTTGTACACAATCGTTCATAGCGAGGTTACGCATCATAGTCAAAAAGCAGCAGCAACCCAATTGTCTACCAACTGATGAATGGATAAATAAAATACGGTGTATTAATTCAGTGAAATATTATTTGGAAATATAAGAAAATAAGGTACTGACACATGGTATGACATGGATGAACCCTGTAAGATTATGCTAAGTGAAAGCAGTCATGAAAGACCATATATTGTATAATGCCATGTCTACGAAATGTCCAAATCCATAAAGATAGAAAGTAGATTAGTGGTTGCCTAGGGCTGCAGGGGAGGAAACCAAAACTGATTATTAATGGGTATGGGATTTGTTTTAAGAGGGATGAAAATATTTTCAAATGACTTTATGGTAATGGTTTCCCGGCCCTGTGCTGAAACACGCCGAATGGTACACTTTAAGTAGGTGTATTGTATGCAAATTATATGTCAATAAAACTGTTTAAAAACAGGTGTAGCGAGTGGCTGAAATGGATTAATAGATCTTGATAAAAAGTGACGGGTAAAGAGTTCACTCTCATTAACAATAGATTGGTACAGTTTAATCATTAAGACTAAATTAACCAAATGGAACATTTTGGCAGGCTTCTAATGCCTTGATGCCCCTTCGTCCCTCGAGCTTGGTTTAACTCAGGCGCCACTTCCTCTATGAAGTTATTGCTGGCCTGTCCCCTCAGAGGTCATGCTTTCTTCTCAGACTGCCTCAGGTCCATGTTTACAGACTCGAACATGGTACCACATGTCGCATTGTCCACCTTCCCCACCGGGCGGGCGTCGATCATGCCACATGCATCCGTTCCACTGTATCCAGCAAGAAACAGGGGCTTCTCAGAAAATGGTTGTGCAGAAACAGGCAATCAGGGGTCCAAAATTTGTGTCCAGTCATCTACAGCCAGGCAGAAGACGTGCTTCGCCTCACCTATACGCATGTTTTGTGAGATAAACTATGTGCCAATGTTGAAGCATTGGGCATTTCCATATAAAATTTCTAGATTCCTAGACTCTTGAAAATGTGCAGAAAATTGGGTCTCGATTCCTGCATGGTCATGTTCAACTCAATAGTTGCTGTCAACTTCACACTGTGGTGACCCTGACCACGCCTGTCTACACACCCAGCCATTTAAATTCATTTACATTTTCTGCCCGGCCTACGCACTCACTTGATTGTGTAATCATGTCAAGTATTATTCAGCTTTCAATGGAAAGGTTTTTTTTTTTTTTTTTTTTAATTTTATCAAAATTGACTCAGAACTAAAACTGGCATTAAAATGACCCCGGATGACTTAAGATTGGAATAAATGGGTGAGTCGTCAGAACATTTATTTGTTCTATTATGCATGCCAATGTCAAAACTGTAAGGTGTACTTTCCACCTGTGGTTACCAAATAATTTAGTAAATAATTTATCTTTTTTTTTTACCTTAGTAAAATTCCCCTAAAGTATCTTTTGTTGACTTTAATGTTCTTTGGGTTCTGCTGAGAAGTCCAAAAATTTTCTTCCAGGATGTGGGTGGGCTCTGAGGCCACTCTCCATTTGTGAATTCTTGTCCTTCAAGTTGACTCATTCCCCTTCTGCCATAGTGCCCGTGACTCAACCTTGTTTGCAGAAAGATAAGTGATCTCATTTACTCCTATGATTTTGAGTATTATCTGTACATTGATGACTTTTAACCATGCATCTTCCGCAAACGTCTTCCCCAAAGTTCGGATGTGCATGCGTTTGATAGTCCGAGCTTTTGGTAGTCCTCCTGCTGCCTTTCCTGCCTCAGTCACGGCGACTCCATCCTGCCAGCTGCTCAGATGAAACCTCTGGAGTCAGCCTTGACCCCTCTCTTGTTCTCGCCCCCTCCCCCACATTGTATCGATTAGCACATCCTATTGGTTCATTGGCTTACTCTCAGAATAGATTCAGATCTAGTTCCATCTCCCACTTCCAGTCGCACTCCTTGTCCAAGCCAGCCTTGCTCACTACTTAACACATTAAAAAAGCCCCCGCACTGGACTTCCTGCTTCTTTCCCTGTCCCCAAGCCCCTTTCAGTGTATTCTCAAAATGGCACCTTGAGGGACTCTTCTGAAATACGTCACTTCTTGTGCCTCATGCACCAGCTTCCGCATTTCCTTCATGCACCAGCTTCCCCATTTCCCTCAAACTACAAGCCAACAAACTTCAAGCGGCCTTGAGGCCACAGATGACCCAAAAAAACTTCTGGCCCCTCTCTGATCGTTTTCTCGGTTGGGTTCCCTCCCTCCGTTCTAGATGCTGGCCTCGCTGAGCCTCCATGAAAACCACGAACTGTTCTTTCTCAGCTACGTGCGAGGCAGGTAGGCTCTCCTCCTTCACCTGTCTACACTAAGTTGACTGTCTCTGTGAGGCATCCACAGACACCCTCTTTAAAATGGTGCTCCCAGCACATACGGTTCTTCCCACCTACTTTATTCTTTGCCTTTGCAATGACCACTATCTTTATATTTTGTAATATGCGTTATGTTATCATTAATAGTTAATATCAGTAATATATTCTTAATAAGATAGTATATTATAGTACTATTAATACATATTAATAATTAATATGCATGTATTTCTATTTTGCAATATATATACATATATAAATAAAAATACACATGTATATACATATGCACACATACATAAGATATATATGCATATGCATATTTAGGAAATTATATGTGAATGTTTGTATATTACTTATATTTAATACATTATCTGTAAATTACATCCATGCACATTTATATATTTTACTTATTCACATATTTTACTACATATTTTACTTATTCATCATGTTCATTGTCTGCCCCACCCTTCCAGGACACATAAGCACTGTGAGGGTGGAAATTTATGTCAGCTGCGTGTTCTGCTGGGTTCCCAAGGCTGAGAACAGGAGCTCGAGGAATTGAATTAGTCACTTTTGTCCACACGCCACTGGCCAGGACCCAGGTTGCATGGACCACAGCCTCACCGCAGGGGACTCTGGGAAACACAGAGGAGCAGAGAGAGGTGCCCCAGCCACCTTGGCCACCTCCAGGATGTCAGCATAAGCAGCGCTAGTCTGGCTCTTCTCTCTCTGTCCCATCGACCCCCGCGGCCGCAGTCATGCGAGGCTGTGCCATCACGCCCTTTTGTGTGTTCTAGTTCCTTCCTTCCACTGGCCCGCACTTTTCCGCCTTCTGTTTTCACTTACCAAGGAGGTCCTCTATGGTTAGGCCTGCGTTTGTCCCTTTTGTGCCTCACCCTAGCTACCTTCCAGTCACAGGCGGTACCGGTTAGCAAAGCCAGAGACGGCCTCTCCTTCCTCTTTAGGGAGGGAAAGTTCCATTTCCTTCTTTAAATAAAGGCCAATTCATTTCTTATTAGAAATTTGGCAGTCCCCCAAATGCTCCTGCAGAAGGACTCTCTTTGTGATGTCCTCTGAGCTCCTCCCACCTGAGGACTTCCTCAAGCTTGAAACTGCTCTGTCAACTTCCTGGCTTTAAAACAATCGACTCGCCTAAGGCACTCTGAAGTTCAAATTCACCTGCAGGGCAGAAAGCAGACTTGAAGAGGCCAAGGCCTCCTGAAATTATAAAAAATTCCCATACAGAGCGATAAAAGGAGATGAGGACATTTCCATTTTCCCTTTACTTACATTTATTACATTTCAGTAATTCCAAAGTCCAAGAGAACGGGTCACTTCTTCTCTGCCGTCACCCCAAAGAGCCTAGCACAGTGCTTGGCACACAGTAGGAGCGTAATACGTATTTATTAGATCATGGAAATGATTATTGCTCTCTGCTCTATAAATGTCCAGTCACATTTATCTGTGACTAAGCATCACAGATCAATATTGTCATTCTATTCTGCAGAGAAGAAAATGAGGCTTCACAGAGATAGGACAATTGGCCTAAGTTCCACAAACAGCAATGGATGGAACCGCGAATGGAATCAGATCTTTCTGGAGCCACGGTTCTGTCTCTGTCCATACCATCCCACAGGCTGGTACGGTAGCGTGAGCTCCTGGCCCACGCCCACGAGACGGCCCTGCAGGATGGCCGTCACTCAGGGCAGGCGGGGCCCTGTGACGCCCTCACACAGGACAGGGAGAGAGGGGCCTGCAGATCCCCTTCCCGCTCTCTTAGAAAAAAAAAAAGGTAGGTACCCACACAGATGCCCCCCCCCCCTACATAGCCACACGAACACAACAGCCACAGCCCTGTATTTGCTCACCCACAGAGACCGCGATAGTGATTGTGACACTCAAGATAATCGGCTTTGGTCTGACACAGTGCACGCCCGCCACTGTGACTCGGTCTTTTGTCTCGGTCATCATATCAGTTCTCTGAGGAAGGGAATACCGGAATCTGTATTATTCAGTTGCAGTCACACAGCCTTCTCGAGGTCACA
>CM053513.1:87460839-87509310 GCA_028627145.1 Eidolon dupreanum
TTAGGTCTCTATAAACTGTGTGAAGACTGGATCCTTGGAAGACATATGGTAGGTTCAGCCTAAAAACCCATCTTACACACCCATCAGTGGGACACAATTCAGCAATTAAAACAAATGAACTAGATTTATATGCACCGACATACCTTTAAAAAACATCATGTTGAATGAAATCTAAGCTAATTACAGAAAGATAAACATTATATGATAATGTTTGTCTAAAATTTTTAAAACTTCAGCATATGGTTTATGGATTCAAGGTACAAATATATGCCTAGTAAATTATACATTGAATTCATCCTAATAGTTGTCTCTTGGAAAGGAAGGGGTCAAAGCAGCAAACATCAACTTTATGGTAATATTATATTATTAATGACAATGTGTGAAGCAAATATTATAAAATGTTAATACCCATTAATTACAAAAGGCAGGTACACAGATGGTTGTTAAATTATTCTCTTTTTTGCTTCTGTGTCTTTCAAGGAATAAAAGCAAACCTTTGATAAGTTCACATGAGAGCCAGGCTCTGAGACACCTGTTACATCCTAAGCCTCAGATCAGGAAGGGGTTCCTGCACCTGCCACAGGCTACACAGTTTTGCCAGCCTCAGGTTCGGAGCTGGCCCGGAGAGGGACCACAGCGCCTAGGAGAGTTAGAAGAACACAGAGGAAGAAAAAGTCCTCTAAAACTTCACCTGATTCACCATTAAAAATTCTAGAAATATTTCAAGGCTATTTTGAAGCAGCCCAGGCTCCTACTGGAACTGCACCATAGATCAAGAATTTTTCTGTAAACTTCTTTTTGTAGAACCTACAGAGTTATGGGTAAGGATTGGTCAAACTCCTGGGATGGACCCTTGGCATGTACTTGGTAAATTCTTCAAAGCTTCACTTGTTAACAGTACCTAGATTTCCCTGATTCTGAACCCAAACTACCTTACTAAAGGAGATATACAGGTGGAGAAGCTGAAATCATCAGGCTGTCATTCACTTTTCTGAGGAGACCTGGAGTGTGGGGTGGGTGTCTCCATTTTGAATGTGTAGGTGTGTATCTGTCAATAATACAGGTGCGTTGGAACAAACCATCTTATCCCTGGAAGGTACCACTCTACCCTCTGGCAAATGTGTCAATCTGGATAAGATTTGCTCAGTCTGCAGACCTCATGGGATCCCTTCCAGGAAGCTCCTCCTTCTCCTACCCTATCCCCAGGTTTAGTTACAGGGCCCATGGCAGCCTATGAATGTCTCCTTCCTAATATCTCTCAATGGGTTCTTTTCTATTGGCAGTGAATATGTGAAGGGAAAGGGGAGAGTTGAGTTTTTTTTATTAATGGCTTTTTCCAAAGTTGTTTGACAATCATTCATGCATATATTGATTTTGTTGCACTATCTGTCATCTTTATGTAGCATTAAAGGAAACGAAAATTCCATAATCTGGCGAGTAGATGTAGCTACAGAAAGCCTGGCATGCTGACACACTTGTCTCAGGGGGTGACCCATGGCCTCCGCTGTGCAGTGGCTGTGGCTGGCTGATCAGCCACGGGTGGACACCTGACAAAAAGACAACCCATTCTTCGGCTGACCTTTGGTCTATGGCCAGAACTGACACAAATGGTACTTAGCATTTCTTTATGGTTCAATATATAGCGTGTAGTAGACTAAGCACTTGCCATACATCATCTGGTGTATTCCTCGCAAAATTACAATGGCAGAAAGAACCTTCACGATTCCTATAGGACTATAAGAAGATTGATATTCTGAGAGTTTGGCACGTCACAGAGTGAATAAACGTTGGAGTTGGATTTTTATCTGTTGTTTGTGAAACTCCAAAGTTAAATTCATATGGCCCTGTGTGACAAACATGAGTCTTGACATCAAATTCCTCTCTCACAAATGTGGGATTCGGGAACATGGAGAGCTTTCAGCCTCTATCCTGGGGTAGGAAGCCGAGAGGATGCCTTTCAGTAAAGACTCGTCTAGTGAGACCACAGGAAATGAGGAGAGAAGAGCACGTGGGGACCAGCAACAGAAGTCCAGTGCCAGGGGGAGAACTGAGGAGACGTGCAGGGAGAGGACCGAGCCTGTGACAGGTGAGCATCAGGCAGATGTGTGATTTTCTCCAGCTGAGGGCACTGGGGCCCTTTTGGGTAAGTTCTTTCTCTGCATGGTCTTCATGAGGACCCATTTCGACATTTCTAATATTTCTATGTCTCTCACTATCCTCATATATGTGTCATTCTTAACAACAACAAAAATCACCTGCAAATAGAACCAAATAGGCATAGAGAAAACACACACACCACTGCGTGTGACGCCTTCCTGCCCTCTAGGTGGATTTCATGTCCCCCTCGACGGTCAAGGGCACTGAGGCTCAAATCGTTCCAGTCACTTGCCCAAGGTCATAATTTGATTCTAACCACAACAGACGTTGAAACCTATTGTTGCGGCTCCCAACATGCTTCCTAAGGGGAATCTCAAGAATAGCATGGAAGGTATCCCCGGAGGAGATAAATGCCGTGACACGCGGCCAGTGGGACATTTTGGCCTCTTATGCATAAAGCGGGCTGGGAACTAACTGATAGTGAGGGACTCTGGTTGATGGAACTTGGGTCCACTCAAGAGTGAGCAGGGCACGTGTGTGTAGGTGTTAGGTGAATGTGTTAGCACACAACTGTGTGTGTCTCAGTGGAAATGTGAACTCATGATGGGCCAGGATGCTTCCATGGGTGAATACACATATGAACATACATGCGTACACATTTGAAGAATGTAGATTTTTATCATCTATAAAAGAAACTTTATGATCAACCAAAAGAAAATCTATTGAAAGAAATTAAAATTCCCAGTCGGAGATCTGGCCTAAATCCATCTCTCTAAGGTTTTGTTTTTATAGAACACATCAACCCTGAATTTGCCAAGATCTTAGCCTAGATTAGATGCAAGAATCGCTGATTTCACTAACCTTGAGATTTCTAGGGCTTTTTATCTCCCTGCTGAGATGTTGAATTGTAAAGAATTAGAAAAATTTCCAGGGACCTTTTATGAATAGCTAAGCAAATAAAATGTAGTAGCATCATTGTCACACACACAGGGTTCCGTGGCTCAAGGAATACTTTCACTTCTGCAATTTTATCTGACCCACATAACGAGTCTGTAGAGAAGGCATTGTAAAACTGAAGAAACTGAGGCTTAGGAGCATGAAACTACGCAGCCGCTGGGACATACTGAAAGACAGGGGGTAGAAATAAAATTTTCAATCCGGCCCTCTTCTTCCCAGGATAGCACTCTTGAAAGCAGGACCCCAATGTGTTCTCTTAATTCACTGACTCCTTTTGCAGTAAACCACCCCTCTACTCATTATTTTTAATTAGTTTCTTCCCAAGAGTTTTATGTGCCTCTTGGTAACTGCAGCATTCCACCCTTCACGGTAAGAGACTCTCTTATCTCTTTATCTTGTCATTGTGGCCGAGAGATTCGCCTTCTGCCTGCATTTAAACCCCTCTGAGTCTTCCTGGGAGCTTTGCCTCGTCTCTCTCAGCCAGAGCGGTGTTTCTGACACTTGAGTCATGCACAGGCCATCTGCAAGAAAAACATCCTCACCAGACCCCGTGGTGTTGGCTGAATAATTGTATTATAATGAAACTTAAATATGGAGACATATAAATTCATTATGATTACTTTATGCATGTAGCATTTAGGCTAGTGTAAAACCTAAAAATATTTGCAAAGTGATCACAAACAAAACTATAAAACCATTATAATCCAAATGATCAACATCAGAACATCAGATTCACGTGTCGGTTGATATTATTTTGAAACTACAAGTGCTGTTTGAAATGTGAATGCAGTAATGGCTGCTTTGGCAAAGTGTGTGTGTGTGTGTGTGTGTGTGTGTGTGTGTGTGTGTGTGTGTTTATCATCTTGGTGTGATTCAATAATTCAATTCTTCCATCATTTGTCTCTATTCAACTTATTGTTATAACTTGTGATGTCATTTTGCTTTTACTTAAAATAAATGCATCATTTCCATGTTAAATTCTACTTTCGTTCTTTTTCCATAATTAAGGTAATACTACTTGATGACAACACAATAAAAAAGACACAAACACGAGGAGGGAAATTTTTTGGAATGCGCAGTTATAAAGTAGTCCTCCATACGATCTAGAATGAACTGAAATTATGTAAAAATTATCTTCAAACAATCAGAAAAAGTACTTTTTCAAACAATCTTTTGAGAGAACTCAAGAACAGCACTTAAAGTAAAACAGCTCTAGCAAAATAAATATGGAGGTATGTGGATCCCCACAGCCTACATTAATAGTTTGGTAAATGCCATGGAAACTACCCAAGGTACTTTCCAATAAATTATCAAATAGTCCTGTGACGGAGCTACTTTACTGCCATTCGCCTGAGTACAGGATCATATCTAAGATCAAAAAGCCAGCAGATATCAGATCTGGGACGAGAGCCCAATTTTCTGGCACAAAGAGCACAGTGCAGACTAAAGGAGAGAAGCAGAGGTCAGGTGTGGCTGCTTTGCAGTTGGAGGAAGGGCAGAGAAGGGCTTCTTGTGAACTCCTAGACCTGGCGTGGGGCTAGAGACCAGAGACTCGTAAGCGCTCTTTAAAAGGAGCTAATGTGTCTACCCGCCAGGGCTCCATCAGACCCCGGTGTGTCCAAGGACCAGGCTTCGCTCTAGACATAGATGCCGTTTGGCCAGTAGACTCGGGGAAAGAAGCAGTGCCAACACAGGAAGAGGCAGAGGCACAGAGGTGACCTGGTGGGACTCCTGGAATAAGGGCCAGCAACGAGGCTCCTCAGGTATGCCCCAAGAAAAACATACTCGAAGGGGCATCACCCGGGTCCCCCACTTGACCCGCCCAGCTTTCCAGAGTCAAAATCCAAGAAAAGAAGGGCCGACTTCCAGAATGACAGGCGGAGGGCCTCTGAAGATCGACGCCTCGAAAAAGCGACGAAAAAACTGGCAAAAGTCACTTTTGTGGGACATGCGCTTTTAATAATCAAAGGAGTAGTTATTCGAGAAAAACGGCTGAATCTGGGAATCATAGAGCGCCTCTGGCATTTTCAATTGTTTTAATCCATCACCCTCTCCCCAGCTCTTGAAAACCAACAGCCTTGCAGCTACAGTAGCTGTGAGAAACAGCAGCCTCTAAGCGACAGGAGGGGACCAACAGGGTTTGGACCACCCCCCAAGCCCTTCCCCTGGGAACTATCATTATTGGATCTGTCTGGAAGCTCCCTGAAAAGCCCCAATCTCAGAGTTCATCTTCCTTTGAACTTCTCCAAAGCATACTCTGTGATAACAGCCCTCCCCACGAGGAATCTGGCAAAGCAACCGGCCACAATCATGGGACGTCGCAGTTACCCCAGGGGCATTGCCGATGTGTGCTAATAAGAGACTAACCAGAGTAGGATAGAACTCAGTGGCTTAAAACAACACGCATTTATGATCTTACTGTCCTGGAGGCTAACGTGTGACCACCAGTCTCCCTGGGCTGAAATCAAGGTGTGGGCAGGGCTGCCTTCCTTCTGGAGGTGCTAGGTGAGAACCCATTTCCTTGCTTTTTCTTGCTTCTAGCAGCCGCTTGGCTTAAGGTCCCTTTCCTCCGTCATCACCTGCAGCCTCCTGCATCTCTTCGATCAGTCTTCCAAGTCACATCTTCCTCTAGATCTTCTTTCACTTTTAAGGACTTTTGCCGTTACATGGGTCCCTTTCCATTAAGCCAGCATGATCTCCCTATCTCAAAGTCAGCTGATTAGCAACCTTAATTCCATCTGCAAACTCAATTTTTTTTTTTTGCCACATCACATAACTTCTTCACAGGTTCCAAGAATTAGGATACAGATGTCTTTGGAGGGCCCTAATTCTTACTATCATATCATATGACCCAGGAATTGCACTCTTGGGTATATCCAAGATAATTGAAAGCATGTCTGTAAAAAAATAAAAAAAGTATACTGAAATGTTTATAACAGCATTATTTATAATAGCCAAATAGTAGAAATAACACAAACTTAAATTAATCAATGAATGGACAAATTGAATGTGGTATATCTCTATACAGTAGAATATTATTTGTCTGTAAAAAGGAATGAAGTTTTAACACATGGCATAAACTGAAGGAACCTTGAAAACATTATGATAATAAAAAGCCAGATGCAAAAGGCCACTTATCATATACCTCCATTTATATGAAACGTCCGGAGGAGGCCAATGCGTAGAGACAGAAGTAGGTTAGTGGTTGCCGAGAATGAGGAAAGAGAAGTACAGGGAGAGGCTGCTAAAAGATGTGGGTTTTCTTGTCAGAGACGATGAAAGTATTACACAATTCGTGATGATTGACGCATGACTTTGCGAATATATTAAAAATCATTTAACCATACATTCCAAAAAGGCAAATGCTGTGTGTGGTATGCGACTTAAATCTCAATGAACCAAAAAACAAGTTTAAAAAATATTGAGACAGATTTGAAATCGCAGGCTGAATCGGCAGTAGAAAGAGCGAACCCCCTTGTGGGTGTGGTGGGGGGTGGTTTCAGAAAGCATTTCTCCCTGGAGAGCCTGTTACAGAAACTCAGGAGCAATGTGCCATCGCCACCTCTCACCAGGAACTCAAACCAAAATGACAGCAACAACAGAAGGCAATTTTGCCACTAAGAGAGCACCCCTCTCTGCCACGTGTCACTGGGGACATGACCGTAATACACATTAATGATAATGAAAGTTAATCACATGCAACTCCATTCTGAGTTTAGCCTGAAGTCTTTTATTTGGTTCGACTTTCATCGTTATTATTCTAACTGAAGAGGGTTCCTGAGGGCTCTCGGAGACCAAGGCAGCACTCCGCAATGCTCTGCATAACTTTTCGACATGTCCCTTTATTATCAATTAATATTTATGAGTGTCTAGAAGGTTCACATCCCAGGATTTCAGAAATGCTTTGTGAAGTGACTTGGAAGGCACTGAATGTATGTGCATGCATGTAATTCTTACATCTGACGTTACCTTCTAAACTTACGTGATTCACACTTCATTAGCCCATCGGCAGAATGTTGTATAGGTGTGTGACCTGGGCCCTCTAGCTCAAGCGTTGAGATATTAGTATTCATTTATTATGTGCGTAGGTCATCTGGGTAGAATGACTCTGTGTCGTTATGCTGGCAGGGATGACAGGCAATAAATGAATAAAACACAGTCTTTTGAAAGAGTCCAAAGAGGCTAAAGTTTCTCTCACCAGCAGTAAAAGTGACTCACCTACCTTGGGCAAACAGCTGTTATCGATACTTTTGGCATTCCTCCAAAGCTTTTGGGACCTGGACATTCTTTAATGACTTCTACTTCAAAAGATAACTCCCCCAGTGTGATAAATCATTAACAGAACACTGGATGGCGTGCTCCATATTCTCAACAGCATGAGCCCCGTGAATCAGCCACCTTAATCCAATAGCCACAGTTTAGACTTCAAACAGACTTCTGAAATTATCTGTTCATAAAGTTAATAAAACATTAGAGATCATAACCATCATCCAAACTCCCACATCCTAATTAAGCGGCTGAGGTCCTGAAAGGTTGGCACACATGTCTGAGGCCCACGTCTGGTTAAGGGCAAAGCCAGTTTATTATCTGTTGATACAATCATTTCCTAAACATCACTGAGCATCAGTGGTGTGCTAGGAACAGGGGATGTCGGCTGGCTTCCAGAACCTTGCAGTGAGCCAGGGGGACAGGAGGTTAAGTCAATATCTCTTGTGTGACACTACGCAGGCTCCGACTCAGTGTTCAGATCTCAGCAAGTCCACTTATTAGGTGTGGTACCTAAGTCCCATGATCTGAAAAATGGGTATGAGCATGGCACCTACATCTTTAAATTGTTATATGAATTGATATCATATCTATGAAACTTAGAGCATGTCCAGGACACACGATAAGCACTTGATATATTTTAGCTGTCGTTAACATCAACATCATATGTGCCATGATAAAATTAAAAACTATGTTTTAAATCAATATTCAGATAAGAGATTCATAATCCAGTCTGGGAAGGATAGCTAGACTTGAAGGGGAAAAAAACCAAGGAAGTATAGCAGGCTGAATAATACCCCCAAAGCATATCAGATCCTAACACCTGGAAGCGATAAATTTTACTTTATATGGATGAAGGGGCTTTGTAGATATCAGTGAGGATCTTTAGATGACCCAGGTATTCCCTGAATAGAATTGCAAATAGCGTTAGGAGAGAGAAGAGAGAAGCAGAGAGAGATTTGACATGAAGACAAACAGGAGAGAAGGTAATGAGAAGGTGGGCCGAAGAGAGACATTGGAAGACCCTTGCCTGAAAGAGTGAAACCATGTGGTCCCAGGCCCAGGATGCTGGCAGCCACCAGAAGCTGCAAGAGACAAGGAACAGACTCTTCTCAAGAACATCCAGAGGGCGTGGGCTCTGCTCACACCTTGACTTGGGCCCAGCGATGTTTATTTTAGACTTCCGGCCTCCAGAACCGTAAGAAAATAAACGTGTTATTTTAAGCCACTAAGTTTGTGGATTGTTACGGCAGTCACAGGAAACTAATACAGAAGACTTCTCGAAAGAAGTTTTCTTTTTGTTTTTTTGGGGGGCATGTATATATCACAGGATGAGTAAAAAGTAGCTGGGCAAAGAGAAGAGGGTTGGCATGTGATAAGAAAATCTCTGAAGAAGCTCTGAGCTCCTAATTTCATAAAGCTGGAGTAAAGATTATCTCGAGAAGAGCTGCCGAAGATGAGGCAGGAGGGGAAGGAGAAGAAAGATGATCGAAATCCTTGAGCGCTTACCTTGAATTTGCACCTAAGGTAAGTTTAGTCTAAGCACGTGGTGTTAGAGCGTGCTCATGTGACAAAGGACAAGGCGTTCAGAAGCCCAGTCCTTCCGGAAGAAGTAAGAAAAGTCCAGTGTTCTCAAAAAGGGAGCAAATGACGTCTGGCCCCATAACCAAGTGTGTGTAAGTACGCGCCTTCCCCAAATGACTGTCACCGAGCAGTTTCTTAGGAAACGGGCTGTGAGTCTCAGCGATAAGAACCACAGAAGTAACTCAGAGTCTCAGAAATGGCTTCGGAGCCACGTCTGAGAATAGTGTCTGTGTCGGTGAGGTCAGGTGAGGAAGAAGTGGCATTCCGTGCCCAGGTAGAGAGGAGGAAGACGGCCACGGGCAAGCACCAGCAAAATCTCAGATGCATTAGGAGAAATGGTTGATCACTTGCCTCGGAGGCTCTATTTTAAACTTAAATAGAAGCAAAATATGTGCCATTTCTGGGTTCTTTGTATTTACTTATTTTTTAATTAGTTTAATTAAGAAAACAATGATACTGATAGCATTAGAAAAAGCCCATGAATATTGTTTTCGCTGCTTATAATTTTACTCTGCTGTACTGGAACCGTCTCTCTGTTTTTTGTTCTTTTTTTTTTAATTCATTCCAAAAAGAGCTTTGATTTTCTAGAGGTTGTAATCTCTTTTAATTGGACAGAAACTGAGTTTGTTTCCAAAATGACGTTTGTTGGACTTGAGGATGTGTTGTCCAAAGCAGGGATAGATATACACACATTTCCAATAAAAGTCATGTGGTCAGAAACCGATGGGCAGTCCCTTGTCACTTGTTTTTTTTGTTTGTTTTTGTTTTTGTTTTTTGTTTTTTACAATAGCTAGTGTGACACAGAAGAATCCATCTATTGGTAAAGACTCTGCTGGAGGTGAAATAAGGAAGAATCCACGCCGTGCACAAGTGTTTCACACACTTACCTCTAATTATCCCAGCAAACTTATCCTATACTCATTTTGTCATTTTATATTATATGAATCCTAATTTTAAAGAAACTTGCCATTCTTCACAGTTATTGATAGAACTAGCATTCAAATTCAGTTACTGTATTTAGACTCTTACTGGTTGAAAAGGAGTTATAGTGCTAGGTTCTTGTGTGGGGCTTCATGAAAAGCACATATAGAGATTCAAAAAGGAGCAGGACATAGTCCCTTGAGGTCTTGTGACTTCTAAAATGTATACTCCTGAGTTTGCGGCAAAAGAAAATAATGATTGATCATTCCTAGAACACAGGAGCAACACCAGAGGTCTAGTCTTACTCATTATTTGAAAATGTATTAGAAAATATTTAAACATATACAGAAAACTGCTGTACACTATAACAAGTTATAACCGGAGTAGCAGGATCACAAGGTACAAAGCTCAAGACTTGCAAGCAAGAAGAGTCATCCACAGCCACACCCTCAGAGGATGCTGTGAGCAGGACCAGCCACGCCCTCAGAAGATCTACTTCCAACACAGTTCTAACTCTTGCTCTTTCTCCTGTACCACCCTGCCTCTCTCTTGTCAGTGGCCTCCTTGCACCTTCTGTTTCAAGACCTTTCATTGTACCTAAGGTCAACCTGAGCGCTTCCAAATGAAGCAGTCAGCTTCAGTGACAATTATTCATTGATTCATGGCCTCTCGTCTGAGGTATCAGGGGGATGTGCTGTCTAGGCAGGTGGTTGCGTCCTGCTGACCTCTGAGTTCATGTTGGCTGGCTAATTAGGAACACTGTTCAGTGTATGAAGCATCTCAGGTGGTGCCCATGTCTTTTTCATGAGGTTCTCATTTGGCCCGCAGGTTGAGCGTTGGACTCCCAGGGTTTAGCGTGTGAACTCTCATGAATCTCGCATCATCCCCTTTCCTTTTGGTCCATTTATTTTTGTCAGAGAAGAAGAGCAAACTGCAGAGCCTCAGTAATAAGTATCACCAGCCTGTATCCTTGGTGATCGAAACTCCATCAATAATAGTTTCAAGAAAGTGCATTTTGCCTGTCACTCTTCCTGGCAAAAATGAAGAGCTTCCAGAGACGTTTTTGGAGAGATGATGACATACCGGAGATTTCAGAAGGATGCTGCGTCATGGATGAAGTGGGGACCAGGGAAATATAGAGGCGTAGAGCAAAGAGAATCATGGCTGGGACATCTGGTGTGTGTAATGAATTTAGACTTTAGTGAAGTCTTGGAGCTTTAGTTCCCTCATCTTCAAACAAAAATAATGACATAAACAGTCACATGGGAACTTGTAAGAATTTGTTGGGATAATGCATGCAATGAAGTATTTGAAGTTACATCGTTTTCTATAATCCCAATCTAAATTACAACATTTTGTATGTAATATCTCTTAGGAAGAAAGGAGGTATATAGCAAGGAGGGAGAGAGGGAGAAAGAGGGAGGAAAGAAAGATAATTAATGTGTGTTGTTATGGACACTAAATTTCTGATCATTTGTTACAGCAGCAACAGGAAACTCATATGCCAACCAAAGATATCGAGACAGCAATCTACCCCACGATTTCTACAGTGCCACACCTGGAGTAAGAAATGTGTCCCTTGCTTAAACTGCCTAAGAAACATGGCCAAGCATCCCTTTGAGTGAAAGTCATCTCTTATCACAGAGAAGGAAATTATATGCACGTAAACCAACTGAATCAGCAGCTTATCAGAATCCCAAGAAACTCTGGGGAAGGGATGCCAAAGCATGGGTAATTTGCGGGGACGGGTCACTGGGGAGACAGGGAAGGGCTACATACTGACCATGTGGTAAAGCCACAAGAAACTGAAAGAGGAGACAGCTGGCCATATATTAGCGGTTAGCCAGGATAAGAGGGGTAGAGAACAGAGACATGATTTCAGTCCCGCGAAGGAGTTTGCTTCGATGGAATTTGGGGACGGATGACACCCATAGTAATGGCGAATCATTGGCCCTCATGCGTGCTTGGCTTTGGCTAAACCCTTCGTGGGCGTTACAGCCTTAAATCTTCACCAGCATGTGCTGTATCATTAATTCCTCACCATTCCCCCCATGAGGTTAAGTGGAAGGCAGGCGAGGTCCCGCACTGAGCTAGGGACAAACGTGTGGAGAGTGAAGAATGCCTTTGGATCACTACCGCAAACAAACAGAACAAGCAAACCGTCCAGAGGACAAGGTGGCTTCCCGCAAGGGGCTGCGGAGCACGACCCTCGGGTTTTCCCGAGGTGGTCAGGAAGCACCTCACCTCCCGGTGCCCGCTCACATCTCTGTCTCTTCCTGGACATCTCGTGGTTTTCACTCTTTTCACATCTACCCCTGAGTTCCTCGTCAGGGTTTTCTTCTGACTGATACTGTGTGTAACCTTCAGAAAGCTAATTAAGCCCCATATCTCCATTTCCTTGATTGCCTTAAAGAGCAGTTAATTGATCAGAGGTTTCTAGAGATTAAAGAAAACTACCCATTAGTCACTGTGATTAGTCTGATGACAGGAAGCTTTCTAAATGGAAGGCACGACCAGCGTCCCTGACAGCTTTCTTCTCGGACGCCAAACAGCCTGTTGCCTTAGTTCTGATCTGAGCTGAGAGCTCAAAGCGGGAAGCAGGTTGAATGGGAAGGTGTCCCTCGCATGTCCTTTAAAATACAGGGTCTCTATTTTCATGACTCATTACTTCACCACTAAAATTTGGCTCAAAGGCAATCCATCCTCCTGACTAATCCCTATAGCTTCTTTCTTTTCTTTAATTTTCTTTTTTTCCTTTTTTTTTTTTTTTGACAGTTTCTTGCTGCATCATTCCAGGGCTTACAGTATTTGTGTGGTTCCTAGAACACATTGACTGTATGACACCATGAATTATTCTCCACCAAGAGTCATCAGATCCCATAATTCCAAAGGGCTATGGCAATAGAAAAGAGAAATTCCAGGATGAGACAAAAGGTTTCTCACAAAAAAAAAAAGGATTAGCAAAAATGTGTCAACCAGGCCTGAGTTACAAACTCAACATCACAGAAAACCCAATGGCTTTAAGCTGAATAATCTATGTCTGTTTCTGTGTCCCATATTTATCTTGATGGAGGAGAATGAATATTAAACAAGAAACTGCTATGTTCCAGGTCTTGGACTACAAATATTATGTGCTGTATTTTATTTAAGTTTACTTAATTCTCTCAACAAGCTTTCAGTAAGCCTCTCCGGGAGCTCGAGATGGAGGTGTCATTATCTCTGCTTGGCATTGGTGAGACAAGTTAAGTCACTCATAGTCACATCACTGATAAGAAGCAGATTTTTCAACCATATCTGTCTGATGCCAATGTCTGGCCCTTTCCACAACATCAGATTGTCTCTAAAACACTGAATAATTCCAGTATCAGAGTTCCCAGTCCCTTGGCAAAAGAGGACACTTACCCAGGCCAAGAACCAAGGGAGAAAGTGAAGTCATTCTTATGTAAGAATCCAACTAATTTTCAAAACAACCTAAATGACAAAGATATCCATTTCTAATCTTAGAAAAGAGGAAGCCAAGGCTCAGAGGAGTCAGGCCATATGCAGGCACAGGTGGTAAGAGCTGATGCTGCTGTTCACCATCCCCCAAACCTGTTCTTGCCTCTTCTTCGTTTTGCATTGCTCTTCATTCATCACGTAGCCAAGACACCCACTGAGACCGGCTTCATTCTTTCAGCCTTCAGGATTCAACCACCCAACACACCACCTATCCACGCCCTGCCTTCATCAGGCCTTTGTGCCCAGCTGCATCACCAAGAAAGTAAGAGTGAGGCATGGATGGAGTCCTGAGTCCTGTGACATTGTCATAGGTCCGAGCGACTCAACATCTGAACCTTATCCTAAATCAGGATGGCTCATGAATTCTCATCTATACCCTTCAACACGAAACCTATCTCCAAATCCCGATGGCTTTACCTTCAAACGTGTATGCTTGACACGGCCACGTCTGACTGTGTCCACCCGTGGCCACTACACTGCGAGTCCCCAGACTCTTCCTTCTTCAGAAATGTCTCATAACCTTCCCGTTTTTTTCTAGTCTTTTCCCCATGGCAGCTAATGCCAGTTACCTATGCCATCTCCGTCTCTCTTTGCTTCTTCTCCCTTTACAGAACCGTAATTTTGTTTGAAGCAGCAGCATGTCCATAAGAAAAAAGAAAGAAACAAACCTGAAACTCCATTCACAGCCTCCCTTGCTGCTGTGGGTAGACAGTTGATATCAACGACCAATGAGACGAAAGCTTCAGTCTCCTGCGGATTCCTAAGAAAGCTTTTCTCGCCCAACTCCGCAATGGCCCTTCCTCTTACTACTTCTCCTTCCTGACTGGAGTGTGGCATCAACATCTGGGGGTGCAACAAGTTATCCTGTAACCCTGATGATGATGACTACGTGCTACTCATGACAGAACACAAAGCTAGAAGAGCCCAAGGTCTTCATGATTTCTCTGAGCAATTGCACAAGCTCCGGGCGGCTTAGAAAACCCAAGTTTAATTTGCATTCAGGCTGGAAGAAGGGAGAATGAATACAAGAGGAATCTGTGGACTCATGACCCCAAACATTAAAGTGTTAGAAACCTTCACATTCTAAGATTCCTGTCTTCTAATTCTAATTCTAATTTCCTGTCACAGTGATCCATTTAAATTGCGATGATAAGACTTTAAATTAGCTTCGCATGGTACTAAATTAGCTAAAATTATTTGGTCTGTCATTGTGATGGCTCTGTCATCCGTCAGCTCAACGAGACTGAACTACATTTCCCAGGATTTCCTTTCCTGTGAGTTTCCATCAGGGTCATCCGTGAGAAAGAGGCTTGAGATGTGTCGGAGGGCGGAAGAGAAGGAGCAGCCTCTCTGTAACTCACACTCATTGCTGCCACCGCCCCACTGACTCACCTCGCTGGCCCGAAGCCACAGCTGGGTCTGCGAATTCTTCACCTTCCCCTGGGTCCCTTCTTAGCTTCTCTGACTCGTAGGTCAGGTGTATCTTTTGCTCTGTGATGAATGGCCCCAGTTTCTGTGAGACGCCCTAGCCACAACCCAGGTCAGAGCCAACAAGAACAGACAAGTGTTTCGGCCCATCCTCGTGGGGTTTGGTCTCATGCCTGTGGGTTCCAGTCTGCTCCCAATCTTCCTTTTCTGTGTTCCCTGTAAGCTTCAAGTTCCAGCATCAGATGTGGACAACTCTGTAGACACTGCACACATGAGGCTGCAAATGAATCCTCCTTCATTCACGTCTCCTGATTTATTCCTGTGTTTGTCTGGCTCCTGGTACTTTGCTTCAGTCTTTATTTCTGGCTCTATGAAGCTGAGAGTGGGTTTAGCACATCTGTTGGGACATTTGATGGTCTCCCTTGGGGCTAGTTCTATACTCGATGGCCAGGTCCACCTGTCCCTGGTTTACATGTATGACCAATTAGGGTGTTCAGGCCCTGACCCTCACAACTCAGTCTCCGCCCCAACCAGAGAGCTTCGAACATCAATTCATGAATCATTCCAGAGGACAAAGCGAGGAAAAGGTGGGTAGACTAGTAAGGTGCTACGTTCAGACTGATTTCAATGAGCCAAACTTCCGGTTCCATATTCGAGCATTCTGCGCTGAGCCAATTAATGAAGTGGGATTGTGGGCCAAGAATAAAACCATGAGTAGATGCTCATGACAGGAGAAACCATGGGCGCAACCCAGACAAAGTTGAAGTGGTCAGGTTGTTGAGACGGAGTTAAAAGAGATGTCAGTGACATGCCGGGTACACAGGTATGAGTGTGTATACATGATAAAGACCCCAAGTTAAATGCAAATAATAATAATAATAATAAGAAGAAGAAGAAGAAGAAGAAGAAGAAGAAGAAGAAGAAGAAGAAGAAGAAGAAGAAGGCAAAGACAAAGGAGGAAATAAAAGGGAGGAACTCAACACAGAGCATGGCAGAGTCCAGCTTAATTCCACAGACTGTCTTACAGCCTCTGGACCATCTTTAAAGGATCAGACACACGCATGTCCACCGTTTGGTTTGTGCTGCCCCTTTTAAATGCCAAGGTAGCGGTCAGTGGCGTGAGGACAGATGCATGCTCTCGATGGGTAAGTGGCCAGGCGAAAGCTGAAAGGTCCCTTTGAAGTTCAGCCACAATGACATGATAGAGGATGAGTGTCCCACTTGAATTCATAGGAGCAGTGTAGTAGAGTTCTGTTATTACCTATTCTCCAGAAACTTTTTTTTTTAAATTTTTCAGGTTGTTAATTCTATCTCTTTGATCAGTATTCTCTTGAGAAAGAGTGCAGGACTCAGGGAGATAGCATGGTGGGCCACTTCCTCCTTTCACCCTGACTCCCACTGTGACCCTGTGCAAATCACTTAAATTATCTGTGCTTCCTATTCTTCCCTTTGCAAAGCAGAGGGACCTTAGGTGTGTTATAAGCAGCGTGAAGGAAAAGGAGATAAGGCGGTAATGACTCTGGTATGGCAGGGAGAAAAACTCTGCAGGAAAAATATCACCACACACCCACACACGCGATGTAATTTATGGTTAAGCCCGAGGAAGCTGGGTGAAGGTCCCTTGATCTTATACACAGAGGTACGAACTGGAAGATTGTTAACCCAGTTCAGGATTTCTTTCATTTCTAGATTTAAGTTTCAGCCGAAATGTGATTGAAACGTATTTTCACTCAGCCTTATCTAATAACCCAATCATAGAAACAAAAGAACCGAAATCGTTCCTTCCTTACTTGAGAGCTAAAAAATGTCAAGGTCAATAGTGCCTTTAGGTTTGAGTTTCCCTAAGCGGAAGGGAAAAGCATCTATTTTCCCATCTTTCCATGTTCAGTCTCTCGATATGCGTGCGCTAACCATCCCTCGTATGGTGAATCGAGAACAGGGGGAGCAGTCCCTAGACTCCGAGAATCTGGCTACTCAGTGGTCCATGGACCAGCAGCCTCAGCATCACGAGGGAGTCGGGTAGGAATGCAGACTTCCAGGCCCAACTTAGACCTGCCGAATCAGATGTGCATTTTTAACAAGATACCAATGTGTGTTTGACTCTGACCCTGTATTTTAAGCCAGTGCTTAAATCACCTGGAGGTTTGGAACGTGAGTTCAATTAAAGTTTGTCCACTTACTTGCTGCGCGGTCTTGGAATGTACTCAACTTTAAAAGCCTCAGTTTGCTCTTCTGAAAAGTGGAAATAATAATAATAACACTGGCCCCTTATGTTGGTTTTGAGGATTAAACACATTTCATTGCACGATGCCTAGCAAGGGGTAACCCTCAAATGACGTTAGCTGCGATATCATCTTTATTATTATATTATTAACATGTGGTTCTTACCCTATGGATAACCAGTGGTCTAGAGGAGGAAGACACATATGGACCAGTAAGTATACCAATCTATTACAGGTACCATAAAACATTTTATTCCAGATTTTTTCTGGAATTTTTCTGGAATTTAGCCAGATTGCTAAAGCCTTTCACCGATGAGCTATTACCTCTCCCTCTGGGCACCAGAGTTGGAACAGACGCCAAGATTAAAACCACAGCCCTTACTTTCCCCGAAGTACAAACAAAGACTATCTGTTGGATGAAAACACAAGTGGAGATAAGCACAGAGTTTTCAAACTTCATGCAAAGTGTCTGCTTGTTTGGTTGTTTGTTTGTTTCTCAATCTATATTTGAAAGCCTGTGACCTGGGCCCTGACAATACACCCTCAAGTACCTTAAACTCACGGATCTCTAAAATGAGTATCTAAGAAATAGATATCAAGTCAGAACAGGACCTGAAAGTTTATAAGACTGTCAATCAAGATGGAAACAGGCCAGAGCCAGAGGATCTGGCTATGCTGGATCGAAACGGCGAAGGGTAGAGCAGAGAAAGTAAACGGTGGCCCAGCAAGATACCAAGGGGACAGAGGAGAACACGGGATTTCACAAAGATCATTTGGGAAGAAAGTCTGTGCAGGAATATGTCTCCTGCATTTTCTTCCTAAATTATCCTTATTTTGTCAGCTTCATATGCCATGTCTTCTCGTTCTGCCAAACCCTTACATTTTAGAGTACCTAGGGTTCTCTAGCTACAGTCTTTTTTGGGTGAGTGTGTGCAATCTCCTGTCTTTAAATATGCTAAATACAGGAAGAATCTCAAGTTTGCACTTCTAGCCCGGTTAACTTCCCTGAGTTCAAGGCTTATGTGCAATATTGCCTACTCAGCATCTCTACCTAGCAATCTAATGGGATCTGTAAGTTAGCTTGGTCCAGAACTGAACACGTGTTTACCCACATCACTGCTGCTCCTGTGAAAATCTACTCTGCCCTAAGCCTTCCTATCAGAGCAAATGGCACCAGCATCGACCCAGTTACTAAATCTCAAACTAGGAGCAATTCTTGATTTACTTCTTTTTCCCTTAAGCCGATCTGATCCACCAGCAAGCTCTGTGAGCAGATCTTCCAAAATGCTTCCCAAATCCTGTCTTCTCTCATCACCTTTACCACCGAAACCTGAATCCAGGTGAGCACTGTCTACCACCAGTCACCATCCTCGTTACTATCGCCACCTCCGTGGGTGTGCCCTACACGCTGCTCTCTGCACAGAGGCCAGAGAGATCTTTCTAAACACCCAGCGTAAGTTTCCCTGCACGAAGTCTTACCCACGTTCTCCTCCATGCCTTGAGCAACGTGGTCTCGGCCTCGCTCATGACCTCCATCTCTGGCCATGCTCCCCCTCCCTCTGGGCTCCAACCACAGTGGCCTCTGGTTGCCCCAACCTAACACACCGAGTGTATGTGCTTCAGGACCTTTGCTTCTGCTGTTCTTTCTTTCGGGATATTCTCCCCCAGATCTTCACGTTATTCTTCTTCTTATCATTCAAGTCCCAACTCAAGTGTCATCTCAGAGCCCCCCACCTCTGGCTCAGGCGACACCCTCAGTCACTCTTTAGCACACAGGTCAACTTCTCTTCGTCATTGCACTTTTCTGGACTGGACACTATCCACGTAATTTATTTTTGGTTTCACCTTTGTTTCCTGTTTCTTCCTGCAGATTATAATCTCTTGGAGGGCAAAGATTTGGTCTCTCTTCTTTACACCGATACCTACAACTTTTCCTTGCATGCGATAGGTACCTACTATACATCTGTTAACCAACTGCCCTTTTTGAATGTGCCGGCCCAGACTACTATATTTCTGCTGTCTTACTGGTTGAAGCAGCTGTCCTGTGTGATTGGCTTAAGACATAACACCTGAGGGGAATTAGGGGGCACTCTAACTTCTACAACAAGAGCTAAAATGTGTAATGAACCATTTGAAATATGAAAACAAAGTTTCTTATTTAAATGTCTTAGTTGCTCTTTTCTTTAAAATGCTACCTATATTATATAATATATTAATAATTATTAATATATTATATATTATATATTATTATATTATATTATTAATATATTATATTAATATATTATATCATATAATATATTTCATATTATATATTATAATATATATAATTATATATCTATAAAATTATATATCTATAAAATAGGTACAAAATAAAAGATGTGGTATCCCAAAATAGAGTTTAAAAAAAATCATTGTGTATCGTATTCATCAAAAGTAAGAAGCTATGCATTTCATCTTATTGGATGTGTAAGAATTATCTCTGCTCAGTGATACTTGGAAGGCCAAGAATTAAATAAAAATTGTTCTTGGAGTACAAGCTGTGAACTGAAAAATATTAAATCCAACATTCTCATTTTCCATTTCCCAGAGACATTGTAGAGAAATCAGCATCTGAGACATCTGTGTCGCACTAAATTGGGATGGAGTGTAAGCCTGACGAGGGCAAGGGCATCTGTCTGTTATTCCCTGACTGCAGCTTAGGGCTTGGGAAATACGAATCTAATAAATCTTCATTGAATGAAGTTACCCCAATTAAAAAGAGTACTGTTGGTCTCGTTAGCATGAAACGATGCATTTCACAAGAACCTACTGTATACCAAGCTCTGCGTGTGGTGCTTTGTGATAAAGAAAGCAATAAAAGAGCAAGGCTTTATGATAGGCAGAGAACTTGAGGGGATTCTTCAGACTTTGGCCTTATGTGAGTTCTGCCTCTGTGTAACCTTGGGAAAGTCACGTACCTCCCTGAAGCCTTAGCTCCTTCATGGGAACAAGGAGAAAGCAGGATGATGTGGTAATAATAGCTACCGTGGACTTGACGTGAACTGTGAGCCTGACGTTTCATTGGGTGCTCTACATGTGTAATTTAATTTAGTCCTCACCCCAGGTGTAAAAAGTATGTGATGTATCCTCATTACTAACATAGTCCTGGTAAGGTTATGATATTTGTCCACTGTCTCAAATTCAAGGAGTCTGAGGTTGAATCGGATCTTCCTGACTACAAAGCCTGTGATTTTGGCCTTCCGCCTCATGCCTCTCTGCCTAAGATGACCACATATTTCCTAGGGACAGTGACAGCCCTACCTGGTCACCGTGTGCCCACTTTAGGACTCAGTGGCCCCTCTCCTTTAGAGATAGTCATTCCGTATGCTCTGGTCCCCTTACAGTTCCTGCCACAGCCTAGAGAGAGTGAGGAGTCAGAAAGCCATGGAGAAATTCAAGTGGGACGTAATCACTTTCCTTTGGTTAAAGGAATTTGCGTGATATCGATTCTTGCTGAGTCAGGAGTCCTCGAAAGGAAGAAATCCAAATTCTCTTGACACACCGAGAATTGGAGCATTACAGTGATGACAAGAGTGACGATAATGATAATAGCAACAGTAAACAGAACAAGCAGAAGATTAAACGTACTTTTCTAATCCTGATTATGTAACCAATCAAATGTTTATTCATCAAACGAGCCCTAACTGAACGTTTACTCTTAGTCAGAGAAACTGAGGTACTTTATGTAGCATCCTTTTACCTCAATATCCTGACCTCTTGGCATCTTTTTTTTCTCTCTCTTATTTGTAAAGTGGGAATAACATCTCCAACCTGATAGAGTGAAGCAATTATCATTCAAAGAGAAAATGTACGGAAGGGACCCACTTCTCTCTCACTAAACGTTTGTCCCCATGCCAATTGGTCCTAATATTGCGACAGAGTTCATTATATCATATATGTTTATAATATATATTATAGTGTATATATTATAATATATTATATATATGTTTATGCATTCTTTCATTCAACAAATATTTATAACATACACACTCTGTGTCAGGCACTTTTCTAGGGCTGGGGATATAGGGCTGAGCAAAACAAAGAAAATCCTTCCTGTCATATTGTTCACTGTAGGACGAATCAAGCAAAAGATATAGTTAGAACGCAGCACGACATTAAGGCCGGGAAGACAAATGAAACAGACTGACAGGTGGGACGTAACGGAGGGGATTTTACTACTTAAGTAGGGCGACGAGGAAAGGCTCCTTTAAGGGGGTGACATCTGAGTGAAGACGGGAAGCCGATGAGAGCAGAGACTCGGATCCTGGGTTGTTTGGCTGTTATTCCAAGCATAAAGGAACGTCTCACTGAAGGTCAGCTCAGGGACAAAGAGCACGAAGCCGGAACGAGAGTCGGGCAGATAGATGCTGCAAGCCAGAGAGCGCGACCTCGGTGCCAAAGGCCACTCCCCAAAGCCAAGCGGACGAGGCTGGACCAGAAGGAGAAACCAGCATGGGACAGCGGCAGATGTCAAGCCCACGGGGACATCTGAAAATGTGTTTTCACAAGGCAGACACGAGGCCCCAGTTTGCAGACCCATCCAAGACCTAAGACCAGAGACGCGAGGTGGGACATGATCTCAGGTGAACCCAGCGGTGGCTCTGGGGACCCCTTTCTAGGGGTCTTATACTATACGTGAACGTACAAGGCTTGAGTGAGAGGAAGCCCGGGTCTGCCGAACGCCGTGGGCCAGGCATCCTGCTCCGCTGGTGTTTCGCAGACACAATTTCATTTGAATCTCGCAACAGCCCTGCAGGGTGGAGGCTCCAATCTACACTTTATAAACAAGGAGCCCGAGATGGGGGAGTGTAAGCGATTTGCCCAAGGTCAAAGAAAGCCTTGCTTCCCATCTTCCTCCTCCACAGCCCACTTTGTGCTTATGACCCTGTATGCACCTCATCGTCGCCTCTTTCATCATTCATGATAAACCATGCCAAAGAGCGATGTAATGCCAATAACAACCACCTCCCTTACAGAGGCCTTTGCAGTTTGCCTGGCTCCTGCCCATTCTTATCTCGTGCTTCCTATGAATGAGTTCACATACTCGCTGCCTTTTATTTTCACAGGCCTGGCAAGTACAGGATGTGTTATAAACACTCCGAACAAGGAAACATTTAGCCTGAGCTAACTATTATCGGCAACATCTATGACGAATGACTTAATGGAACCCTGAAAAGCCTGACGTGATGACTAATTTGTGGTTAAAGTTAGTTGGAAATTTACTTGGTAAAAAATTACAGGGAAGTAACTCGATCAACTTTGAAAGAGAAGGGGGAGAAAAGCCAACAGAAAAGCACAGGCAGTGATTTACTCTTCCTTGTAGGGGTAGCAATAAAGATAAGAATTACAACCCCAGGAGCAGTCAGAGAGGGAAGGAGCGTATTTCGTTCTGCATGCTGCATGTGGATAATGGTTTAGCTATGAGAGTAAGGCTCTGGGGTCCCACGAACCCCAGCAAACCCACCTCAGCCATCTGGTCCAGCCTCCTCGGCGAGGGGCATATGTAGGGTGGTCTGCTTTGGGGCCCGCCAAGACAGGATCTTCCCTCTAGCAGGGAAGGAAATGCAGCTTGGTACAAGGGAAAGGCATGAGCTTTGGGGTCCAGCTGCCCCAGATTTGCCGGCTCCATTCTGGGTGACTTAGAGCAAATCACCTAACACCTCTGAAAGTCAGATTCTTCATATGAAGAATGGGGATAATGATGCCAACTTCCTAGGGTTGTATAAGTGGCTTATTGTACATAAAATACCCAGCACTATGCCTGATACATAGTAGGCTCACCAAAAATGTACATTTCTTTCTTCCTCTACCTGGTGATTGCTGCTACTCCCCCCGTCAATGGGAAGTCATATCAAAGATTTCTTAACTCTCCCTCCAACTCTATCCCCCACTGTAGAAAATTGTGAGATTGACATTCACCCCATAAGAAAAGCATGAAGCCATATAATCATTGTGCTTATGTTCGTAAACGTATAAACCCGAGATTCTATTCTGAATTGTCCTGAAAAAATACAGCGTTCACTGTTCGCCTTCTTGCTCGCATTGGTTGACCACCACTGCTGTATGCATCTCCACTTTCCTTACGTGCAGTTTAATCAGCACCCCGGCACAAGCCATCTTGCTTGTATGGAGGCTGGAGGAAGGAGCCCGAAGGGTCCGTGATGGACATTCCGGCAGCTGGGCCCCCTACCCTGTCACGAGTACATCTGGGAGGATTAAAATCGCCTTTCCTGTGACTCCTGCTAGCTCCGCCAGTGCGGATGCTACGGAGTCAGAACCTCTTCCAAACTGAACCTCAGGCCTCTTCGTCCCTCCCCACTTCAGCATTTCTCTCTTTGCTCCAAAGAATAAAATGCAAACTTCCTACCATGGCCTTCAAGTGCTGGGCAGCTGTCCCCAGCCTCCCTGCGGGCTCTGGCCTCACTCTCCTTTCTGTCCCTTGATGTGTCGTGCCCTCTCCCGCTTAGGATGTTTGTCAATGCTCTCATGTCCTCCTGAAATGTCTTCCCTAGAACTATGGCTTTCGCCCTGCAAGTATCTGCTCAAATGTCACCTTCTCAGGGGACCTTCTCTGAATAGCTCATTCCAAGTAGTGCTTCTCTCCTACCTCGTCCTTCATCACGCCCCCCAGACGGGCTCTTAAATACAGCTTACCACCAACCTGCGTCTACGTGGCCATTTATTTGTTTGCTTATTCTGTGCCTCCATGAACTAGAACATAAACTGAGAGGGTGTCTTAGTTTCCTAGGGCTGTTGTAATAAATTACCATAGTCTGGGTGGCTGTAAACCACAGAAATGTATTGTCTCACAGGTCTGGGAGCCAACAGTCTGAATTCGAGCTGTCAGCTAAGGTGGATCGATGTCCCTCTCCAGCCTCTGGTGGCTCTGGGCGACCCTTGATGTGTCACTTCAGTTTCTGCCTCATTGTCACAGGGCCTTCTCCTCTGTGTCTGTGTGTCTGTGTCTCGAATCTCCTGTTCCATTCCCTTACAGGAGACACCAGTCGCTGGATTTACAGCTCACCATAAGTCCAGGAGGATCTCATTTCGAGATCTTTAACTGAATTTCATGTGCAAAGACCTTATTTCTAAATGACTTCACTTTCACAGTGCAGGGGTTAGAACTTCTTCTATGGAGCAAGGGGCATAATACCACCCACTCTAGGCGTTCTTGGGGAACACCTGAGTCCGTGAGCCTGGCATAGGTTTGCCCCTTAACGAGCTTCCATGAAACGTGTGTCTAGTGGATGAACGCTGTCACTTTAAGACGTTCCCTGTCTGATCCCAAATCCTTGCCAGATGGCCCCCCACCCTGCGAGCTGCAGCTTCCCCGCTGCCTCCACCGTCATGGGGACACTGCAGGAAGCCAGCCCCATGGCAGGAGCAGCCCAGCAGGACCGCGCGACTGCCCCCAACAGGCTGTGTGGCTCGGTGCCGTGCATGCTGTTTTGAGAGGCGAGCTGGCCCTGTATCTGCTGGGCTCCAGATGACAAATGTCAGGGCTCTTGCTGCCTGCTTGGATAGCCTCCCTTCCCACGGGGACAGTGGACATGGTGGATTCATAGCTCCAGATGCCTTCTTCCACCTCCAGCCCGACTTCCCCGATTGGTTTTCCTTTTCTCTTGAACCTTCGTTTCTCCTCTTCCTTTGGCTCCTTTGTCACCATCACCAAATTCATCCCCATCCTAAAATCCCTCCTTTAGTAATTAGCCCCCAAACTATAGTCCAGTCTACTCTTTCCCTGGCTAAATACTTCCACAAAATTTCCATTTCTCTTTCTGAAAATTTAATGTAATAGTAAATGATTATTAGGGTAGTACTGGGTACTGACTTCCTGAACAATCTATAAGCTACTCAAGGGCAGACTTCTGTCCAGCCTATCAGGAGAAGGCAACCCCAACGCCTGGCAGCTGGAAGGCACCTTCACTCCTCACGTTTACTCTTCACCTTTCTCGGTTCTGCCTCCTGGTTTGGCCCACCACTCACTGTATCATTGTTACAGAGCAAAAGCTCGTCCGATGTGTGGAGAAGACAACACTATGACACCGGCCTTCGAAGTGAGGAGAAGGTTTTATGGCAAAGTGGACCAGCAAGGAGACAGGAGGCAAGTCTCAAACAGGTCTCCCTGATCTGAGTTCAAGGGGACGAAGAGAGAGAGAGGAAGCAATAATATGCAAAGGGAGACACTCCTGGAGAAAAAGCTCTTAGAGAAAAACAACAACAACAATAACAACAAAAACAAACAAAAAAAACAACAACTCCTACACTCTAATCTTCATCTCCCAATCTGCTACCCAAGGAATGTGTCTGTGATCCTATTTGCAGATGCTGGCCTCCCTGCTTAGATAGCATCTCTGTTCTATCTTTGGCTGTCAAATTCTTATGCATCCTTCAGTCCCAAGTCAAATGCCATCTAAATGCCCCGGACAGAAGGAGCCGCAGTATTCTCTGTACTATTATAGTGCAGATTGGTTCCCCTCAGTATCAACACATGTCACACTGCATTATCACCACTATTCAGGTATCTTCCTTCCCCACTAAGTCTGTAGTCGTTACCTCCAGTTGTGTAAAAATTGCCACCACCATAGTGGCTTAAAATACACCTATTTATTGTCTCACAGTTCTGTAGGTCACAAGTCCAGATGGGCACAACTAGGCTCTCTGCTTAGGGTGTCCTAAGATTGAACTCAAGTTGTCAGCCGGCCTGGCTCTTCACTGGAGGCTCTGGAGAGAATCCAGTTCCCGTGGGTCGTAGGACCGAGTTTCCTGTTTCCTTGCTGGCTGTCAGCTGACGGCCACTCTCTGCTCCTAGAAGCTGACCACGAGCCTTTGCACATGGCTCCTTCCAACTTCAGGGCCAACAATAGTGCATCAATAAACTCTTTCTTATTCTCTGCAACTCTCTGTCTTCCATCTCAGTTTTCTTATGCCACCAGCCAGAGGAAGGTTCTTGTTTTTAAGAACTCATCTTGCTGCATCAGGCCTAACAAGATATCTCTTTATTAGCGTCAACATTGCCATATAATACGGTCACGGGTTGGTATCGCACAATGACATGTTCCAAGGGTTATAGCATGGACTCCTGGTGGCCGTACCGAGAAATTCTGCCTAATGCGTATGGAAAAAGCATCTCATTCACTGAATATGCTTCTCAGCTCCTAGCAGAGCTTCTGATATAAAAGATCATTAATGCTCATATTAATTTTTAGGTCAAACTGACTTTAGTTGCAGTGATTAGGATACTTTCAAATTCTCTATTTTAGTTGCATACATAAAGAAAAACATACCTAATAGCAAACAAGGACATAAAATAACAGTAAAGAAATGGACTGCAGTCCTTTTGTGATGAACATTGATCCGTAGGAAAAGAAATATAAAATGGAAGAGATAGGTCACAAAATGGAAAGAAAGAAAAACTTCCTGAAAAACAAAAGTGCAGTTTTACAGTTTTTTCATATATTAGAATTGAGTCCATCCACTTTCAAGCCCCACAACTAAATGATAGTTATAAGTTACCAAGATCGTCTTACTATTAAAATGCCTTGATTAGATTAATGGCAACAGGTTTTCTAAACTTAACTCTGCTTAAACTGTAAGTAGAAATCTGGTTGGGCGCTATACAAAGTGATGCTCACCAACAGGGTCCTCGAGCCTGCCTTGAGGAACTAGCAGCTTTGATCGGAGATGAGGTTATTTCCATGCGTATATTTGGGTGTTTGTTTACGTAAATCATAGCAGCAGTTTTCAGGGGTGCCCTGTCTCTCTTCCTTCAAGCCAAGACTCTAATGCCATTTGGCAACCACGGCCAGCCTCCTTTCCCTCTGCCGACTGCAGCCTTCGCTTCGTTGTGTGCGTAGGCATACACAGTGATGACAGAGGTGGGCAATTGTTTCCGGCTGCAGCTCACCCGAAGAAAACTGTTTCAATTGATACAGAGAGCTGATGTCAGCCAAGACCCTCTGCTTCTTGACACTACACCTTTCCCAGTGAATAATAAATCACTGTGTTTCCACCAACAGCTTTCTCCCCTCTGCCTTTCTCCTTTCTTCCACCATTAGTCATGCTGGTCTAGCTCACCACCTGTCACTTGGCATGCTTCTGCAAATACCTTTACCCACGTAGAGGTGAATTTGGTTTCATTGAAGATGGGAACACACCTGTGCTTGCTTGGGTCTGTGACTCATCAGATGTAGTCTTTCTAAAGTATTTTTTGGCTGCTTGTGTATGTTGCAATCTGCTATTTCCTGGTGTGGATTTTTCAAACATTTCTCTGATTAGAATTTTGAATTTCAGGTAATGGAAATGTGCTTCAGTACAAACATATAAGTAGTTAAATACATAGTGAATAATCTTGAAAGAGGATTGATGTTAACTCATTAACTTGTATATGATTCATATACCATAGCTCCTAGCTCCTTTAATTCTCCCAACAAACCTAATGAGGGGGATCATGCATTATCTTCATTATGTAGGTCAGAAAGTTAGACTCAGGATGATTACAGTTAGACTAGATCATCCACCAACTAAGAGAAAGGTCCTGGACTCCAAATAAGGAATGCCTGATTGCAAAGCCCTTGTCATGTCCCCTTTGTATGTTGCATTTCTTACTTCATGCTGTTCCTTTCACCTATTCAGTCAACGTTTAAAGAATCCCTACTATGAGCCAGACACTGTGCCACTGGCAAAGGATTGGTGCAGTCAAACACACAGTTCTGTCCCACAGATTCTTGTAGACCAGCAGAAGGAATGCCCCTGTAAATGAATTATGACACGGTTTTTTAAGTTCCGTAATGGAACTAGGTCTCAAGGTAGGTCTACCTCGAGCTGCCCTTTCAGGGCAGTGGTCACTGCTCATGAATGGCTATTTAAGCAACTGAAATGGTTTTGTAAATAAAATTAAGAATTCAGTTCCTCAGTTGCGCTCGTCACATTTCGAGGATTCGACGGGCACACATGGCTGGTGTCTACTGGACCAGATGGTGCAGATTACACAACACCATCTCAGTGCACGATGTTTAGACAGTGCTGGTCTAGAGGATCAGAGAGATATCGCTGAGAGAGGGTCTTGAGCTCAGCCTTGCAGACTAAGTAGACTTTTCCAGGCAAGCCAGCAGAGGTGGGAGGTTCCAGGCTGAGGGGACCAAAATGTGCCAAGGCAGAGAGATGGCATGAGAAGACACCGATTGTCCAGTGAGATGCACATCAAGGAGAACAATTCTAAATGTTTAAAGGGTGACCTTAAATTGGGAGCATAACACGGATGGACTGAAAGGCACGGGCCTCTTCACTGATCACCTTCTGTGTCACCGCTTGGCACAGTATAGAATATGTGTCACAGGATGGCACGGTATAAAATGTGTCACAGGATGGAACATGGATTTTCTCCTGAGGACCAGTGATTTCCAAATCTTTTCCGTTGCAAACTTTTTTTTTTTTTTTTACTTTTCAAATGAAATATTATTCAGAATCCTTATACAGGAAGCAGACAAAAATAGAACTACTCTTTTAAAGGCTGGGTGGAGGGCTTCCTTTGCCAGAACTTCTGGGCCCCTGACTAAGACACCCTCAGTGAACCCTGGGGCTCTACAGAGCTTGTGCAGATGCCAGAGAGGCACTGGAGAATTCCCAACGAGTCTAGTGATTGGAAGCTGTATATTGGGACCAGCACACAGGCCTGGTAGGGGGTAAGATGGAAGCAGGGATGGATAACTACAAGCACAGGGAGATAGGTGAAGAAAATGATGGTAGGCACCATTTTTAATTTGGAGAAAAAGGATAATCTCAGGATCTGAAGGAATTTAGTACACAAGAAGCAAAACATACTCTCTCTTTTTTTTTTTTACATGGGCAATTTGATGGCTGGTCGTATCATTTTTCATGATGTGAAATTCCAGAGGGACATTTCACTTATTGGATGATTGGTTTAAATTCTCTATTCTTCAAAAAATAGCAGGTTGGGGAGGGTTGTGGTTTACATTTAGACCTTGAGTTACTGCTCTGTCATTCTGTCAAAGCCAGAGGGAATATCACAAAAATTCTTCTGCTCACTTCAATGAATAATGTATGTCTTATTTCTTTATTCTTCCCCATAGCAAACACCAATCAGGAGCATCTGAAACAAACAAACCACGGAAACTAGAGTCAAAACCAGCATTTTGTCAACTGATTAGATAGCAGTTAGTTTAATGTTCACATTAATCAAGATCTGATTGCTTCTTTGTGAGGAACGAGAACTCCGTGCAGAGATTAATAACAAGATCTGGTTCGGCATGTTTCTGCAGAAACCCCCACGCAGTAATTAAGAAGAACACAAAATGAAGGTTATTGATCCGTTGTGTTATTGAGAAACAACATAATTGATATTTTGAATCTTAATTGTTGGCTCCAAAGTAAAAGTGACAGTTTGTACAGATTATTGGTAACAGAGTTTTTTGTTTCTGGCACTTAAACCCAAATATTGAGTTCAAATGTCACCCTGCCTCAGATAAACATTGATTTAATTATCAAGAAATCTTTATTTGTGAGTAGTTAAAATTATCCTTCTTTGGACAAATCTGATGCAATAGACTAAATGTTTTGGAGTTAGTTTCTACTCATGAGCTTTGTGAAAGGAGATTTGTCATTCAACTTGTCTGGGCCTCAGATTTCTCTTTTGTAGAGTGGCATTGATGATGCCCACCTCACAGGTGTGGGGGAGGGATTCAGAGAGAACAGCATCGAAGAGTCAATAGCATGGTGTTTAGGAGCAAAGACGATGGCTCCAGCCACTGTCTTTCAAACACAGCTTTGCCACTTATCAGTTGTGCAAACTTAGACCCTTTAGTTAACCTCTTTGTTTTTCAATTTCCTTATCTTTAAGGTGGGATAACAGTAACAGACATCCATGACAGGGTTGCTGTGACATTAAAGGAAAATTTTAAAAAGTTCTTAGGGCCAGGCACATTTTAAGCACTGTATAACTGTTAATTTTTATTGTTATAATTTGAAGTCTTTAATCACATAGTTAATTCTTAGTAAATATTACCTGATTCCTTGTTCCTTCTACAACTAGGCAGTAGAATACCCAAACCACAGTGTTTGTCTTTGCTGCATATGTCACAATGGGCATGAAAGCAGACAACTTAAAGAAAGGACTGTTGATCTACATGCCTTATCCATTCTTAATTTTCAGAAAATGTCCTGTTGCCTAGTTCCTAGATATCAATATACAACAAGGAACACTTGAAATGTGAGGAAACTTTGATGGGGAAAGACCAAGATTAATTAATTGGAAAATAAAGACTTTAAGAGAAATAGATTGCTCTAACCAGGAATTGATTCTAATTAGCATTCTGAGAGAAATCTAAGGACACATTGCTTTCAAAAAACAATAATTAGTTGCCATTAAAAGAAAAGAAGATAACAAGAAAGGGTTCTTGGGAGTTAAAAAAACATATATGGCAGATAAAATTAAAGAAAAAATATATACATACATGGATTGAAGATAAATAAAAGAAATGATGCAAAACTTAGAGCTAAAATAATAAAGAATTTAAGAGAAAACGTGATACATGCCATGGGACCCAACAACAGACTAATAGAAATCCTGGAAAAGAAGAACAGTGAAAAAGAAATAATACAAGAAAACTTTCCTGAACTGAAGGAAATGTGAATCCTCAAAAAGGAAAATGCATGAGATACAACTCATGAGATACAACTACACATACACTAAAATGGTTATCATTAGAAAATAAATAAAAATAGAAAATACTAAGTAATAACAAGGATGCAGAACAACTGCACTCTCATACACTGCTAGCGGTGAAATGAAAAGGTGCATCTGCTTTGGAAAATAATAGCCAAGATCTGGAGACAATCAAATGTCTATTAACAGATAAATGGATATAGAAAGTGTCTTATATACATGCAATCAAATATTATTCAGCCTTTTGAAAAAAATCTGTAATATGTAATAACATGAATGAACAATGAAGACATTACACTAAGTGAAAAAAACCAGTCATGAAATAATAAACACTGCATGATTCCACTTACAGAAAGTATCTAACATATTCAAATTCATAGAATTGAAGAATGAAATGGTGATTGTCACGGGTGTTGATAGGGGATTACTAATCAATGGGCATAAAGTTTCAGTTAAACAGAATAAATAAGCTTAGAGACCTGCTGTGAAACACTGGAACTACAGTCAACTATAATGCATTATGAGCTTAAAATTCTGTTAATAGGTTAGATCTCATGTTAAATGTTCTTATCGCAATAGAATACAATTCAAAAAAAAATCTCAGAACACTGATTAAACAAATGGCCTACAATTTTATAAAGCAAAAAATAGGTTATCTATAAAAGAATACAGATGACATTATCTTCAGACACTTCGGGAACACTGAATGTCACAAAATAACAAAGGAAAATAATTTTCCAATCCAGAATTTTATATGCAGCCAAACTGTCAGGACAAATAAGAAAAAATGAAGTTTCTAGCCCACATATTCACTCTTAGGAATTTACTTGTGAATATACACCAGTAAAAATCAAAGATACTGAAAGATATAACTTCCAAAAAGTGGTGACTTCAACCGAAGACAGGAGTAAAGGGAATTCCAGAGAATGGGGGCAATAAAGCCATTTTAGGGAGCAAACAGTCCAGATTCAATCAGGACAATGGAAAAAAGGATCCCGGGGGAAGGGAGGAAAGGATTAATTGAAGTAAGAAGAATACTTAAAAATGTGAAATGGAGGGGTGACATTGCCAAAATAGTGAGGAAGATCATTCTGACTTCACTCTTCTCACAAAAAGAACAATTAACAACCATACGTGAACAAAACACCATGGAGAAAATTCTAGAACCTAGAAGTGAATCTGAAGTGCCACGCCTGCACCACAGAGATTGAGAGAATTGGGCATAAAATAAGGCAACAATTTTCAAGAAAATTTTTACAAAGGAAAAAAAAGCCATTGAAAACTTTCAGAAAAGCAAAATTGTATGAGGACATCATGATCCATATTTGAAGCAATCTTGTAATATTGGAACAGAAACTCTATAGCCTTCAAAAATATTCAAGTGGAGTCCAAACACACTTCCCCATATCTATGCATACAAAATGGAGAACAGGACAAGATTGAAGATGCTTTTATGTAAAGAAATAAATGAAGAATAATGTCGAAATCACATAAACAAATGCCCAAATGCAGAAAACTCAATGAGATAGGAAATGAAACTTAGCAGAATTACATGTTTGTAAAGCAAAAATCAAATTTTACTAATTGCTGCAGGAAATTGATCTGATGCATAGGAATTAGTGTTTTTTTTTTCTTTTATTATCATAGTGTAAACAAGGCACATAAAATAAATTAAACAAGAAATTGCATAGAATTAAAACAAAGATTTGATGGATATGATACACACTTTGGAAAGCATAAACACTACATTTTTCTCACTTGCCCCATTATTCAAGTTAAATCATTCTTTGGATAGAGGTGCCAAGTTCATTCCTGAGCCTAGTATATTACGTTCTCTGGTCCTCCCTACATCAACACACAGCCCTGTACCTGTTGGCATTACAATTTGAGGTCTTAACGTGACCTTCAATTACTGACTTTACTCATTATCCACTGGCACTGATTCTGTGAATAGATATGGTCTTTTTTCAAAAAGCTCTATGTGGCTCTCAGGGTATCATATTGGCCCATCAGAAAGAAGATTATTTTAAGACCAGAGGAAAGTTCTTTTTCTTTATTACATTCTTTAAGAGAGATCTATTCCACAGGAAAACAAAATATTTACTGACTTAAGTATCCTTGCTGGTCTATGGCACTTTTTTCATATATCCAGATCATAGATATTATGTTCCTCAATCCACCTGAACAATATATGTCCCAATAGTCATCTCAGGTAAGGAAAATAAAGGTGAAATTTGCCCAAAATGCCATAGTTTTCTTATTCAGCCATTCATCAGGCATGCAATGATTAGTTATTGAGGTTGTAACAGGTGCCAGGTTCAATGCTGCAAAATGGGGGAGGGGGGGTACAATAGTGAGTGGATCATTACCTGATAAGACTTGCATTTGGACAAACAGTTGACTTCAGGATGAACAGCAGAGAAGCTAAAAGAGCTCGTACAAGGAGATTGGATGCCTAATTGATAGACAATGGAAATGTGTAAAGCCCACATGACTTCATTTAGGGTGAGAGGAGGAAGGAGGTTTCAAAGACACCTCTTAAATGTCAAACTTCTTACCCGAATGATGTTCTAAGGAGATCTTCCAACAACAATCATGTTGAGATGCTGAAGAAAATCCTTTTTCAGAAAATTGCTGGAAAGTCTCTCATGAGGATGGGGTATTGCCACAGGCACTTGGCTTATCTCAAGAGTTTGCATGCTCATAAATTCATTCAACTTCAAAACTCGCTAATCACACTCATGTATTTTAAGTCTATTATGGAAGAAATTCAAACCACATGGGTGTTTGTCTAAGAGCCAAATTTTGCTCAAGGTAAGCCAGTAGTAATAACTTAAGTTCAGGCCTAGTGGCTCTTGAACACATTTAAATATTGATGATTTAAGGGAGAAGGTAGCTAATAAACATCTCAGAGTTCTTTCCAAATGGAGAACAAAGATTTTTTTCCTTCTTATTTTCCCTTAAACTTGTCATTATTTGGCAGAAATAGTCAAAATAAATGTACCATGCTTTAAAGGAGCCAGCACGTAGGAGAGCATACAGCAGCAAGATGAATCTGCTCGTCACAGCAGACAGATGTCGGGAATGCAGATGTTCAGGAAGTGAAGGGCAGGCACTCATGATAATGTATGGCATCATTTCTCTGACCTCAAGATAAAAGCAAACAACAGGAGCAAAATGTGCCACTCACCAGGCTGTAAAAATGAAACCTGCCATACAGGTCTGATCCATCGCATGAGTTCTGTCATTGTCAGAGAAATGGAGTATTGCCATCAGAACACCAGTGATTCCTTACCCTATATGCTTTTTTTGAGAAAGAGAAATGAAATTAAGGAATAGGAAAGAAGGGCTTTAAATTTAATTTAATTTAGCTAATGCATCAAGTCACATTCACCGAGCTATTCCATCTTCGAAAAGGATAAAGAAAAATGAACACTTACCCAGGTTTCGCAGTGACAGGCTTCGAATGTGTCCCATTCATTACTACTGCTCACAGCAGCCTCGAGAGATGGAATTATTCTCCCCACTTTTAGATGACGAAACCAACATTTGGCAAGATTATGTGATTTACCCAAGATCACATGGCCAGGATTTAGTAGGGCCAGGATCTAAATCCCAGTCTGAAGTTCACGTAGTTCTCTAATTCTCACTCCTAGCTATAGCACTTCCCCCTCGTCCACAGTTGGACTTTCCGTGGTTTCAGTTACCCACAGTCAATTGACATTGGGATATATTAAGTAGAAAATTCCAGAAATTAACCATTCATAAGTTTTCAATTTTGTTCTGTTGTGAGTAGCATGATAAATTCTCAGACAGTCTCACCCTGGATGTGAATCGTCCCCTTATCTAGTGTCTCCACACTGTAGACACCACTTAGTAGCCACTCTAGGTTGCTACATCAATTATCATGGTATCATCCTGCTTATGATCAAGTCACCCTTATTTTACTTAATAGTGACCCAAGAGCAGAAGAGCAGTGACGTTGGCAGTTCGGATCTGCCAAAGAGAAGCTGTAGAGTGCTTCCTTTCAAAAAAGGTGAAAGTTCTCGACTTAATAAGGGCTGAAAAAAAGTTGCATGCTGAGGTTCCCAAAACCTACGGTAAGAACAAATCTTCCATTTGTGAAATTATGAAGAACAAAAAAAAAAGGGGGGGGGATGCCAGTTTAGCTGAGGCACTTCAAAATGCAAAAGCTATGGCTGCACCGTGTGATAAGTGTTTAGTGAAGGCGCACAAGGCACCAGATCTGTGGGTGAAGGATGTGAACGGAAAGCACGTTCTGATTGACAGCACGTCGTACCAGAAATCACCACACCTGTACGAGGACTTTAGCAAGGGACCCCCCGGAAGCAATGACACCAAGGGATGGTCACACAGATTCAGGAACAGGTTTGTCATAGTGTCATCTCACATATCACAACGAGAAGGGTGAGTACAGTACAATAAATATTTTGAGAGAGAGTCCACATTCACATAACTTTTATTATATTGTTATAACCGTTCTGTTTTATTATTAGGGCTGCTAATCTCTTGCTGTACCTAATTTAGAAATTAAACTTTATCATAGGTACGTATGTATAGGAGAAAACATAATCTATTTAGGGTTTGGTACTATCCATGGGTTTAGGAAGCCACTGGGGGCCTTGGTATGTGTCTCATGCAGACAAGGGAGAACAATTACAGTAGGTGCTATATAAACACAAAGCTGCACGGTTATAAAAAATAAAAACAAAAAATACAGAATGCTAGAAGATGGCTCATATGCGAGCACTCAGTCACGTGATACTTAGTATAAAGCTGCAGGCTCTGAGGGGTGAAAACCCAGGAATGGGTAGTGAAAGGAGTATGTTCTTTGGGATCATCATACCTCAGTTTTAGTCTCAGCTGTCTCCCTTACTTGCAGTGTGACCTTCAATAAATCGTATTACCTCGTAACTGCAAGATCTTCATCTACAAAATAAAGCTTTCCCCATCTCACAGAATGTGAGGATTAAATGAAATAATGTGGTTACATTACCTGACAATATGCCTGGCACACAGTATCTGCCCCTAAAACGTCTGCTCATGTCACCTCAAGTTAGAGACCCTGTGAGATGGAGAAATCGAGGAGGAAGTCATTAACCAAATGAGCATCTTAGTGACAAGTTGAAAGAGTCCTCATGATAAAATTATTTATAGGACCACATATATGTATGTACATACACATATTTGAGTTTTATATTTGCTAGAAAATGAGTTCATTTCAAAACCCTACTATAGTTATATCTATCGGAGACCTAGTTATTCACTACTCTGCCAGAAAATATATATATAAATGTCCTATTAGGGTCAACAGCATGATGGGTGATACACACATGTACATTTCCAGCCCAAGTGCTAGGAAGAATGATCGCCAATTAGCAGACTGTTATAGCAGGCTTCAAAATCCTATTTGCCGTTCATACGATCACAAAATTGACATGCAAACACATTTTGCTGTGTTAAATAAACCCTGGTTAAATAAATGCTATTTCTCATTTAAAAATGATCAGTTATAATTATAAAAAAGTTAGGCTATACCAAAAATAATGACCTTAGTGCATCCAAAGAATGTTGCCTATTCCTGTCATGGTTGCCTTGCAGAGTTTGTCTGTATTGCGATAGTTTTATTATAGAGACCTTGCCATGTTACCCATGCTTTTCTTTCAACATCGCAAAGTATTTGTTAGCAGGGTACTTACGTCTCTGTAGACAGCCGGCTATATCCAGGATGTCCCACTAACCAGCTCTGTGTCCTTGACATGGACACCCAACTTTTTAACCTTCAAAACTTCACATCCAAAATGCAGATAATAAAAACTATCACCTTATTATAAGGCCATGCAAGGATAAAGTGAGATAATCCCTGTAAAACTCTTAGCATCGAACCAGGTAGAAAGTAAGAACTTAATAAAATTAATATTATTTATAATCTGGAGGACGTTTTTCAATTACAAATCCATGTGTGTGTGTGTGTGTGTGTGTGCACAGTTTTTTTTCCAACTGATTTCAGCAAGTGAAAGCACATTCACTTTTAAAATGTCAAGCCCAATGTGGACCTGACCAGAGTCTCAAATGATGAAGCGACGCTTACTCAGAGGCGAGCTCTGCTTTGTAGGTCATAGATCGCAGAACTGGAGCAGGAGCCACGTCCTCCAACTCCAAGGTCATCAGAGAGAGTCTTTCCCTATTGGCACCTGCACTAGTCTTAAGAACCTATGAATGTGATACCTTACATGGCCAAGGTGACTTTGCCGATGTGATTCAACTAAAGGCCTTGAGATGAGAAGGTCACCCTGGGATCATCTGGGTGAACCCAATGTAGTCACAAGTGTACTTAAAAGAGAAAGGCAGGAGGGTCAAGGTTCAGGAAATGTGACAGAGGATTCAGAGATCGCAGTAAAGTGGCCACAAGCAGAGGAATGTTAGCAGACTATATAAGCTGGAAGTGATAAGAAACATGTTCTGGCTCTGACACCTTTGAAAGGAACCAGCCTTCCCTGATTTTAACCTCACCAGAACCATCTTGGACTTCTGACTTCCAGAACTGTAAAGCACTAAGTTTGTGATAATGTGTTATAGCTGCATCGGGAAAACCGATACACTAACCTCGGGTCCCAATCTTCACCAAGGGGTGTTCAGATTACGTGGATGAGAATGAAGGAGAAGTAATCCTCCAGAGGGAAAACGGATTCTGCTACCAGAAGAGAATGAAAAGTGGTCAAAAGGCCACAGCGTCTGCACGTTAATGATGTTCGCTTTGTTCTGCACGCTAATGTTCGCTTTGTTGCTACAGTGTTTTACTGTTGTTATTCTTTTTTTAAAATTCTGCACAAACAATGCTGCAGTAGCTGGATACAATCTGAAGCAGCTAAGTACCCAGTAGACTTACTTCAGCTTCCGTATGTCTTCATTGCATACTTTAAAGCGGGTATCTTTCTTTGTTCATCCTGGGAAGGCATGATGTGGAAATGACAATAAGGTGGGGTGACTTGTGTAACCAGCTGGTATGCGATTTTCCTGTTGGTGTTGATCACATCGCAAAAAGGTATCTGATAGTAGTAACGAACTAGGTCAGATGGAGGCAAAACAAACTCAGTTATGTCACCTTGAGTGCTAGGCCTTTTTTCACAGGCAGGTTTGTTGGCTTTGAACACCCCGCTTTCCTTCTTCGAGTCTGGGTTTCATGGTCTACAGACTGTCAGGAGTTGAATGCACAAAGTGAGTTCAAAGCCATCTTCTAGTTTCGTGATTCTATGAGCCCTTCCACAGTGGTGGCATTGGCTGTAAGGGAAGCACAGTGTCTTTGGGGGGTACAGGAAGGATGTGGGGACATTGAAGGGTTCTGAGTCTGGGAACATTGGGATGATATTAAAAAGAAAGCTGATCGAGAGGCCAGCAGCATTAAATTCCAGGGCCAACACTATGCCACCAGCCATGTCCAGAATTCAGGTCCCAGGCCCGAAGCAGTCTCAGCCTGGCGGGCTTAAGTAGCAGAGGCTGCCTCAGGCCTCGAAGGTAAGATTCTGACTTTCCCAGACAAATATATTCCAGTGAGAAGTCAGATTCTGCAGCTGCGACCTGCTGTCTCCCATTGTGAGGCTTGTCCCCCATAAAATATGGCAGGTTCAGAAACTCAATTTTCCTTGACAATTCCACATCAGGCCCTGACAAGACAAGCTGCTTCATTATCTGTCTGGGAGAGAGGGACAAACGATTTTGTTGAGTCAGTAATGTCAACAGTGGTTGATGTTTTATCCAAGATGTTTGTCATCTAATGCCATGTCGAGCTGTTAACAAGTCATTTCCAGAACTGCTCTAAAGATAAAACCATCTTTATTTGATGTGGTGTCATTACCGCTATTTATTACCCAAACAAAACATACAAATCATTGGGCGATTGAGCAATTCAGCAAATAAGAAGAGACTAGAAAGCTAAATAAAAAGAACAATTGCAGTGCAGGAAACCTCTGCTTTATCAAAGGCATTCACTTTTAAAGGGAAGGATAATTTAAAAATTTGAAGACTGAGTCACGGATTTTACAAGAAAAGGAGGGATCGAAAGAGCAGTAGTGAGTGATTAGTTTACATCCAAAATTGTGCTTCTGCCTTCATAGTCATCATCTTAGTTAATCTTCACAACAAAACGTAGGGCCGTGTTGATTTTATAGATGGAAATGTGGGGGACCAAAGCACCAGACCTCGTTACATAGAACGACTGTCCCAGGCTCTCCTCGTGTGCAGGTGGGAAGGAGAATCCCTCCTCCCCCGCCTTCTGGCACAAACTGGATATGTCTCTTGGTTCACGCCGGAGAATATTCACACTCCCAGGCTAAGCCTCCCGTGGCCTCCCTCCTGATGGAGTTGAGGTCAGAGCGGCTGGTGTCGGGAACAAAGCTGTGTTCACAACCACAAGCCATCATGCACAAGTCACACACCTGCTCCTCTGGGACTTCGACAAGTCATGGCTCCAAGGCAGAACTTCTGTTTCCCAGTGACGGAAAACTGCACCAAATTGGCAAAAATGAGAGGGGACTTCGGTGGACATGTATTGGGGCATTTGAACAAATTGTTAGGTCACCTAATGTAAGAAATGTAGGAATCAGATGGTCTTTGAGGACACTGGACCAGAGGCTCAGAAGGCTGCAGGGTAAGCTCGCTCTCTTTCTCCATCTCTACCCTTCTTGTTTCCATGGCCTCTGCATCTTCCTCACTCTCTTGCTACAGACTGGCTCGCTCCATGTAGCAGTCTCTGGAGAGGGGCTGGCTCACGCTCACTCCCATGACAAAGTTAGCAGTTGCTCATCCTGTGTTGGGTGTCCAACCTCGGACCATCACCGAAATCCAGAGAAGTAACTCTGGACCATCATGGTAGCTCCTGTGCCAATCTCAGAAAACGAGTGAAAAAAAGAGAACTTTCCAAAACAGGGAGGCTACTGGGCTGACAAAATCAATGACATCCAGGACACAATGGAGGTGCACAGCCACAAGGCAAGGGAGAAGCTTCCGGGAAGTCTAGTGTAAACATTTCGATGCCCCCGGAACTGTGTTACATTTTCAAACTCCGAGCAGGCAGTTGTTAAGACATCAGCATGTGCATGTACTCACTTATTCATTCCTGAGACATTTCTTCGTGCTAAAATAGAAAAAAAAATAAGAAGAAGAAGATATGATCCCTCCCCACAGGATTGACTGCCTGCCAGAGGAAACAGACAAATGTACTAATGAAGTCAGCACTGTACTTAACAAAGGCCCACTGGGGACAGTGTTTTTCATGCAGTATGTTGGGACCCATTGGTAGGTCATTAAATCAAGACAGTGTGCTGCAGATGGTATTTAAAAACAAATAAATAAATAAAATAGGCCAGAATATATTAGTGTGCCTTGCACAGCAGTAAAGATGGAAGTGTCTGGTGAAACAATTGTGTTTCAGTTGTGTATGTGTGAGTTTGTGGACCGAGTCATGATGTAAAATATTACTCTTACTTTACGTCATTCTCAAGAACCTTTGAAAGACACTCATATGGTGTGAGTAGGAACACAGAGAAGAGACATCTAGATGACACTAATAGGAGATAGAAGACGAAAAGATTTCTGAAGAAGGGAGCTGTTAATCTGAATCTTGGCAAAAAGGCAGTAATTCCAAGAGAAAGGACAGCTTGCGGGAAAGGCACGGAGGACTGAGAAAGCGAAGCTGATTGACGAAGTCTCTTGGTTGAAGGGCAGTGGGTGGACGCCTTTGGTGGGTCATGCATTAGTTTGATCTCTCAAGCTACTGTCCCAGACAAAGGCTTGATGGTGAAAAATGGGGAGATGGGCGCACACATACAAAAGAAAGTAGAAAGTCACAAATGACGATTAGAAAGAAATGCTATAAAAATTTAGAGGCATCAGAGATTGCTTTTGCCTAAAGCAGAACAAACTTCATGAAGGAGGGAGCATTTCTGAGTTATCTGTGAATAGTTCATAAATTTCTCCCAGGGCTCAGAAGTGTGGAGTTTGTGTAACTGAGTGTGGTGTGTTAGATGAGAAGGATGGAGCAGAAGGAAACATTCCAAGAAAGTTTTAGAGCCAACGAGAAGAAGGAGGCTTTGAATAGGAACATTTCCTCCCAATAGGAGGCTCCCTCAAACCTATGTAGCCAATCTTTGAGTTCTAGGTACAATGCCAAATAAAATTCACTATTTCACAGTCTCAAATACGCACAGCGGAAGGAGGCGACCTGGCATTGTGGGGGAGGGGCTGAGATCTGCAGTCAGGCTGCTAGGGTTCAAATCCACTTACTTGCTGCGGGACTTTGATCTGGTTACCAGCATCTCATGGGTAGAACTGATACTTGTAGCAGCCCAGGAAGTGTGCTGCTTGGATCGTCCTCAAGAAGAAACTAGACGTCAGCTGAGAGCAAGGTTGTTAGCTCTCAGCCTTCAGCTGCAGCACCAGAGGGGCCCCCTGGGAAATTCCAGCCGAGGCCATGCTCCTCCCGGGAGCCCCTAGTCGGTGACAGAGACTGGAGAGAGAACTATGCAGGGCTCTGCACCAAGGCAATCGTGCCTTGGATCGCTCCCTTCCACTGGCCAAAACGTTGTCAAAGTTGCATCATAGAGGCTCGTCCAATGCAATGCTGCTTCCTCAGACTCTTGCCTTTGGAGATGTCAGATCTGCCTTGTGGTCTGGGGCTCCCCTACCCAGTCCTAGATCCTCCCTCTTTAACTTTCCTAGATGACACACCCAAGAAGCTTCCTGCACTGCCTGAGCATCTGTTTCTCTGAGTGGACGTGATGCCTAAACATCGGGCTGGACAAGTCTCAGTCTTTGAACCACTATTCTCTCTACACTCATTTCCTAGGGTCTTGATGCCACTTCTGTGTTGAAAACTAATTCATGACTCCCTTCCCGAGCAGTCTTATAACTCCAGATGCGTGTGTCCAGTCCCTACTTACATCTCATTGGCTATCACATAGAAACCTAAGACTTTGTGTAACTAAGTCCAAACTGATCTTTCTCCTAAATCCGTCCCTTCTTCAATCTTCCCATCCCAGTAAATACTGACTCTACATCTACAGTTACTAAGGACAAACATTTCGGTGTCATCCTTGATTCCTCTCAGAGCCCAACAATCTATCAGCAAATCCTGTGGTTTCCACCTAATATATAACAGACCTCACCCATTCTCATCACTCACACCAGTACAGCACTGCTTCGAGTACCATATCGTCTCTTCTCCTCTCCTCTCCTCTCCTCTCCTCTCCTCTCCTCTCCTCTCCTCTCCTCTCCTCTCCTCTAGGTTATCGTAACAGCCTCCCCTTTGAACTTCTACCTTACATGCATGCAATCTATTCTCAACGAAGCAGCTGGAATACCTTTGAGAAAGACAAATACCGTATGACAGCTCTCATACGTGAAATCTAAGAAAAACTAAACTCATAAACACAGAGAGTAAGATGGTGGTTACCAGGTGTAGGGATGCGGGACAGGATAGATGTTGTGTAAGGGTTCAAATTTACAAGGAGTAGTAAACAAGTCCTAGGGAGCTAATGCACAGTTTACTGAATATAGACAATATCGTATGATATCGCTATATTTGCTAAGAGACTAGTTCTTATTATTCCAACCATGTCACATGATATAGGTGCTAGCCATCTCTACAGTGGCCATCATATTACAATGTATAATGCATTAAATCAACACTCTGTACACTTCAAATGCGCACAATGTTATATGTCAAACACATTTCAATAAAAGCTTTTAAATATCTAGCCTTAATCCTCAAAATAACCCGTAAGACGTCATGTTATCCAGCCCCTCCGTCCCAGCCTCCTTCTTGGTCACTCACTTCTTTTATTCTAACCACCTGGACTTCACTGCTGACCCCTAAATACTCCGATGTGTTTCCTTCTTGGGATCTTGCTTATGAGATTCTCTTTTTCTGGAATGTTCTTCCGCTGAGACATAAACGTCTCCCTCTCTTATCTCCTTCACACTTCTGCTCCCACGTCCCTGATCAGCAACATCTTTCCTGAGCTTTATATGCAAAATTGCACACACTTCAGCACTCCCTTCTGCCTTCCCTGCTATACTTGCTTATAACATTCTTAGCATCGAACATAATTGCTTTGTGTCTTATTTCTTTGTTCTCTTCCACTAGGATATATGTTCAAAGAGAGCAAATTTCATGCTTATTATATGTCCTACTGTATTCCTAATGCCTGTTTCAACATCTTGTATGTGGCAGGAACCCAGTAAGTGTCTGGTGTATAAATGAATGAATCAGGATGATAATAGTACTGTCCTCACACAGGGGTTGTGGTCTCCAAAAATTGATGTAAATTACTTAGTCCAGTGCCTGGCATGTAATAAGTACTCAACAATCATGAGTTCGTGTTAATAATATTATCAAGTTTGAGTCACGGCTGCCTTATGTAAGGCGGACACTTAAATAACAGTTTCCATTCTGGGAACAAAATTTGGCAGAAATGACCAGGTAGGGGATGCAGAATCTAGACTTCTCTTTATAAATTTAGGATTGCACATCCCATGTAGGTCAAAATGACGAGAATTCACCTAGGAGAGAAGAATTCTAAATAGTTTGCTATCTTCCTATTAAATGCATTGTACTATAAACACTACACAGTAGATAGTGTAAATATCAATCTCTTTCTCAATAGTTGAACAGTTTTAGCCAAGTGTAATGGAAAAACAAGACTCTGATTCGGTTTACCTGGATTTTTCCTCTTCATTGCCTAAGTTTGGGGACTGTGTTTGTGCTTTTCAACAAATATTTTTGGAGCGCTTGCTGCGTCAAGGCAGTGAGCGAGAGAGAGGCAGCTAGCCAGGTAGGCTTAGCTCCTGTCTTCACAGAGCTCTATCAGTGAAGAGGGATAACTAATAAGGAATTACATCAGGTAGGAGTTAGAATAGCGAAAGCACAGAAGTAGAGGCTGAACACAATAGAAGTAACTTAGCTCAGAATGGGGAAGAAAGGTGAAAAAAAATCATGCATCGCTTCTTGTAAGAGGTGGTATTTAAGAAGATGTGTGAAATATTTCTGATAAAGATTAAATGTTATCTTCATAAAGGGAAAGTGGCTGATGGGGAATATGTGAAATGGCTTGGAGACTCGTGGGAACATGAGGCTTCAACATCTTAAAAGTTTTAAAAGGTGTTTTTAAAGGTAAAACAAGGCTTACCTGCTATGTCGCATGAATGCCTTGTCTAGAATGAGCATTGTTTCTCAGCTTCTATTAGTAACTGCAAAAACTCCTTAATCTTCCTTCAATACATGCTCAACGTTAACTTTACATATTAATAAAGGAGATGTTATTTTTCTACAGTCACTCTGAAAGTGTCTCCTGATCATTTCTGAACTCTGGGTAGAGATCCCTGTCATCATGTCCCTACGTTCTCCGTCTCTCTCAATTCCAAGAGCTTCCAGCTGGCCGTGGGCCTTGCATACCGACCTTGTCAGTGGGCTGGAGCACAGGCTTGTTCCCCCTCCCTTTCATGAAAAGACTAGCTTTCTGTTGGAGACAGAGCTGAACGTAGGTCTTGAATGTGGGCAGGACAACAAAGCCTTGACACTTCCTTCCACCACCAGTTACTGGGTAGACTCTCTGATTCTAGGAAGTGCACAATATAAAGATAAAGCCGAGGCATAGAAACACACACACACGCAAAGACACTAAAATAAATAATTAAACCTTTGTGAGGTGATCAGTGGGTTACCTAAGAAATGTAATAGGAACTCAAAAGAGGGAGAGAGACTCGCCATCAGGGAAGGCAGCCCGCATCGGAAACAGTGTGAACTGGATCATAAAGGATGAGTGGGATTCTGATAGATGAATAACAGCTGGTTAATCCAACAGAGAGAGGCAAGGCAGCGGGTTGGGGAGCCAAGAGGCAGGGGAGAGCATGCAAGTAAAGACAGACCATGGAAACCTGTAATGAGTGTTCCTGGGATGGGAAGATACTCTCTTGAATGCAACTATCTCTCGCTTGCAAACTTAGACTCATTCATTCATTCGCATAGGGACATGGTTATTAAACACCTCGGATTCTGCAAACTTTTAGCATGGGATTTTAAATCAAACCAAGGAAACAACCAAACAACAAAAATAAACAATGTTTGAAGAGTGAAGGCATGAATCATAATCATCAGCTATTTTACAGTTTAAGCTATTTAAGTCTGAAGCTCAAGAAATTACATGCATAAGTGCCTTAGTAGTCATCAGTTGACTTTTAATTAACCTCTTTTGCCATTTCTCATCTAAGAAAATTGAAAAATATTTTATAGTTCGACAGAAACTTACTTCGTAAAAGAATGATACACATTTGAAAGTCGCGTGTGGTAATCTTTCAGAACACGTGGTGTGTTGGCAGCTAAATCAGCCAAGTTGTGCTTATTCCTTATCAGTCCTCCTCATCTCGGCATCTCTCTCCTTAATAAGATTCAGACAAAGCCTAGCCTTCTGGGGCAAAAGTGAAAATCCACAGCGATTTAAAAATGATTTTCTCTAATCAGGCCGCATCTCATTAGTTGTGATTCCTTTCTTTCAGATTCTGATGTTTGCAGAGGCTTTTGTGGGAACATTATTTAAAACATGCTCCCAAGTGAGAACCCGCCTCTTCATGCAGAATTATTTTTTCTGGATCCTTCTGAGTTGGAGGACAGGATTACGTTTTATTCATCTTAACCTAAATCTTAATTTTTTTAAAAAAGGTAGAGATTATTTTTTCTCTTTATCCCTTCTCCCCCTTCAAAAGAACAAGACGATGCTAGATTTGCCTAAAAACAATTATAGAGGCCACACGATTCAATTTTCATTTTGATGATTGTAAGTAAAGTCACTTAACTTCCTTTGCACCCAAAATAATAAGATTCTTATACCTCCCATGATAACCGGTCACCGAAAAGGATTCACTATTGTATCAGTCAGGGTTGGCTAGGTTTTGCTGAAGTAACAAATAAACTTTACAATCATGGCGGTTTGGCACAACAGAAGTTGGTTTCTTCCATAGATAAAGTCTAATGTGGTTTGTTTTGGATGCTTCTCTTTCCAGGGACTTAGTGATCCAAGTTCTCTTCATCTTATAATACAGCTGCCTTAACATGTCACCTTTAATATTACTTTACATGGGGAGAGAGAGAGAGAGAGAAACAAAAACAAACAAACAAAAAACGCGGGCCTGTAACTGCCTCAGCCTGGAAACAATATGTTATTCTGCTTCTTATTCTTTGGCCTGCAGGAGTCACAATGTAACAGACCTCGATATAACTGCATACACATGGAATATTTGGTAAGCAATGATAGGCTCTGGCTCGACTACAAGATGTATTACACTTGATTCTCTGTGAGGCCAAGTTCAGAAGAAGCGCATGGTGAATGGGAATTGTCAGTACACTGAAATCATTATCCAGAAATAATCTGGAGTGCAAAGTATACACTTTCTGGAAACAGAGTCTACTTACTGCCTGGCTTGGCACTCCCCAGCCACACGACCTCGGGTCTCATAGACACTGCCAACCTCAGCGCCTTCATCTGTAAAGTGGAGGAGTACTGACATACCATGGTGGGGGGGGTGAGGGAGGCATTAGTTAGAAGTCATAGCTGTAAAGCATCTGGAGAAAGGCCTAACAAATATTGCATATTCAATTTTAAAAGTAGCAATAATTATTACCATATTTTAGAGATGATAATAAAATGGTGATATCATTATCATCATGCAAAATTATTAAATAGTTACATTTAATTTACCAAAAAATAATGAAAACAATTTGAGAACGTAAGCATCTCTGAGACTTCCCCGTTGAGTTCAGAATCAGCTTTGACCCTGCATTTAATTTACTTTCAGCAGAAAATGTAATATGTCATTACCTTTAGAATTTCTCATTTCAGATTAAAAAAAAAAATCGAGCTTTTAGAGCAATTGCAAATTTTTTTCAAAGGGACTTCAGTGAAAGCAGAGAGGTGAGTTTCCATGGCAATGTCTGAACAATACAAAGGGAAAGGAAGTAAGGAAGAGAGCATTTAATGAGCACTTACACGGTATTAAGCAGTGTGCTCAGTACTTTTCATTTAATCTCTGTCTCGAACACAGGAAACTGCTACGACATCAGTATGACGGTCCGAGTTTTATGAGAGCACAAACAGGCTCAAAAAAGATTTCGCTCAGTCAAGCATTTAGAACAGGGCGGAAATGAGATTGGCCCCTCCCGCACCCCACCTCACCTCACCTTTGCCTGCGTCGTGCCCAGGCTCTCGAAGGACCGTGGAGTCTTCTGCAAGTGCATCTTCTGCTTCTCACGCTGGATGCTCCGTGTTTCCCTGGCCCGATTCCACTCTTTGTTTCCAGCCTTTCTTGTCGTTTCTCCAGACGAGCAGTCCAGCCTCCCTGCCCAGCCCTTTCCGCCAGCACGTGAAGCTCCCCTTTTCTCCAGAGAGTAGCATACATTTCCTTGGACGCATTGCCTTGCCGACACAAAGAGAGTTCTTCCCTGGGAGTAGAAAGCCCATGATAAAGATGGAGAGCGTGGGGGCATGGCGAAAGCACCATGCCGACCCCCGCTCGTAAGCGTCGGGTGGGCAGGCATCACCCAGGGAAGCCGAATCACGGGGGGACCTGGACGAGAAGCAGGACACTGGCAGTTTCCAAGAGTCACCCCGTACCACCCATATTAGTCGAAAGGGGGAAAACAGTAACTAAACAGGTGGCCTAAACAGGGGACATTTCATGTGATCGGAATTAGCCTGAGTGATAAGGAGCAGAGGGGTTCCACCTGCCTCCAGATGCAATGCGTTGAGAAGGAAACAGTGTCACTTACAAACAGTGACTCCCGGAGGCAAAACCTGAATCCGATCATGAGGAAACATCAGACACGCCCGCACTGAAGAGCAGTCTGCAGCTCACCGGCTTTCTCGGAAACGTCAGTGTAGGGGAGTCAGGGGGACCGAGGACGCCTCCAGACTGAAGGAGACTGAGTAGACAAGGACCGGATCCTGTAAAAGGCGTTATTGGGATGATTGACACATGTGGAATATTGGAAGGCAGACTCGATGAAAGTATTCTAACAATGTTAAAGTTCCTAAATGGAGCAGTATTGTGGTTAAGAGAACAATCTTTCCATTTAAACATTTTTTTTTTTCAATTATAGTTGACATTCAATATTATATTGGTTTCAGGTATACAGAATAGCGGTTAGACATTTATGTAACTTACGAAGTCATACCCTCAATTAGTCTAGCATCCACCTGGCACCATACATAGTTATTATAATATTATTGACTGTGGAGAATATTCCTATTCTTAAGAATTACACACTGAAATATTAAGAACAAGGGAAAAATGTACATAAGCTACTTTCAAATGGTTCGGGCAGACAAGTATTTTAGAATTTATAATGTGCACACACATACGTGTGTATGCAGATATAGATGTCTACATATGTGTCTACATATGAATATACAAATATGTATGCATATGTATTATATAGAAAGAGGGAGTAAGAGATGATAAAACAAATACGACAAACTGTTAAAAATTGCTACATCTGGAGAAAGTATATCCAGAGAAAGAGCCTGTATTTGCAGCAATTCAACAAGCTTCAGAAGTTGAAACAAATCGAAGTCCTCGTTAACGACAAGCCATTGCTGTGTGCCCACCATTTGCTACAGGTTGTCTCAGGCAGGTCACCGAATTCCCTCTAGAATTTTTCAGTAGCTCTGGACATGGAAACTGTGTTTCCTTTTTCATGTTTAGACA
>CM053513.1:87509810-87537390 GCA_028627145.1 Eidolon dupreanum
AGGTGATCATCAGCAGAATTTGAATCAATGACAGCGACATAAAGCAAGATTTTAAGAAGCTCAAATATTTACAGTTCTAGAACAATGCTTCTCAAAGTTTAGTGTGCAAGTGATTTGTCTGAGGATCTTGTTAAAAATGCAGATGCTAGTTTAGTAGTGCTGGCGGAGCCCGAGAATCTGTATTTCTAATACACTTCTAGGTGATGTGGGTGCTGGTGCCTGCATCAGATTTTCACTAACAAGCATCTGAGAGATTCTGGCTTGAACTCCCTCGTATAACCCCAAAGCTGACCAACACTCATCATGTCATTAAATCTTTCTCTTTTTTTGAAAGAAAAGAAACATGAAATTAATAACTATATCAAGAAAATTATATCTCTCCCTTAGGACATAAGGCATACAACTAGAACTTGAACAGATATGTCACAAAGTCCCTGTATCAGATATCTGTCTAAAAATTATGTGGTCATGTTGTTTAATTTTGCTCCTAGGGGCATAGAGAGATATTCCCATTGAAGTCACTGCAATAAAGAAATAGTGTATATAAAAAGGTATGCCTCTAATATATATATATATATATATATATATATATATATATATATATATATATATATATCCTTTGTTAGAATCGATTATTTTTTACCCCCCAAATACTGTGATGACATCACTGGTTTCAGTCAAAACTTTCTCTTTCTCTCCACAATCATGGAGGAATCAGCGGGCAGCATCCAGGTACCCTAAGAACTTACTTAAAAAGCTTCACACACAGCAGACATGAATTAGGTGGGTATTATCTAAATGCTGCTTAATACTGCATCAAATACATAATAAAATGACAGTAGAGAAAATCTGTTATTGTCCAAGTCTCTTTGTGACCTAAAATTGCTGTTGCATTTCTGATGTTCAAAGAATCAGAATTCTATTAGCCCAGAGTAGTCAATCACCTATGATTTTTGAAAATGCACAAACTCGTTTTTAAGGGGTTGTGCATACTGGAGAAGGTAACCAAGATGAGGCATTTAGACTCAGGAGGAAAATATTAGAATTTCTATTTTTATTTATTCATAAATTTAAAAAATAAGAAAATCCCATTTGACCACACCAAATGACACGCGGGGTCTTCCTTCAGCCTCTGTGCCATAAAGCAGGGGATAAAGAATTCTCTTTTGGATGTACGTTTGAAATGTCTGAGAAATGTTTTTAAAGGAGATGTCAAGGAGGCAGTTAGGCTGCCAATCACGAGAGAAGGAGGGTTGGACCCATACAGCGACAAGGTGTCAGAATGTGGACGGGGTGGACGGGATCACTTCGGTGACACAGAAAGGCGTAAATGGGAGGGCAGCCTAGCACTGAGAATTTTGTAGAGGAGGAAGAACCTTCAAAGAAAACTGAGACCAGACTCAAGGACACCCAGAAAAGTAGGCGTGTTCCCAGGAGAAAATGGCGTTTCAGAAAATAGTAGATAAAGTGTTCAAAAAGCCTGATTATCCACATTAAATGCTGCCAGAGAGTGTAGTAAAATGATGCAGAAGATGCCTACTGGACTTGGCCACAGGGCAGATGTCTTTGGTGACCTTGGCTAGCAAGCGGCCATCTCAGAAGACCACCATGAAAACGGTCACACCCAACAAAGGACATCTTCTTTCCATTCGCTCCAGTTTATTTTATGTGATGTAAAGAAATATGTGTGTGAAGTGTTTTGAAAATTCAAGAAATGCCAAAGCTGACGAACTAAAACATGTTTTACATTTGTCGCTGATAATCCTGTCATCTAAAGATGAGTCCAGTAAAGATGCTGTGGGTTTAACAACCGTGTTTTCTCACTTGGTAGGATTTTGTCCCTTTAATTTGTTTCCTGTAATCGCAATTATATTTTATACAGTGTTTTTTTTTTCTTTCACTTTTTAACACACGTTTGAAACGCTTTGCAAGCATAGCATACCGCAGTAAGCATACCGCATAGATATTTATCCCACTTAGATTGCTTCCAATTTGAAAGTTGTTATAAACAAAGCCGAAATGAGCATCTTTCTGTCTAAACCTTCTCTCCAATTGTTTCGGATTATTTTCTGACAGAGGAATATCCACGGGGAAATTTCCAGGTTAGATGTCGGGAGCACCTTCAGACTCTAAGGATTTACTTTAAATGAACATTTCCGAGCCGTGGAATGAAGAAGAGGACCCCAAGGAGACCCCAGAACGAGATAATAAACTCTTGGCAGTTTTAATTAGGCAAGCCCCATGGACACGGCTTCTGATTTCCTTTCTTACAATTCAGAATATTACTTTTCCACCTCTTCCTCCAAGGACCTATAACTTTCCTAATATTGAGCAGTAAAGCATCACTGCCCATAAAGGAAGGGGGAGGGGTGAGGGAGAGAGAGACTGGAAGGGAAGGAAAGGGATGGGGAGGGGAGGGGAGGGAAAGGAAGAGAGGAGAGAAGAGTAGACTGCTCAAGAAACCTTTGAGTCTTGTGTAACATATTTCCCTCCAAATATCTGCACTGTTGAAGGTTGAAAGACTGGCATAGCGGACATTGATCGGTTCCAGCTTCCCTGACAACCTGCCTCCTCTTCCTACCATCCGCAGCCTCCCATTCTGGAAACCTCGTCAGCCGGAGTCGTCGTCAGGGATGGCCACCCCTCTGTGGAAGGAAAAGCAAGCACGGTTCGGCTCTCCGTCTTGGGCCAACAGGAGGCTGGCACATGGGGTGGGTTCAGCCAACTGACAAACGATTCTGGGGTTTGAATCCTGAGAGAGCAAGGCAATCATGTGGGAACAAAGGTCATTGTCATCGCCATGGTGGCCAGCCCAGGCCTCTGCTGTGACCTCTGCTGCTGTCTTTGGCAGTCAGCCCCACCTGGTCATCACCTGTGTCTAGGTCTGGCCCTCTTGCCCCTGCGAATCCTGATAGCCCTTCAGCAATCTCACCTGTCGTCTAAGTTAGCCTAAGTCAGTCTCTGGTACTTGTAGAGACGTCTCTTGCCTGAGCCCAGCGGGCAGGGCCAGGCCACAGTTAGGATTCTGTGCCTTATCTTTAGACCAATGGGAAACTATTAACGGATAAAAATTGTTTCGGCACAAGACTAATGATCCGAGGGGTGATGGAGGCCTCCCGGAGAATGAACGGGAGGTCGGCGGGAAAAAATGACGCGAAGAACGAGAGGTCACAGGTGAGCGGATGCTCCTTCCCGGATGGTAAGGAGCCGGGAGTGGCCGACACGCCAGGAGTGAGGGCATATTCTCACTTGTGCATCATAAGGGGCTCTGGACACCGGGGAAATAAAGAAAGGGGACCGGCAGGCTGCCACCACACGTGTCCGGAAGCCATTACAGGGACAGATGAGGGCGCCAGGGGAGACAAGCCATGCGGCTCCCGTGCGGGCTCCAGAGCTGTGTTTAGTTCAATTCACGGGGCCACAAAGAAGGAGCAAGTAGACAGTGAGCTGTCCTCCCGACCGCTCCTGACCCCTCAGTGCTCACCTCCCACGTGTTAGAGAGAAAAAAGGCACCCCCAGCACACGGCCCCTCTGCCACCTTCGAGGAGACCTTCCTAAGCTTCGCTGGTTAGCTTCACCTGCAGTCTAGTTGAAACGTGGCATCTCAGCTCTGGCCACAGAGGTCCTGGTTCAGAGGGTCAGGGCTGGAACCCGAAAGTGATTCCTAACGAGTTTTGCCATCCGATTCTTGGCATCATGGGAGTCTGCAAAACACCACTGTAAAGTCCTTTACCTGACACAGGTATGAAACAGACACCTAGCAGGGATTGCCCAGGTCATCGGTGGCGCCCTCCGAGGAAAGGGTGGTTGGAAGGCCGAGAGTGGAGGTTTTTGGCTTTGCGCGTGCCAGCGTCCCCCCAGAGCTTGTGAAAACACGGGTGGCTGGCCCCACCCCAGAGGTTCTGAGTCAGAAGGTCTTGTTTGGGGGGTCTGAGAATTTGAATTTCCAACAAGTTCTCAGCTGATGCAGAAGATGCTGGTCCTGAGACACTGAGAATTACCGGCCTAGAAGGTACATGGCGTTCACAGGTGTCCAGCACATTGGGGGCGAAGCCTTGGGAATTATCCCTGGCTGACTTCGCCAAAGGGGGCCCACCCCACTGACAGCAGAACGGGGGGCCCTGTGAAGATTTACGCACCCCGAGGCCCCAGAGATTAAGACCTCCCACCCCCACACCGTGTCAGAAAACAGAACCTGGAAGCCTCAGGGTGGGCGGCAGGTGCCCAGAGGCCCAGTCCGAAGCCTCTCCCTCTGCAGGTAGAACAAAGAGCAAAGTAGGAGGTTGCAGGGAGATGGGCGCCTGTACCTGGACAGAGGTGACGCTTCTACAAAAACGCCTGGGAGACCCCGGCAGAGTCAAGGCAAGGAAACTGAGGCAAATGCACCGGGGCCCAGGGACACATCCCCAGGTGTTGGGAAGAGGACAGCCGAGCTGTGGAAGACGTCGTGCCGGCCGGGGCATCGGGACGGGGACTGGGACTGTGGGCAGAGACAGCTGGAGCTTTGGGCTCTGCTCCGCCGCGCTCTGGGGGGTGATGTCATCATTCGCAGAATCAGGCCCACGGAGCCCAGGGCACAGGGCCACCATCAGGAGGTCCTCGCCGATGCTAGACATTGTGCAAAGTTCTAAGCGCTTTTCATCCTTGCTCGAAGCCAATGAGTGGATACCGCGGGCTCCACCCTTCGCAGACCAGGACGCCGGGGCGCAGAAAAGCCAAAGACCCCGGCAAAGTCTCAAGGGGAGCGTGGAGCCACGTTTGCAGTTCAGGCCTTCTGACTTCAGAGCTGACAGGCCCGACCTCAGCATGCCACTGCGGCCCCCTCTCCTTAAGAGAATATGCGTGTCTTCATCACCCGCCACCTTCAAGTCGCTCTTTTAGCCACTCGGGGTAGGGACTAGAGGAGGGGGTGCTCTACATTAAAAATAGATCATCTCCCTGCCTTGAGAGAGATTCCGATCTGGTCCCACGGATGGCCCGTTTACAGCCATCTCTGAAACGAGGCAGATCACAAGCGCGGGCCGCTATCGCCGATTAAAAGCTATGGGGACGCGGAAGAGAGAATTGTGGGAGTAGATGGCAAATCTTGGAGATGGTGATGGAAGAGGCTTTTAATAAAGGCCCTGAATGGATTATAAATAAATAAGTGAATGAATAAATAAATCAGTCCCTCCCAGGCTGGCACTTGAAAGAGATTCTCTCGGAGGAAGAAGCACCTGATTCCGAGGCTCTGACCTCGTTTTTCAGGTTCTCCTTCGCATCCGTCTCTGGTTCCCAGTATCAGCATCCCGGAGCTGGCCTCGGAGGGTACGAATCTTTTTCAAATATTCTGCCCCAGACAGAAAAGACCTTTCCATTAGCTCCTCACTGTACAACTAAGGCTGGAAGTAAAAAGAATGAAAATCAATAGGTCCTTTACTAAATGCTTGGGAGAAGAAACGAGAAAATAAATAGTCTGACAACATCAAAACGTGGTCTAAAAGGGCTGCCCCATCCCCATGGAACCCTTGGGCAAGGGACATCAAGCCTGGCTCCTTCTCTTCCTAGACCCTCGTCTCCCTTGACTTACCAGATGCAATTTTCATCCCGTCCTGTTATCTGGACTCCTCAGAGTCTAGACAAGGAGATGGAGAATCTTCCTTAATTCCTTTATAGCCTTTCAAAGAATGACATGGCTACCTTGTCTGAAATCAAGTCTGCGTACTGCCATTAATTAACTGCAAAGATTTAATCCAGGCATTTCACCTCTCTGAGTCTCTGCTTTTCCTGTTGGTAAAATTAGGGGTTTGAATTAGCAGTTAGCTTAGTCCCATTTCTGATCTCTCTATAATTCGAGGGCCATCCATGGTGTGATTCGAGTTGCTCAGAGCATATGTTTTGCCTTGGCAGTAATAAATACGTTAAGAAAAATTGCCTGACCCTAGAAGGGCAGGTCTAAGAAAAGAGCCCATGTCCCTAAGCCCTTTGCTTTTAAAGAACAAGCCTGGGCAAGCAGGATCTGGCTCCTGGATTCTCACTCTATCTCTACATACGTAGCGTTTAAGTTACATTAAGACTAAGGAAATCCAGGATCCTTTTTCTATCTGGGGCAAGCTCAGTTGCATGCAGAAGCAGCATGGCTGGGAAAAATACAAAGGCCCGAGTCATCAGCTTCTCCCTCAGGCCCCGGTGCGCAGTTTCTGAGCCATTAGAAATGACAAGCAGGATTCAAGCTAGCCTTGTGACATCAAGCATTTTCCCAGGAACTGCACACCATGCCCTCGGGTCATTCACCAACGGGCTCTATCAGTACACCTAAGCAAGTGACGATTAGCCAACCACTGGTACTGACGAGTTTCTTTTAATATGTGACGATGTGTACAGAATTTTAGTGTGATGATGATGATGATGAGGTTCATTTTGAAAGAAGGAAAGAACCCAGTGGAAATATCGAAATGCTCACGGTGGCTGCATTGCCATTACCAATAACTATTAGTGTGTCAAAGGTCACGCTGTTGGCTGGAGGCTTTTCACCACTGGGGGGCCTGGTGCACCAGGTGCTTCTCCTGCGGCTGGAGATTCAGGAGAAGCAGACCTGGAAGATCCAACAGAACCGAGATAGAAACGCCTCCCAACGAGACCACAGGCGAGGCCGAGACGTGGAGCCCTGACTCAGTAGAGAATCAGAGTTAGGAGCGCAGGAGGGTGGGCGGGGGTGGGGAGGGGCAAACATTCAAGCTTGGGTGCAGAACCCAGGGGTCCAAAAGGGAGGAAAAGAGAAGAGCTAGACCACTGAAAGAGGTGGCTGAGCAGAAGGTCGTTCTGGGGAAATACACGAAAATATCTCCGTTGTCTGAGGCTGGACATGAAGTGGCCTTTTAATGTCACTCATCTAAGGTTCTAGAAGTCGACCCAACCTGCTAAAAAAAAAAAGACAGTGGGCGTGTGTTTTCTGGGCTTCATGATGTCATTGACTTCCAGCCGAATTTGGTTTCTACCATCTAATTTCACGGAACATTAGTTACATATCTCTGAGTAACCATCGATGACAAACTGAGCGGCTTAAACCAATACGCATTGATTATACCGCAGCCTCTGTGCATCAGGAGTCCACGGCTGAGTCTGCTGGGCTCTCTGCATCAGAGTCTCACCTGAAAGCACCAGTCAAGGTGTCAGCTGGGGCTGCAGCCTCACTTCAACTGGGGAGAGATTCTCTCCTAGGCCCACGTGACTGCTGGCAGCACCCATTTCTTGCAGGGCATAAGACTGAGGACCTCAGTTTCTTGCTGGCTGTCATTTAGAAACGACTTTCAGCGTCTTGCCACGTGGCTTCTACACAGAGAAACTCACGGCATGCACAGCTCCTTCATAGCCAGTGAGGGAGAGTCTCCTGGCAGGACCATGGCGCATTCTGCATATCTTATGTGATATAATCGTATACGTGCAATCACATATATCCTACCGCCTTTGCCGTATTCTAGAGGTTTGAAGCAAGTTAGCCAACACACCCCCACTCAAGCGAGGGGGATTCTGCAACGAGATGAATACTAGAAGGTGGAGATCATGGGAGCCGCCTTCAACATCTGCCACACATCAGTAAAGCTGCTTGTTGGTGCTGGATCTCGACGCGACCCTTTCGTTCTCCTTGAGAGATTAAACTAAGACACCAGAGTTTGTGATACAGTTAAGTCCAGGCCCCCGGAACCAGACCAAGGGGCTCACCAGGAGTAACAGAGCTGATGGGACGAGCTTGCTTCTCTGTCTGTTGGCTAATAGTTGAATTTCCATTCTCAGAAATACAGCCTTCCTTTTCCCCAAATGGACAGGACCAGGTGGGGTGAAGGTGGAGACCCAGACAAGGAAAAAGCATTAGGATCTCCTTCTGGGTCCCCGGAATCTACTGCACAAGTCGAGGCAGAGCTTGGTAACATAGGCTTGTGATTAAAGCTTCAGGGATTCGGATGACTCAGAGTGAGTCAGCAGCGAGAAGTGGCTGCCAAAAATAGCACAGGCTGTGCTAGACTCAGCGTAATTAGTCCAGATGGAGGCTTCTTCCAGAAGAGATGACCCTTCTCACCTGTGCTGCTCCGACACACACGGAGGCCGGTGCTAATTTCGGAGCCCATATTTTAGGGGGGACGTGGGTAAATTAGACCACCTGCAAAGGAGAGTCACCAGGAGGTTGAGGAGGCTGAAAGCATGGAGGATAACAAAAAGGATGAGGACGGGGATATTTGATCCGTAAAGGCAAACGATAACAGCATCATTACAGGCTATCTTAACAGATGAGGTATGAGACAGCTTTATAATAGCCCAAGGAACAGAACCGACATGCCCCAAGCCTCAGACATTTATTTCTCATGTCACATGCGACAGCTGGGTTTTTGTGGTTCCATGTGCCTTCTCATTCTGGGACCCAGGATGAAGGAACTCGGGACGGAAGAGAAACAAAGCTGGTGGGAATCTGCGATGCCTCAGAAAGCTCTCCCTCAGGTAAGGTTCACCTGGTTCGCATTGCATTGGCTGAAGCGTGTGACATCACCAGTTCCGACATCTGTGGACAGGGAGGCACAGTCCCAGCACAGGGGCAGATGACAGCAGTGGGCACAGATGTATGACCCTCTCCAGAAAGGCGGGACCAAACGACCAGGAAAACAACATCGTTTACGACAATGCCCTCGGCAACATTCCGTGGGAGTCGAGAGAGAACGAGATTTTGTGAAAGACAATTCCTTAGAAGGGGCTTCGAGGGTGGAGAAGATCATTTTCTTGACAGGCCTGGGCCAATCACTCCCCCTTTCTAGAATCACTCAATATTCACACATATACTTATTATATGACATAAGGCATTTCAGTGTGAAGGTTTGTAAATTAGCTAGCTCAGGCCTAAGTGGGATGGTTTTCTTGCCTGAGGAGAGAAGGGGAAAAATAAACAAACTCTTCACTCTGGGAGTGAACTCTATAGACATTTAAATGAGGTAAATGAAATTTAAACAGTTGAGAAATTACAATTATGAAGAACTAGGTTAATCCAGGAAGGGAAGGGAGTGAATCAAGAGAAAAATATAAGAAACTGAATTTAATTAAAGGACCTAGAAGGAAGATATTAGTTGCTGTTCTCCGTGAGGAATAATAAATGAAAGATTGTCTGTCAGTTTTTGGTTGTAAAGGCCTAAATTATGGTTCTCCTCACGCTTCCCTCCTCAAAAAAAGGATTTATTTAATCTAGCTCTGAAAATTTCGCTGATGGAGGAAGCAAAAGCAGGCTGATTACAGTTTGTTTATTTGTTTGTTTATCAGAAATTCTTACTGCCTTGGCCACCGGGAGCAAAGCAATTCCCAAGAGGGTAAAAGAGAAAAATGGTCTCTGTTTTCCTAAGCGTGGCTGGTGAACGGAAGGGAGTTGGAGGAGGCAGAAATGGGCACCGAGCCTCAAATACTTCATTGCTCGCGTCACATGGCCTTTAATTTTTAATACGTTTTATTTTTGCGTGTGGGGAGGTTTTGTTTTTGTTAACTTCCTGGTGCAACATCGTTGTATGAAAACTTCTGGGATTAACACGGCCGATGCCAACTGCACCATGTCGCGTCTGTGAGGCCAGGGCTTTGCTTCTTCGCTGATTTTCAGTGTGAATCCCACCTCGGTCTTCTTGGGGGAAAAGCACGATTTTAATATTTTAATATTTTAAAAATAGTGTGGTGATGGTAAAAAAAAATCACAACAGTGTTCCTCTCTCAAGCTACCACCAGGTTCCGGGGTGAGCTCAATTAGGGGTGAGCACGATTAGGGGCGGGCACAATTAGGGGTGATTCTGGTGAGGTCCTGTCCTTCGGGATGTATAAAGTCCCTTTGTGCAAGGCAAAGTCCGGTAAATGGAAGTGAGAAGGCCTCTTTGGGGTTCTGCATCCACAACCTGCCAGCCGTGTGATCTTGGCTAATAAGAACAGTGAACATTAATGGAGCACTTACTGTGTGCCGCATAGGGGTCTAAGCTTTTACAAGGATTAACTCAGATCATCTTTGTAACAACATTATGCGAGACAGACATGATTATTCTTCCCATTTTATAAATAAGAAAAGGCATGGGAACATGCTCTAATATATAAAGATCTTCTATAAATCAATAATAAAAAAATAAATGACACAATAGAAAAATAGCAGGAGAAAAATGGGCAAAAGATGTAAACAAGCACTTCATGGAAGAGGACATCCAAATAGTCATTAAACATAGGGAAATGTGCTCAGCCTCATTTGCACGAAAGTCCGAATTAAGGTCAAAAATAACGTCCTGCTACACACTTAGCATAGTGCCCCCAATTAAACAGACTGATGTCACCAAGTACTGGAGAAGAAGCAGAGCAATGGCCACTCACATGCATCTGGTGGCAAGTGGCCCCAGCTGCCCTGGTCAACAGCCCGGCGTCAGCCTCTCTAGCTGGGTGGACACAGGCAAGTCCTCTGATGTAGCAATCCTACTCCCAAGTGTAGGGCGAATGTAAATATCTGCACCTGTGCACCAAAAAATAAGAAAACAAAAACAAACAAACAAAAAAGCATGCATGAAAGAATATTCACAGAAGCATGAGTTGGAAAGGCCTCAGCTGCAAACAACCCAAAGGCCATCAACCGTAGGGGCCTGAGAACAATCAATGTGCTCACACAACTGATGCTATTCAGAAGAACGAGTCAGCTTCAGCGCCATGCAAGGCCGTGGCTGAATTTCATTTAAAAACAAAAGTTGAAAGGACTAAGACACAGAAGAATACCGTATGACTGCATTTATGTGACGTACCAGGGTTTGCAAAATTAAAACTCTAGTTTTAAAAGTTGGGAGAAATGTGACCTTGGGAGAAGGAGGGAGGGTGTGGTGACCAGGAAGAGGCATGGGACCCTGTGAGGGGACCTTAGTGTTCCTCCCCTTGCCCTGGGTGGTAGACAAAAGCCCGCCGGTAAATCTCAAACCTGTTTCTTTATTCCTGGTTCAAGATTTGTTTTACTACAGGCCCATCTTCAGAATTCCACGCGTAATCAGACAAGAACTTATTTGTTCGTTTTTTTTTCCACAACGTAAATGCCAAAGTATTATACACACATTGATTTTTTTCGTTTGTTTTCAAATCAAAGAACCTGCCCCTCCTTGCGCCTGTCCCTAAGAAACTGGGAACCAAATACACAATAAATATTATGTTTAATTAAGTTAAACATAACTGACTTTAAATGTTAAAGACTTGGAAATACTTCAGTACAACAAACTGGCAGTTTCAATTTTGCTTTTTTACTTCACCTATTACTTACTCAAGGAATTGCTTTTTCGTGTCTTTCTAATTTTGTGTGATTTTCCAAAGTAGCTCTAATGAACAAGTATCACTTGAGAATAAAACAAATGCAAAAGTAAACTTTAAAATTTAGCTGCACCTTTGACTGCTGAGCTGGGCAGTTCTAAAAGAGGCACGTGGTCCTCTCTCACGTGTTGCTCTTTGCCTGTAAATGCGTCCCCTCTCCTCGAGTTCTCAGTAAATTCCGTAGAGAATTTGCCATTTGAATCTCCTTTGTTGAAATCAAACCCACGCTTTCCGGACATGGCCCAGCTTGTACCCGTTTGCAAGGCTTTTCTACCCTGACCAGCCAGTGGGAAGCAGGATACCCCCTCAACCCTCACGTTGAAACGATCTGATTTCTCTGAATGCATCGAACATTTCGAGGATTAGTTCAGATTCCAAGAACATAGTAGTAGCCCTCTCTTGGTAATAATGGTAAAATCCATCTCTTGGTAAATGGTTTACTAATTGATGAGCCTTGACATTTGATTCAGTGCTTTTTTTACTTTCTTGATTCTCTATTTTTAACATCGAAAGGTGATGTGGAAGTTATAGGGGGAAAATGTTATAAAACATGGTTTAAGGGCGATGTTTCAAAGATGTTGAGAAATAACACGTTGTAGTTCATTGACTTTAAGATGCTTTATTTTTACATTCTATATTTACTGGGATTATCTCATGATTGACGGCATTTTGCCACCATTGTTGGCCAAGCAGTCGTCATGATACTGGTGTCATCGCCTGCTCGTCGCTGGGCTTACTGGTTCAGGTAGGTAGCTTCTAAACTGTCCTCCATGATCCCCACCATCTGGGACTCAGGCTTTTGAGGAATGTCGTCCTCCTGAGTGTGGCCAGGCCTAGTGACTTACTTCTAACAGAATGTGACAAAGGTGGCAGGATGTCACTTCTGAGATCAGGTTATACGATGACTGTGCCTTCTCTCTGACTGCCTTCTCTTGCTGTCTCGGTCCTTCACGTCGAGGAAGCCAACCGCTGTGTGATCGACTGCCTTGTGGAGAGGCCACACGGCAGGGATAGGGAGGAGGCCTCTGGAAAAGCCACCCAGAGACTGGGACTTCAGTCCGACAGCCTGCGAGAACTAAATCCTGCCAACTGTAGCGAGCTCAGAAGCCGACCCTCCTCCACTGAGCCTTGGCGTGACTATGGCACAGGACGAGCCTCAATCAGAGCGTGGGCTATTCCGAGCCAGTGGGCCCAGCTCAGCTGTGCCTGCATCCCAGTTCACAGAAACCGAGAGATGATTCATGTGTGTTGGGGTCAGGTATAAACCGTAGGAGCAATCTATAACGATTACACACACTGCCATCGTGTCCACTCAGATATTAGATATGAGCATTATTTGAAGCGCATGTGGTCAGTAGCATTGTTTTCAAGTGTCTTTAAAAATTAGACTAAGAATTGGCATCGGAGTGCATGCGGAAAGAAAAGATGCAGAGCACGGGGGGGGGGGGGTGGCGTAAGTGAGACTTCACGGAGCCAACGTGCGTCTTTGTGCGAATGCCCGCAAATTCTGTGTTCTTTTGCAAAGCAACAGCCAAGTGTTTACGGGACTGGAAACTTCACTGGGAAACTTAGAAAGTTCCTTCTCCCTAAGCTGGCAGGGAATGTGTCCCTGTTACCCGGGACAGCTTCCACAAAGAGGTGACTACGTAAAGGCAGGAAGGCTCTCTCAAGTAAGGCGCTGGGGAGGGCATTATACCCGCCCATGGGTTCACCAACACCTTTCTGATTTTCAGCTCCACGAAGACAGGGAGCGCTGCTGTCTCAAGCACACTCCTCCACCTCCAGGTGCATCCCCGCCCCCAATACACAGTGCCCCGCAGAGCATGGGGGCTAAAGAACGAGGTGATGCTGGGAATGAATGAATGACCGTGGGTACCGGAGCTGAGAGCTGAAACGCTACTCGAAATCGAAGGCCCCAAAGTGAGATAAAGTTTTCCTTGCCAGGAACTGTGTCTCCATAACAGCCTTTATATTTAAGGGCTGATGGTAAATGGGAAGAGAAAAACAATTATACCAAGAATTGAGCTTTTAAGCCTAGCATTTTATTCCGTCGATTATTTTTCTAAATGCAATTATAGCAATATCATGAATATTGGCTTTAAATACCTAATGGAGAGTCAGATTTCTAGAACTTAAATACATTTTCAAGGCATGAAGAGGAACTCAGATCGCTTCTCCTCTGTTTGGAGATATAAAATACACTAAAATCTTCTTTATAATTTTACAAAGAGAACATATGCTGTTAAGAGAGGAAGGAGAGAATTACATCATGATATGGGAAGAAAGCATAAAAGGACTTGATTTTGACCAGGTTCTATATCCAGCATCGCTAGGTCTATGACCTTCAGGAAGTTACTTAAGTTCTCTATATTTATACGTAAAATGGGGATAAAAAGAGAATGCATTCAAATCTCTTAGCATAAAGCCAGTCAATCAACGCCATGATTTTTATTTACCTCTACGTACCTCTTCCTCGTTTCTTATCATATCCAATGGATTTGGTACAAGTTAAGCATATTTACACTAGTTTACAATAAATATTGATACAAATATATTGAGATATGCTAAGTTGATCATTTTAAATATAAAACGCTTTTTTTTTTTCATTTAAAAACTAAGTTGTCTGAGTTTCAAAGCATTCTGTGACATACATATTACTGTCATAATGGAGAAAAAAAGACATATATAGCTGGCTCTTATGAGTATCTTGTAAACATTTTCATAAGAAAACTGCATCGAAACTGGGGAAAGAGGACTATAATATCTTTCAAGAGACTTCTCGGAGCTTTGGCTCTATTTTAAATCTGGAATCAATGCTAGGCCTAGCAAGGAGAAGGCAGGACTGTCAAGGACAATAGGATCACACTCTGGAAGTCTTCACTGGGGACTTCAAAAGGCAAGAGCTGCTGGAAAAACCACGTGTGTCCTGAAGATGAGAGTCAGGCTAGACCGTGAGGGCGTGAGAACCCCAGCGATGCCCCTTCGACTGCCCTAGAATACGCTAGAATGCAGAGGGCGAGGAGCTCATCAGTTGTCAGATTGACTAGAGATTCTTCTGCTCGTGCACGTCCGTGAGCTCCTTCAGGTAAGGGATTCCAATTTTAAATTCAATAAAAAAATAATTTTGTTTATTCAATCTATTTTTATAAACCTCCGCTGAAATACCCACCACGGGGCTGCGATATGAGACTCACGCAGTAAACGTTTCAGCTAAAGTGATCGGGAGAGAGAAAAAGATTTTTTTTTTCCTCCAAAGAGTTTGAACCTCCCAGGATCCTTGAACAAGGCCTAAAAGAGAAAAATCAGTGAGACCTGCTCATCAAAGCATTAGTAAGCTTTGGTCCCAGCAAACCTAAAATCAAAGAGAGTGCCACAATTTCTCACTGCCCTGAAGGCATTCCGGCACTCAGCGGGGGCTAATAATTTGAACGAGGAGACCGCAGAGTAGACTGCATCAGACCCGCAATATTGCAATTCTTGTAGCACTGGTGTGTGTAATTTGGGGCAAGGTTGGACATAGGCTCAGAAATAAAAGCAATATGTTGTCTAGCATCGTTTATTCAACACGACAAGGGGACTGAAAGATATGTATATAAACGTGCATTTATCATACATCTTTACCTGAATCAATTAAGCATTCACCCTCTGTAATGACATCTCCTACACAGGGCCACTTTCTCTATCTGATGTCATAGGAGCCCAAGGTATTTTCAGGGCCTCCCCAAAATGCCTCAATTTCTTTCGAAATCCAAAGACAAAATGAGATTCCAGGTCTTAGAGAAAATGCTTAAATAAATAAAAAATAGTATGCTCCTCTTTACAGCAATGCAGTCCTGATATGTATGTAAGGTTGAATTAATGAATTTATTTATTTTGGTGAAGGATGGGTACCACAAAGGCAAAAGTTAGAGCTATACCCTGTAACCATACGTGTCGAGAGTAGACTTCGTGTTGTAAAGGGGATAAAACTCCTGTTTTCAGAAAAAACATCAGACATCCTATTAATTATAGATGGCTGGATTGTTTTCAAGGACATACAAGCGAAGTTAGGGGAGCTGGGACTGGCGGGCACACGTGTGACCCGTGAGCTGACTTGGGAGCAACCACGATCCTTCACAAACCACGTTTGGGGGATGTGACCCTCGTTTTCTCCCTCGCAAGCCCACTGCTCTAGCTAATTAGCCAATCAAAAGAGAAAGAAATGATTCTAGACCTCGGTACGATCAAACTACTGGAGTTATTTGAGGATACTGTTTTCACTGTAATCGTACTCTCTTTGTTTTGGTCAAAAGACTGAAAATTATCTTTTAAACCCAAAGCCCTCCCCTCTACCCGACCAGCCCTATGGACAGTGACATTTCATACCTTCTCTCATCGACTTTACACACCATCTCTTCTATGAAGATAGGGATGCACAATGCACAATTAAACAATATCCATCAAGCTTCCCATACAACAAGAACCTTTTAAAAATGCATTTGACTTTTCAGGTGATTCAGCAGTAAGAGCCATTAATGCACCATCTAAGTCAGGACTTGGAAAGTTTATTAAAATTGGATTTTTAACCTGATCCCAATTTCCTCCGCTTATAAAGAATCCCACTGGACTGCTTGATATTCATTCTATTAGCCCGAAAGATTCCAACGGCCATTACGGGAGGCAAGGCTTTGCAGAGCAGCCCCGCAGAGAGGAGTCACAGATAAAAACACACTGAGCCCAGGCAGGTACGGTGGTGACACCTTCATAGGTAGCAAGCTCTCTTGTTCTCTTTTTCCCACCTCCCCTTCTCCTGGCCTCCCTCTTCCATCACATATTTTGGGAAAACAACCAAAAGTAACAAAAGCAAACATAAGCAAAGCATTCAGGCACAGAGAGCACTGGACAAGGGTCTAGTTTTTACAGGAAGGGTAGCCACCTTGGGTAAATCACCTTCTGGTGCCCTAAGTACTCTCACTCGTGTCATGAATTACGGCTTCTTTGCCCCTGTTTGTTTGTTTGTTTGTTTTTTAAATGAGGAAATCATAGTTTCTAAGAAGGTTGGTGCAAGGACAAAATATGCAACTCATGTAATTCAAATATCTGGCACAGCTGATGTTATTACCGATCATTGACCAAATTCATAGGTCAGTGGCTTCTGTTTCCATTTCACTCCTTCTGCCTTTATCTGCTGCAGAACACACTTTGCAACTCAGCTGATATCAGTGAGTTTAGATAAAGACCGGTAGTAGGTGTCAGTCTTGTTTTTGAGATAAGATTGTCTGCTTCCTTAGGGCAGTGGTGATGTCTCAACTTTCCATAGTCCCTGGCAGAGTGTTGAACACGCAGTAGGTGCTCAATAAAAACTTCGGTGTCTTAGAATATAAGCATCTTAGAAATCAACCACTAAAACCCTTTCGTTTTCTAGTTGATAACACTGAGTAAGAAGAGGGTCTCAGGCCACACGTCAAAGCGTGACAGTCACTTTTCCACTATGTTTCCTAGGTGTCCCCATTCTGACACTGACAGCTTTGAAATGAAAACGTGTCTGACCTAAACCATGACTTTTTGAAAGGAGTTCAGTTGACAAGGCTTTTTTTTTTTTTTTTTTTTTTTTTTTTTTTTAAATATGAACTGAGTTTCAGATAACATGCAAGGTTTTGGGAGCAATGACTAAATTACAGTCCCCATTTTCCAACCCCTACCAATCTAGTGAGGGAGATGGATCTTGAAGCCAATATTTTCAACACAAAGCCCCATCCTAACAACTGAGCTCAGGTGATATGTAAATGCTTGTAAGGAAACCTCACTCAGGCCCTGAAGAAGTCAACGAGGGAGGGTTTGGGAGAAACGACAAACATCTTGGCAGAGACAAAGCTCGAGCAGAACAAAGAGCCAATGAACGCTTTCTTATTTATCTAAACATCAGAACATTGATCATTGGTCCATGGACAACGTTGACCAATATTAAAAAAAAAAACAAAAAACAGAGAAGCTCAAGTTCCAAGTCCTCAAATTCTTGTTACTTGGAGTCACTCCCCACAAGTGAAGCTTCTAACAGAGACTCAGTGCCAGGGCCCGGGTTCTAGTTCCTTCCGAGGACTCATAGTGGGGAATGAAGCAGATCAGCTAACCTGCCTTTGGCTGCCACGTGCAAATGGAAGCACATTGCCAGACACCCTTGGCATCTCACATAAGTCATGAGATTCAGACTACGGGCATAAAAGCACTTTGAACTCTTAAGGAAAAGTAGTCACACCAACTTGGAACATCAAAGCTGCTCCCTGTTTTTAAGAACTCTTGATCTGCATTGGGCTTAGCTGCTAGGAGGCGCTGAGGGACACCATCCATTGACAAGTGTATCTTAGACTACTATTTGACCCACAGGAGCTCACACTTGATTTTACACAGCTTCATAGAATGGGGGTAAAAGCACTTCTTTTAAAGCTAATGTAAATTTAAATGCTAAGGCTTTTCAAAAAATGTATACATATTTTTAGTCTGGCTCAAAGAAGTAGCCAGGGTCCTTACAACTCCTAAAATCTTACTTTCCATGATAAGGCTTGGTCTTGGCCTCCCAGATGCTACTGGCTTTGGTTTTATCAGATGGCCAGGAACTGCTACTCATGGGCTTTGCTTTGTAAAACGGAGGCCTGGAACATTACAGGATAAAGAAGTTAATTTCCTATAGGGGTCATTCCTTAGATGAGTGCTTTTAAACTAAGCAAAGCTATGAGAGGTTTTTAAAACTTAAAAGACCAATTCGAATTCTTCCAAATGTATAACTTCCAATATTTCATCATTATTGTACTTTGATGTTTTTTGGCTGTGTTTTTTGTTTGTTTGTTTGTTTGTTTTTAGTACATTCACTGTCCTGTCTTTACGGTGACTTGCTCTGGCTCCGGAAGCCCAGCTTCTGCAAGGAGATTACAACCCCACGCCCCTCCAAATCTGAAATCTGAACTTGAACTCCTGAATGCTGGTGGAGTTCTCACCCCAAACCTCTCACCTATCGTGCCCGGAGGGAGGGTTAGGGGGACCCTGCTTAATTCCCGAGCTGACGTTCGCAACGCCCGTGCACTAGCAAAAGCCCAGCTGGGTGGGTTCTCGGCGCTCCGCTCGCGCACGTCGCCATCCGCTCCCGGTGGCGAAACCGGAGGGAGAGGGCGCGTTCGATGGCGACCGGGAGCGCTCGGGAACCGGCTCCGGCCGCCGGGCCGGCCGCGCGGCGAGCTCGAGAGAATGGCTCCCCCTGCTTCCCGGGCGGCGCAGCGAGGATCGGAGCCTCAGGTGAGTCACCTGCCGGGAAGGGAACACCGGGCGCGGCCGCGCGGGGGTGGGGCGCGGGGCGCGGGGCCCGGGGACCTTGCGGGACTGCAGAGTGGAGGAAGAGGTGGACTTCCTCGGGGTTCGGACCTGCCCCTTCCCGGCAGGGGTGACGGAGCGGACCTCCAGGTTTGCAGCGAAGGCACAGTCACCCAACCCGCAAGCAGCCGCACCCGCCCGCTGGGGCTGCAACTCGGGGCGCCGCGGCGCCGGGTGGGCGGCACCGGCTCGCGCTGCTGCGGCCGGCGGGAGCCGGAGTCCGCGGGCCGCCGCCCCGAGCTCGGCGCGCGGGCCGCTGGCGGCCGGACGCCCGGCGGCACCGCGGCGCGCCGGGCAGCAGTGGGCGCTCGCGCTCCTCCTCGGCCCAGCGCGCTCTCCCTCGGGGCCCGGCCTCCCGCGGCCCCTCCTCCCGCTCCTGCTCCTCCTCCCGCTCCTCCCCTCCGCGGGACTCGTCGCCGAGCCTCCCGCCTGCAAAGTCCCTGGCGCGCGGGCAGCCGCGACCCGCCGCCACTGCCGCGTCCCCGGGCGCCCGCGCCGCTTGCCTCCCTCCTGTCCCCGGACGGCCCGGAGCTCGGTCCCCCGGCCGGCGGCGCTCGGCGGCGCTGCCCATGGCCCAGCCCCAGAGCCGACTTCGGGCGCCGGACCGGCTGGACCGCGGCGCAGCTCAGGTGAGCGCGGAGCGTGCGGAGCGGGGCCCGCCAGCCGGGGGAGCGGCGGGGCGTGGGGCGGTCGGGGCGCCCCGGCCTGGCGCCCCGGACTCGGGGCGCGCGCAGAGCGCCAGGTGAGCCGGGGCTGGAGCGAGTGCGCTGATGCAGGCGAACGAGCACCGAGACCCGATTTTCCCCATCCCCACCTGCTGCCTCGGCCCCTCCGCTCCGCGGGTCCCGCGGGACCGCTTTTGGGGGGCGTCAGGGGGGCGTCGGGTGCTTTTTTTTTTTTTTTTTTTTTTTTTTTTTTTTTTTTGCCGGCGGCTAAGCGCGTTTCTGACTCTTGGTGGATTGGGGCTTTTTTCCCTTAGCAGAATCGGAGGTTCGCTCCCGGCCGCCGCTTTTCCCGAGGACCGTGGGGGGCAGCGGGGCCACAGCGCTCAGCGGAGCAGGGGTGCCACCTGGGCCGGCCACTGGGGCGGGGATACAGTCAGCAAAAAGTCGGTCGGCCGAGGGAACATCCAGGGTGGGGGAACCTCGGGCTAGTTTGTCTCTGCGTTGGGTTGCGGCCAAGAGATGGGGCATCTCCCGTGGGGCGGAGATGCTCGGGAGGAGAGAGATTGAGGCGACAGGCCAGGCGGTAAGTGGCCTCTTTCTCCTAATGCCAGTTACACACGCTCCTGATTTTCACTGTTACTTTTTCCCTTCTTCTTTTTTTTTTTTTTCCTCGCCCTACCTCTATTTCTATTTCGAGCACCATGGGTGGCGGCTGGCGATGAGGGCGAGGGGAGGCGGGGCGCCAACCCTCTGTGGGAGCCGGTAGCCCGCAGCTCCGAACGAGGGGTCCCCTCCAGAAGCCTGATGTCCCCAGGTGCGCTGTCCGCGGCCGGCGGCAGACCGCGCGCTGCTGCTGCTGCTGCTCGCTTTCCGGCCCCACCTGCGCCGGCTTCGAGAGCCCTGGATGCGGTGGAGCAGCGGCGGGATCTGCAGCCGGGGTGCAGGGCGCGGGGTGCAGACAGAGCGCGGGGTGGGGTGTGCTCGGCCCCCGCGGTCGTTGCGGGCTCTGTGCGTGTGACACCTCCCGGACTCCGCACACCCAGGCCCCTCTCTCGGGAACGGGGTTACATCCTTCCTCCTCCGCACCTCACTTTGCAGGACCAGTCGTATCTTCGCCTAGGCTTGCGTGAGTCTTGCTCCTCCCCCAGCGTTCTCCGCCGGCTATTTTTATCCACAACTTGTAAAAGGGGGCTTTTGGGGGGGATTCTGGGGAACTGAGTCCAAATCCACACAGTCCCTGCGGTCCGCTCGCTCGCAGAAGCCGTCCCCTGCTAGCAGGGAGCAGCCGCTAGGAGCAGCCAAGGGATGCAGCAAGGAGCCGGTGTGCCTGCACCTCTTCACGCAGCCAGAGCCCTCGAAACCCCGCTACTGCCGGCTCGGCTGCGCCACCCGCCGCTCGCCCAGGGAGCCGGCCCGGGGACGAGGCCCCGGCGCCAGGGCGCTGGTGCGCGGCCAGCTGCGTGCAGCCCGTTCGCACGCAGGAGCCTTTGGGTCCCACTCGTGCGTTCTCGCCTTGCGGCCCAGTCTCACCTTAGTTTGTTGAAACGCAATGACCAATTTCCACTCGAGGGTTAATTTCAGGAATTCCATCTTTTAAAAAAAAAAAAAAAAAAAAAAAAAAAAAAAAAAAGGAGAGGGAGATAACCCAACTTCTGCCTCCCTGCATTTCTAAAGCCCGTACTTTGGCGTGGGGAATTTTGATTCTGCTTTCCCTGCCACAATTGGAAGCAATTACAATAAGCCTGAGCTAGTGGAATTCCAGGAGACTGAACGCTTCAGCTGCAAATCCCCGTGTTACTCTTTGTATTTCCAGTGCTTAGATGTTTCCTCTCCTAGGATCGCAGAAATAACGTATTGAAATGGACCACGGTGTTACATAAGGTTTTCTCCAGCGCTAGGCAGAGAAAGATTCTCTTCAAAAGGAGCCTTTCTGGGCCCAGGCAGTGGGTCCCCCTAACTCTTTGGGCCAAGTTTGATCAGGATGACAACTTCGTGACTAAGCACTCTTAGGTCTAAGCAGCTAATTACGACAGCAGCATCAGTGGAGGGTCCCTTAGCGAGGTTTCTTGAGCCGTTGTCTCCGGGCTGTGGATCCAGGCCCAAGGTGCCTGGTATGCAATGCATTGTAGCTTTAAGATGGGAGACTTTTTTCCCCCTTTCTTTTCTTTTATGCTTGGGAAACAAGTAAGAAAGTGGTACCTCAAAGCCACAAACGAGAGCAGGGAAAACCCAGAGCTTTTGGCGCTGTTGTTGATGTGCCTGGTTTGAAGCCTCAAGTGCTACGGTCTAAACCAGTGCTTTGCACGGAACAGGGTGGACATGCAGAAGGCTTGAACTTGGACTCCACACACAGCCGGAGCTTGTGCTTTTATTGTCGAAAGAAGAAATTCTCTTACTGGAAAAGTCCCCAGAGCTCTCTAAAAGGAAAAACAATGTGGAAGCTTCTTCCGAATTAAAATTTGATGGTGACCTGAAATGGGCTAGGAAGACGGACTGGCCGGTGTCAGATTGCTTCATCAGCGCCCACTGACTTTCCCGGTCCATGGCATCTACCCACAGTGGCACTTACCAGTCACTAAGTGCCACTAAGCACTAAGTCATGTTCTGTCCATTGAGGCTAGAGTTCAGAGGGAGAGACAGCAAAATGTATTGGTGTCCTGATGGAACCGAGCTCAGAGCCTAGATACCAGGTTCCCAGGTGTGATTCTTAGCCATGGTCCCTGCGTGAGATACAGTCATGGAGGAGTAAAGAGTTACAAAGAGTTACAACTTTCTAGCTGCTGTGTGGGAAAGGCAGTAACTTTCAGCTACTGTGGAAAGCTATAATTTTCTAGCTGATGCTGGAAAAGATCTGGGTTGTTCCTCATCACTTTGGTGTAAGTTTCTTCTTTCAATCGCCAGTAATGAGTCAGTGCTTTCCAGTTTGGCTGTTCTTTTTCTAGGGCGGGGTAGGGGGAGGAGGGGGAGGGAGCTAGCTGGGTTTGGAGGCAGCTTCGTTCCCCAGCACCCTAGGCAAATGATTTCCCCTACCCTCTGAGCCGTGTTTTCTTCCTCTGCAAAATAGAGATTGAAAGATTAGTGTGAGAAGGTGTGTGTGAATTTTGGCAATTCTAAAACACCGATGAAAATGTACAGGGTTACTTAATTTGCCTTGTTTTCTGCAAATTTTATTTTGTTTGTTTTCTTGTTCATTGTAATTGTGGTTTGTGTGTGTCTGTGGATTACATCGACTGAACAATAAATGAGGGAGAGGGTTTTATATAACAGGTCAGTATTTTCCTGTGATCACTTGACCTGAAATCCCCAGCGCCAGACCCACTGCTTCTCAGAACCACTCGTTTCTTGTTTTGGGGATGAGCATTACTTTTCTAAAGGTTTTTTTTGTTGTTGTTGTTGTTGTTGTTGTTGTTGTTTTAGTTTAATGCATTTCATATGTCTTAAGGCAACATATTTTGGGAGGAAGCATCCTGCTATCAATTAATCAAAAAAGAAGGAAAGTTGCAGATGAGTGTGTCACTTGGGGAAAAGCGATACACGATTAGTTTCAGGAGGTGACCTGGGTCTCCCTTGTCTAAATTTGTCATTAGCAGAAAGCACTGGCTCTCTCTTGCATTTTCGTTGTTGCTCAGAATTTGTCCTCAGAAGATACTAAAGTGCCTGGCACTGAATAAATGTTTAATGAGTATTTTTGAAATAGTGAATGAATGATTGAACTGAATCCTCACAGCAACCGCACACAGGCAGATGGCATCCTTTCTATTTTAAAGATTTGGAATCTGCAGATCAGGAAAGTTAATTAATTTTCTGAAGGTACAAAGGATTGCTGATGGGAGCTCAGGTCTGTCTGTCCTCATTCCACTCCACCGTGCTGGGTTGCCCTCCCCCTCCCCCACCATGCATGTAGAGTGCTCCTAATCCACGTGGGTGAGTTTTGCATTTTAGAAGGTCCCCAGCAACCAAACAGCCTCCTTATTCGTGGGGGACAATCGTCCTCTCCTGGAGGGACTTTTAGGTTGGGGGTGAGGGGAGCTCTTTCTCCTTGTCCACCTCTCCGGGCCCTGAAGGAGGGCTCAGTTGATGATCCTGCCTGAGACCTGGAATCTTGAGGGACCAGCTAAAGGATATGGGATCCGTTGAGTGTTGGTTTACCACAGTGGGCCATGAATGAAGTGGCATGTGCAGCAGCATGGATGTCCCAGCACGTCCCAAGGGTGCCCTTCCTGGGCCATGATGCTGATGGGTCCTCTGGTGCAAGGGTTCCCTGCTGTCCTTCCCATCTCCCAGGCCTGGCTTCTCACCAACTCCTAGAGGTGACCCATCGTCTCCAAGTAAATCTCCTTCCTCCTGCGTTGGCCTGAGCTGGAACCTCTCACGATTCATCTGTAGCCTCCTGCATAGAGCAGTCCTCGCTTCCTCTCTCCGCAGGGAATTAAGCTCATGGCTTTTTTCAGGCCGTTAGAATAATACTAACTGCGTCATTATTTGTCAATAGTTACGTGGAATCATGAGAGTTCTAGGGGAAAAAAAAAAAAAAAAGGAATCCATTATTCTTCCAAGGAATAGCCTGAACATAACGGAAATAGACTCCAGTGGGCATCTTTTTACTTTTTTCCCTCCAGGCTGCATGCTTTTTGGTTGCTTTCCAGCAGGGGTCGCAAATGCAAATGCGTTCAGCGTCCAGGCGAGGTACAGCTGGGAAACAGGCCTTGGGCCTCGGCCTGGGTTGGGGGCGTCCTGCACCTCACACCCCACACAGGAGCCGTGGGACCTCGGGCCCAGCCCTGCCGGATCTGCCTTTTCTTTCTTTCTTTTTCAAGATATGCTGTAAGTTCACCATTTTATATAGAATCTACTGACTTTTAAGTGCCAGCAGCTAATGCGATATTGTTAAATAATGCCACGTGGGCCAAACAAAACACTTCTGGAGGTAGGCCTCATCTCTGCCCCACAGGATTCCAATTTATGATCTCTGGTTTCTGGGATAGAAAATAACTTGGTTGCAACGTGACACTCAGTGAAATCAGTCACGCAGAGTATCGAGGCAAGGGGATATCTGAAATGGAGTGTAGACAGTGTTCCAGGGAGCTAACCCTCACATAGGTGGATTGTTTGTGGTGTTCCTTTTCCTGGTCCTAGTAAACAGTTAATGACAATCAAGTTTATCCCTTTAACACATGTCTGTGAGTTCCAAACATGTCCCACGAGATGTTCTGCTCACTGGTGACACAGTACAGAGCCCAGCAGCTGGAAATCTTGCCCTTGTGCTTATTTCCGAGTGGAGGAGGCAGATAAAAGTGAGACAGATAAGTAAAATCTCTCCAAAGTTAGATAGTGACATGTCAAGGATAACGATAAAGCAGAGGAAGGTCATGGGTAGCGTCAGGCGTTGGGGTGGAATATTACTCAGGTAGCCAGAGATCTCGACGTTTGGCCTCTGACTCAGTGTCAACAAAGTCACGTTTCATTGTCTGACATAAAAGATGGGGTGCAGGAGTTTGGACCCTTGATTAGATTCTGGCGGTGGCTCTTGTGAGTAAACCCCTGATAACAGACTATAGTCTTAATTTTAATGACATCGACGATTGAGCACATTTATTGCGTGTCTCCCGTGTGTCAGGCACTGAATTAGTGCTAGAATGCATTTAACGCACAAAACCAGTCAAGGGCCAGGCGTCGAGGAAATGACAGACCAGCATGGAAGACCCGAACACGTGGTTACGGAAGAGTAGATGGCTAACATGAGCGAGGAGTGTGGGAGGATGTCTGAATTATTGAGGTTTGATGCTCAGAGCTTTGACGCTCAGCATCTTTTTCATTGAGTGTCTGACACGTGCAGCAACAGTTTAAGTCTGTGCTGTTCAACCCACCTGAAGCCTGGAACCTCATCATCAGTGAAGATTTTTGGATGCTTTGATTTCTTTACCTGGAAATGATACATTTTGTATCATTGCGAAACTTCACATCGCATCACAAAAACGAAGTATTTTAAAAACGTATTCTATGTGTGAAGTGTTCTCCTCCCTTGCGAGTCTGATGCACCCCGTCTCACATCTGCCCGGGCTTTGTTATTGAGTCTTGTTGCCAGGGTAGTCGTGCAGGAGATAGAAAATAGTCCCCGTTCTCCACGAACTTACAGTTTAGCATGGCAGTCAGATCAATTCGCAAGCTTTTACATACAAGGGGCAAAGGCATAGTGTTGGGGTCTCTGCCCTGTGTCATTCGTGAGGCAGGCCTTTCCTCGAGAACACATCCCCTCCAATCACCCACTTATTTCTTCCATCGCATGGCTTTGTAGCAATAATGTTTACCTGGAGTCATCTCGTTACTTCATTGGCTCCCTCACTCGCTACCTCTCACTCCCCCATCAGAATATGTGCCCTGCGAAAGCAGGCATCTGGTGGTGGATGTTTGTCTCTCTTCAGTTTCTGGAACACTGTGTCTGGTTCCAAGGAATTGCTCAGAAAGTAAACAAGAGGCCGTGTTTCTGCCTGGGGGAATTAGAGAAGACTTCATAGGGGAAGAAATATTTAAGGAAAGAGAAAGGCACGGAGCGAAAAGCCCAAGAAGGATGAGCAAACATGGTCAGAAGTTGGGGAGCCCCCCTCCAGCCCTCGCCAGGACCTCACTTGTCCATTTCAGGGATTCCCAGGGTGGTCGGCCCAGGCACAGAAACGCAAACTGCCTGCTAAGTAGATCCCGGCCCTGCTGAGACACTGCTCAGAAAAGAATGAAACGAATTAAAGAGGAATGGGAAAAAATTTTTTTTAAAGCATGAAAATGACAGCTTCTTCCTTTAATGTAGTGCAATAACACGCACTGTGTCCATTTACTCCTGCGCCCAGTCCCTTAAGGGTGACGGGAGCTCTTAGCATCTTCATTTTATGTGTAAGGAAACTGGGGTCTGGAAGTGAAGCGACTTTCCGAGACCCTCGGAATGACGGTGCGGAGCCCCGATCCAGGAGGGCCCCGATTCCCCCACCCCGCAGGAAGCAGGGGCTTCAAGGTGCAGACTTGCTGGATCCCCGAAGGGCAGAGCGGCCCACATGTCCTACAAGCAAAGACATATCCTTAGATGGAAACCATTTCCATCCGTCTCTTTTATTCGTCAAGGACTTCCGTTTCAGCACTTTCCCGGATGCGTTTTGCGTCTCGGTTGAGTGTCCCCTCGAATTCCTACACTGCGCAGGTGGTGGTTCTGCGTCCACGACGTGCTCGGCGTCCAGCCTCAGAGGGTCAGTCAGTCCTCTCCGCAGTTAGAATGTGGCTGGAGGGAGGTGGCTGCATGATGCAACTCACATGAAGAGGCAAGCCTGCACGTTACTAAAATTATATCTTAAACCAGATTTCCCCCCGGCGTCCTGGGTGGGAAGGAGGGAGAGGGTGTCAATTAGATTTTCGAGTTATTCCTGTGGGGGAAAGAGTGTGGCTTTTGAAGTCGCATCTGCTTGAGTTTCTGATCTCCTGCTCACTGCTGGTACCATCCTGAAGAATAGACAGTTTTTCTGGGCCTCCATTTTTTTTTTTCCAAATTCTAATGAGGATTAAAGGGAATTGCCATCATAAAATGCCTAGGATAATGCTCAAAAAAAAAACAAAAAAAAAATAACAAAAACAACTTCTTCTTGTGTGGAATTGCCAGATTTACCAAATAAAAATGCAGGACAGCCGGTTACATCTGAATTTCAGATAAACCACAGAGAATATTTTAAATATAGGTATATCCCGGATGCTAAATATTAAGCAGTTGTTTGTTTTTCTGAGATTCAAATTGAACCAGAAGTCCTATATTTTTATTAAACACCTCTTTTATTGTGGTGACAGGGCTGAGCCATTGCTTCGGTGAAAGTTCTAGAACCCTAGGAAGTTAGAGAGGAGAGAGTCCAGTAATCGTGGAGGCGAAATGACTCGGCCAGGGTATGGTCCAAGGAGGAAAGGAAGCGTTGCTAAGTAACACATCGAACCAAGGCAAGCTTCTCTGTTGGCTAACAGAAGCCAAAGAACTGTGGACCAAACCGCATCACTGAGTGCAGTTCCTATGGGCCAGTTTCTCGCCCACATCGTGAAGATGGACACAGATCACTCCCAACAGCCTTGGGGAAGAAGGTGTTTCCAACCTGTGAGGCCACCAGGGCGGGGGTTCAGCCCCCTAACGCAGCATGGTATTCAACACAAACACTGCCCCCAGCTCGGCTAGACTGGGAAAGACGAGGCTCACACAAGGGCCCCACTGAGTACTCTGAAGGGGTACCTTG
>CM053513.1:87537890-87576294 GCA_028627145.1 Eidolon dupreanum
GACTACAAGGCGCTCAACCGCAGCCTCTACCACGTGCACCTGCGCCGCTGGCTGCGCTTCTTCCCGCTGCGCCGCATCCACGTCGTGGACGGCGACCGCCTCATCAGGGACCCTTTCCCCGAGATCCAGAAGGTCGAGAGGTTCCTGAAGCTGTCGCCGCAGATCAACGCCTCGAACTTCTATTTTAACAAAACCAAGGGCTTTTACTGCCTGCGCGACGGCGGCAGGGACCGCTGCTTACACGAGTCCAAAGGCCGGGCGCACCCCCAGGTCGACCCCAAACTGCTCCACAAACTGCACGAATATTTTCACGAGCCGAATAAGAAATTCTTCGAGCTCGTCGGCAGGACATTTGACTGGCACTGACTTGCAATAAGCTAGGCTCGGAAACCTTTCCTACTGTAAGTTCTGCTCTACATCTGGGGGAGGGGAAAGAATTTTAAAAGGGCATTTAAGCTATAATTTATTTGTAAAATCCATAAATTACTTCTGTACAGTATTAGATTCACAATTGCCATATATACTAGTTATATTTTTCTACTTGTTAAATTGAGGGCATTTTGTATTGTTTTTCATGGTTGTTAACATTGTGTAATATGTCTCTATATGAAGGAACTAAAAGATTTCACTGCAAAAAAAAAAAAAAAAATTCTGGAGACGCTATCTTTTTTGAATATAATTAACTTGCCCCTGACTCAGAATAGCTGTCTGTGTTGCACTCGTCAGAGAATCCATATTCCTTTGTTACTTAAAAAAGAAAAAAAAAAAGTTTTTCATGGCTATTATTTTCACCCTTTCCCTCTCCTTTCTTCGTTGCTCTTTTTAATTTTTAATGTCTTGCTGTAGTCACCAGATTTTTTTTACTTGCATCGTAAGGTTTTATCTTCACTGAGATGCCCTATTATTCTTGGAAGAGGCAGTTTCACCCACTCCTGCCTTCAGCAGCTGCCTGGGTGTGGATTTTAACCCCGTGTAAACAAAGTGGACAAAGCAATATCAAGACTGAGGAAGTAGTTAAAAACCAGCAAGAGGCTGCCAGTGATGCATCTTCGCCTCAGACAGGGCTTGCATATATTTCTGATCTCAGCAATAGGCAAAACCTACAATAAAGGTGGGAAATCCTACAATAAAGGGGATTAAAGCATTGGCCTTCACAATGACCTTGAGACTGTGTACTTTGCCCCAGATGGCCATGGGTCTCTGCAAAGCCACTTGGAATAGAACAGAGGAATTGCAAAATCTATGTGTGTCCCTGTATTGTAGAGTCTGTGAAACGCTGACTAACAGGGTAGCCTTTACTTAGGTTAGGGGCTATTTTCTGAAGCGCTCACTCTGCATTTATAGACATATATTCCATCTGCTTTGAGACATAGATATGTATCTGTTTAAAAACCATCTGTGGTCTACGGCCATGCTACCCTGAACAAGCCCGATCCCCGTCTGATCTTGGAAGCTAAGCAGGGTCGAGCGTGGTTAGTACTTGGATGGGAGACCACCTAGGAAGACCAGGCGCCGTAGGCGTAAAAAATAAGGGATCGTGAGCTGACAAGGCCCTTGCAATCTGTGAGGTCAACCAAGGGTTGCCTCTCGTAAAAAAAAAAAAAAAAAAAAAAAAAATCAACTCTGAATTTGGAGTCCTGATAGAGGATGCAAATTTAAACTCCCAAGGGTTAAAGTCAGAAAGAGAAAAGCGCAAATCACAGAGCTAAGGACTAAGGACCCTTTCACACCTGCGCCTGGACGCGAGAGGCAATTTCGGTTTCACTTCCGCCTGTGAGCAGCTGCATTGCTGAGGAGCCTCAGTTTTCCTGCACTATCTTCCTCTCTCCAGCCTTTCATAGGATTAAATAAATTGGATTTTTTTTTCTCATGAAATCAAAACATTCATTACGGTAAAATGAAAAATACAAGCAAGCAAAATAAAGCCATTTCCTCACACAGTTTCTACTTAAGGCAGAGTTGTGGAATGGACATTATTGATCATCTTGTGCATACAAGAACTCATTGACGTTTTCCCCCAAGCAATCTCAGGACGTAGGAATTATGGCAGATTCCAGGAGGAGGAAATAGGCACGAGGAAGATAAGGAACTCGGTCAAGTTCACATTGACTATAAGCCAGGGCTTGGAGTCCATGTAGAGCTAAAGCACAGTTTTCGGTTTTGTTTGGTTTGATTTGACTTGGTTTGGTTTCCACCCACCTCCTTCTGAATTCCAAGAAAAGGCCCAGACTCAGAGACAGCTCTCCTCTACTTAACCTGCCAGATTCTTGACCTGGCACCCAAAGTCTTTCAGCCCAGGGGGTGTGCCTGAGCTGAAGGAAAGCAGCAGGAACGAGCCTGCATGCTCTTCAGCAGCACTATCAGGGAAGTGAGTCACCCGGATTCTGTTCCAGCAGCTGCAGCCCAGCCTGACCCTAGCGCGGCCCCAGCCCCACCCCAGGTCCCTCGTGGACCACAAGGAGGTGCCTCCCTCCACAGAGCTCGTTAAGGTTGTCACCAACGACCAGCTCCTCGGAGGGCATGGCAGAAACCCTCGCATCGGGCTTCCCCCGGACATGGTGCATTACAGTCTGCAGAGCACCTCTGTCTGCTTCCGTCTGCAGCACGGCTCTGGGTCTTGCTTTTCTCAGCCCCATTTAAGAGCTGAGGAAAGAACAAGAGGCCGAGAAAGGTTCAACTGGATCGCCAAGGCTGCCTGATATCTGATGACTGAGTGGAGAGGCCGTGTGAGTTTTCCGACTCCCAAGAAGACGACCTTTGCCTGTGCCCTCATGGGGATGGTTTGCTTGGAGTGTTGACCATGGGGGCAAGAGGTGGTGGGAACGGAGGAAGGAAAGGGTAGGACCAGGCACTAGGGACATGACTTAGCTTCTGGGGCTGGCACAGCTGATGGTAGAGGGAGAGCATCACTGAGTACACATATAACAGTTGTTGTTTTTAGGATGCAGCGTCTTGGCTAAGAATGAGTTCATGGAGGTCTACCATGGACCACGGATTGGAGTCCGAGTGGCTATGTCCCCTTACTAATTTATGGTTCCACCCCAGCCAGCCATTCAGAAGGTACAAGGAGTAAGAAGCCGTCACTACAGGCCTAACCCAGGCCCTTACATCTCATCTGATCATTATCACGTTCAGAGGATGCCCTATAGTTGACCTGTGCCACCTTCCTAGGGACCGAAATGCCATGACCCAAGAGCCAGATGGGCACCTGGGCCCTCCCCAAACACGCCCAATACCAATTCTATGAACAAATAGAGATGCCAGGTGGAGGGAGGGAGGTTCCTGCCCCAACCTGCCCAGGTTCAGGGGCAAGCCAGGGCCTCTAGGTGGGGGCCTTCGGAGAGGCGGCTGATAGCCACTGAGCACAGCCTCAGCTATTGTATTTGTAGTTGCCACTGCACTTGAAGCTTCTGAGTCAGGACAGCTCATGCCCCCTACCTCCCTCCAGGAATTAGAGAATGCCGAAACCCTGCTAACGCTGGTTATCAGCTCACAGCCTGAAAATTTGCTAGTTCAGGGAAAATGACGATGTGCCTCTGAGCACAGGGTGACTTCTCTTTCTCTCCTGGGAGAATAAAGGGAGAAAGAAGCAAGGCAGAAGAGACCGGTGCCCAGGGTAGAAGCAGAGATCGCAGCCAAGTGTTCGATAGTCATTAAAATTTTATTTTTCTTTTTAGCCCCTGTGCTGTACTTAGCATCTTATTAAGCCCTCAGTATAAACGAAAATGCAACAGAAGCTAGTGGTTATTAACTGTTCTGGGTTTAAATTAGAAACACGGAGAGGCTAGGAAGGCAGGGAAAATGACATTTCACTATGTGCGAACTGGCCAATGCCGTGTGTTCTCATTTAATTCAGAAACATCCCTGGGAGGAATCAACTAGCCCCATGACAGAGACGGGGAAACTGAGGTATAAGAAATGGACCTGCCCTCATTGCTTTAGAAGAAAGAGGGGATGCCCACTCACACTGGAGAGGTAGTTGTCCTGGAGATGAGGCACGCTGGCATCGAGGACTGTGAACTGAAGACGAGAGATGACAGGCCACTCCTAACGCCATGAGTCGGGAGTAGTAAGAGGTAAAGAATCTTCCCATAGGTCTCATGCCAGAGCTATGACCCAGGTCACTTAACTCGTGGGCCACGAGGACTCTTAAATCTTCCTGGGGGACGGGCTCTGGAGCCAGGGCATGGGGGGCAGTGGACGTGACCAAAGCAGGGCCTTCTGGACAAGGACAGCTCGAGGGATCAAGACAGTGGTGACAGGCCACAGAAAAGAGGTGGGGAACGTGGGAACGTCTACTGGCCATGCGAACGCGTTGTACGCACTGAGTAGTCACTCTGCGCCAGACCCTTGTGACCTTGACATCTGTTTTCCAAGCTGTGGAAACTTACTTGGCAGGCACCCGCGTGTCTCTGTCTCCCGTGCAGGTGTGTCTGTCACATGAAAATCGCTATCATGTATTGCACACCAGGTATGTGCTTGCTATTTTAAATACGTTGCTTCTAATCCGCATGACAATTCTAGATAGGAAATGACACAGTACTAATTTTATAGAGGCAGAAACTTAGTAAAGACTTAGACGTTTCGTCTGCTTTTCCTTAAGACGGAGCTTATCCCCAAAAACAGCTGCTAACGGCCTGCTGTTGACCCAAAGCCTTCACGACAGCATCGGCAGTCGATCAACACGCGCTCCGTATGTTATGTGTATGACGTGCTGTATTCTTATAGACGGTACAGTAAGCTAGAGGAAAGAAAACGTTATTACGAAAATCATAAGGAAGAGGAAACACAATTATAGCATTCTTTTTTTTAAAAAAAAAACCAGATAAGTGGACCAGGCAGTTCAAACCCATGTTCAAGCATCAACTGTATAATACGTATGAGAGTCTAACTTGGCAGCCTGGAGAGAGACTTCCCCACTGACAATGACGTCACTCACCATGATGTGAGAGGCCTAGCAGGGGACGATGTAGCAGGGGACTGCAGTGGCCGGTGGTGCCGAGAGTGCCCACCTGGCCAACATCTGCCAAGGAAATGAAGCCCGCCGCCTTACGGTTGCAAAGAACTCAATTTTACCAACAACATGGGAGCTTGGAAGAGGCCCCGAAGCTCCCGGTGAGAAAGCAGTTCAGCCAAAACCTCAATTTCTGCCCAGAGAGACTGAAGCAAAGCTAGGGCCTGCCTGGACCCCCGTCCCATGGAAACTGAGATAATAGATGTTGCTTTAAGCTGCTAAGTTTGTACGAATTTATTGCATTATAGATAAGTAATACAAAGACAAGCCTGCTTTCTAACCATTCATCTCAGCTGATGCTCACTGTTTGTTCTCTCTCTTGGAAACAAACAAAATGCATGGCCTTGTGCTACCCAAGGAATATATATATTCATCACATGACAATCAGACCCTACAAGTAAGATTTTTCAGAGATAATCACTGTCAACATTTTGGTTTGCATAGTTCAAGATTTTTTTTCCCAACACGTGAATGCGCGTGTGTGTGCGTATTAAAAATAAATTATAGCTTTTTTTGATAACTCATCCAACAACCCGAGGAACAAAAATCAGTTGATATCTACGAGTCGATAGAGTTAGAAGGGCTTTTAGAAGTTATTTCAGCCAATCTTCTCATTTCACGGAAGAGGAAGTGAGGGCTGTCGGCGGAAGTCACTGCTCATGCTCACGTAGTTAATAGCAGACTCGAGACGAGAACTCAGACCTTACTTCTGAATGCCTTCCGTGCTGTAAATGTGTTGCCTGATCACTCGCCTCACTCCCTACCAGACAGTGTGCTCCCAGATAGAAACCAGTGGCTCACACTGTTCTTCGCGCGTAGCAGATATCCAGTTGATAACTGATCGAAGTTATATTCTTCATTTACTAGTGTTTTTGGTGCAGTGAGAAAAACAATGATAGCTAGGTAGACCTGATGTTCCAGTTACTGGTGGCTGTGTGACAGACTACCCCCAAAACATAGTGGTGTAAGGCAACAATCCCTTCTCTCTCGTAGTTCCGTGAGAACAGCTAGGAAGGCCTCGCTTGGGTATCCAGCTGGTCATAGATGGAAGCTCAGTGATCCGAAGGCAGGACTGGGTCGGATGTCCAAGATGGCTTCTTTAATTACACGTTCGATGCCTCAGTTAGAATGACTGAAATACCTGGGTGCTATGGGGACACCATTATCCTTTTCTCTCCAGGGGGCCAGCTTGGGCTTCCTCACAGCATGGCACACTTGGGGTCCTTGGTGAGACTTTGACCCTGGTAGCTGGCTTTCCCCAGTGTTTGTGCTCCGGAAGACTAGAGCGGAAGCTGCAAGTGTCACATAGAGAAACTACTGCCACGTTTTGTTGTTTCAGAATGGCCAGCCCAGATTCAATGCAGAAAAGGGACCATACAAGGAGCCAAAAAATAGGAAGTGTGGTTTACTGGGGGTGGGGGGACCCTCCCTGGAGACTAGCTACCATACTCTGGTGTCCCTTGACAACAAAATGGACAGAATACCTACCTAATGTATCTTTGGTCACACTTAAAAGAGAAAGTCATATAAGTGTAAGTTTTCATGAATCATCAGTCTAATGTAAGCTATCAGTATTATAAGCCCTTGGGCCTGCTATATAATTTCAGCTACTTTGGCCTAAAGCATTTAACTCTTTTCAATCCAATCATTTGATCATATGTGACTGATTTTGCATAAATCTTTTACCCCATAAGTAGAGTGCAGGCATGTATACTGTGTCGCTGTCATTGTATTGTGTTATAGCCAACTGAACCACATCAGAAAAAGATATACTTAGAACAAACAGCGGGCCGGAGTCAGCTCGGAAACCTTTGTCTCTCTTAGGCACTCACCCTGCCAGACCTGTGAGACCTTTTAGGTAATTTGTCAGACCTGAAGGAGTGTTGCTGAGACATCGAACACTACATATTAAAAGCCGTGTACGGTATTCGAAGAAGACTGTGTGGCAGATTCTAGTTCCACTTCCTGTAATTTGGAAGTTCTATCTTTAGTAGCAATTTACATTTTCCACACAATTAAAGGCCGTACCTCGTTCTAATTTGCACTTCAAGTGTCCAATTCAGCTGTGATTTACATTTTTTTCTTTCTGTGTATGTGTTTATCTGCTTCCCAGTAGAAAACTGGGTTTTAAATCTTGACATTGTTGCTTCAAACGTGGGTAACACTGGACGCATTAGATTAACCGCCGTGAAAGGGGGCTGAGACTTCATTTAAGGAATTCTCATACGTCTTGAAGTCCGTGAGCACACAGGCGTGCGATCCACACACAGTCACTGTTCTCACACACGCTCTGTGGACACATCCAAAAGGTCTGTGAATAAAGGGACTCGCCCTTGGCTGTAGAATAGCCCTTCGGTTCTCACTGCCCATTGCGAAGGCCAAGGCCACACTTTCAAAGCCAATGAGATCATTTTCTGCCTCTAAACATAAACATTCATATAAATCCAAGCCATTGACAGACAGACACAATTTTTGAGGCGATTATCTGGTTCATACACGTCTTTATGTTTTCCTGAAATATCTGAATAATGAAGAAGAAAAGATTGGGTGGTCTGTTTATTCCTTTCTTCTCTCTACATGACAGATGCAGATTAAAGGTAAGTTAAAAAATTTTTTTTCTGCTAAGTCATTTGGAAGTATACCTGTTTGGGTAAAGAAGGCTCCTAAATTTTTTTTCCAAGGACATAAAATGCCTTTTCCAATTAGCTGTCGTTCCTCTCATTTTTACCAAAATTGCTCCTTTAAAATTCAGTGTGTCCCCTCTCCCCGTGTTCAATGTTCTACTCAATTTTGTCCCCCAGGGAATATGCCAACTTTGAAAAAGAAAGCTTAAAAAATTTTAGACTTCAAGAGACACTTTCGCCATGCCCATCCATTTATTGAAATCCAATCTTATTCTTATTCACTATCACCAACAGGTAGGAGCAACTCAAGTGTCCATCAAGAGGTGACGGTAAAAACAGAGTGTTATGGCCACACAATGAAGTATTATTCATCTAGGGAAGGGGCCGACGTTCTGACGCCTGCTACGACAGGGATGAGTCTTGAAAACATTATGCTAACTGCAGTAAACCAGCCATAGGAGGACAAATGTATGATTCCAATTATATGGAATGTCTAGAATGGGCACATCACAGAGGCAAAAGGTGAATTAGAGATTATCACGGGCTAGAGGGGGAGAGGACGAAGAAGAGTCATTGTTTAACGAGCACAAAGTGTCTGCTCGGGCAAGGACAGTGGTGACACATGCACAACATTTCGAATGTAATGAATGCTCCTAAACTGCACACTGAAAAATGTTTAAAATGTGAAATTTCATATTTTTACCACAATAAAAATATAGTATATATGTTATACAGATTTATGCATATATGTCAAAAAAGGACAGAAATCAGTCGCAGACTCGATATTACTTGCAAGGAGGTCAGCCATGCCCCTGATACGTTTGTAGCATACGCAGAAGGGCTTCACCAACTCTGTGTGTCATCAGCACATGACAATGCCAGTATCCGATTGCTGCATTATGTATCAGTTTATGGATGGAAAATAAACATGATACTGAGTGTGCAGCAGATCTAATTACACCCACTTTTCACGTATCTGACTTGTGACTTAGCTTTGAGCCAAACAAATCATTTACCGTTATAATTTACCCTATTATACAGTTTCCAGTTCTCTCGTACCGAGAAACACCTTATTGCCTCTCTAAATTGTGCTGTTCCCAGTCAACCTGTGACACGTTTGACATCACCTCAGAGAAAAGGCATCATCAGTCAGTTCTTTCTGGTGAAAATTAACCCATGGCCCTGTCAGTTCTGTGTGATGAAAATTCCCCGTCAGCTGACCAAACTGTTTGAAATAAATGCTAAAAGGACGAATTCCTTCTTATGCAAAAGCAGATGAAATATTGAGTCTTTACTAAAAGTCACCCAAAGAATAAATTAATGAAGGGGCATCTTAAAATCTCATATTTTATTTTGTTTATATCCATCAGGCGTATAGGCTTGCTGATCGAATAAGTATCCTTATGTCTCATATACCAACTTCTCACTCAAAATCAATTGAGGAAAGGGTTATAGAACTGGAAATAAGACTATATTTAACTTCGTGCATAGAGTTAATGATACGAACGTGTGTATTTTTACATTGAGAGAATTTGACACCTTAAAGCCTAGTTTGATCCCCATAATAGTCTAGTGGTCCAAAAGCAGTCCTGAGCAAGAAGGAATTTCTCCTGAGATAAGCTTATAAGTGTAGGGAGTTTGAGAAATTTGAGGCTGTTAGAGAGAAAACCAGAGGCCCTAAATGACATCACGTGGACTAGAGCTCATTCTACCAAACCTAGATTTAATACCAGATTTAATTGCAGTTTCAACCTTTCCCAGAAATATAATCTTTATCAACCAGTCTGGAATTTTCTGGTCAAGTACCACTAATGTAATCTGCCACCTGGGGCCTCTCCATCCTCCAAAGACAGAAGAGGCAATCTGCAAAATAAAACCCTTGCCATTCCCTTGCCCCTGAAAAGATGGCCTGGTCTAAAAATAACCCTTTCTTTTCTTTTGCTAATAACTCCCTTGCCACATCCATCTCCCTCTAAAAACCTTCCATTCTGTACACCCGCTTTGAGCATCCTTCTATTTGCTAGATGGGATGCTCCCCTTTCATGGATCACTTAATAAAGCCAATTAGCTATCTAAATTTACTTGGTTAGATTTTATTTTTTAACAAGGCAGATCAAGGAAAAAGATATACCTATGAGATGCAAACACCATCGATAAGCTTTATTGGGCAGAACTCGGGCTAAGTAACATGACAGATGTAATCTGCATAGCACAAGACCTTCCAGAGGCTTAGAGTGAAGGGACCACCACCCAGGAGGGGAGGAGGGCAAGGGAACTCCCGGGGGAGAGGGGAACCCACAAGGGGCTTACTGCAAAGGGGATGTCGCTCAGTCCCATGGCCAGGAGTCTCTGGGTCAGAGGACAAAGGGCACCAGCTGCTTGGAGACTTGTAAGTACAAGGCCCCCTCTTATCAAGGGCTAACTATTGGACATGAGGCTTACTGGGGTACACAACGCAGGCAGCCTCCACATGGCTAAAAATCTGCTTGTTCTGGCTACGTTTAAAATAACCAGATGTGTAAAATCTGAGATTGGAGTCAGTGGGCTAAGGAGATCTCAGCCTTCCAGAAAGAAGTGAACAACTGTGGTGCCAATACACAGTCCAAGTTTGGCTCATTTTTATAACAATAAGGACCCAGAGTGTCTGCCTCATACACAAAGTGGGTTTTTCACCTACGGGTGGGCTTCTGTCAATCCAGAAGATTTATTAAGTCACTTGTATTTGTCTCCTAATACCACTGTAACAAGTTACCACAAAATTAAGTCTTAGGACAAGGCAAATTTATTACATTATGGTTCGGGAACTCGGAAGTCCAAAATCAGCCTCAGCGAGCGAAAATAAAGGTTGGCAAGGACCTGTTCCTTCTGGAGGTTCCAGGGAAGTCCTTGGAGCTGGCTTTTCCGGCTTCTGGAGGCGGTTCTCATTCCTGAGTGGGTAGTCCTACGTCACTGCACCTTTTTCAGACCCTGACCTCTTTTTCTTCCCTTTGTATCTGAGGGCCTTTGTGACGACATCAGGCCCAGCCAGATGACCCGGTCCAATCTCCCCATCTCAAAACCCTTACCTTAATCACATCAGCAAAGTCCCTTTTGTTCATAGTCTGCACCCCACAATCCTAGTGTCTACACTTCTGAACATTCTTTCAGTACCTTGCATGAGGCCTCTGATGCATGCAAAATGGAGGCAAATGGCTCAGACATGGTCCTGGTTCCGGAGGAGCCCATGGCCCCATAGACGAGACAGAGGTGTGACCGGAGGCCACAGCTCCATCTACAAGCCCTGAGAGAGTGACCAACAGAGCGAGGAGGGACAATGGTGGCTTAGAGGTCCTGGGTTGGGGAAGGCGTTGCAGTACAGGCAACATTCGACCTGGGACTAGAAGGATGATCCTGAGTTTGCCTCCCTCGCATTACTGGCCGCAGCCCCCATTCTTCAGTAGGTTCTGGGATACATAAGGATTTCATCCCACCTCTTGCCCCCGTCAGTGGCTACACATACAAGTCATCACCAGAGCAGCTTTTTAAGAAGCATCACCAGATTCCATTTCCAGTTGATTCTGGACTCAAACAAGGTCCACCTATGACATTCAGTTGTATGTTTCTTAATTTTTCTTAATTTAGAGCATGCCCCTCAAGTTGAGTCTGATTCACAGGGGAGAAGCCTGGTCTCGGGAATTCGAATTTTTTTTAAGCACCACAAGTTATTCTGGAACACACAGAACAATTGAATGTGTGTTCTGTAATTTGGATTTGAGGGGTCCGAGGCTTGGGAATATTTCCCCACTTGATGGAATCAAGACAGTACCCCATCGTGGATGGATACACACACCAGAGTCAAATTGCTAGATTCCAATTTCGACCTCTCTTCTTTCCATCTGTGTGATCTCGAAGAAGTTACTCAACTCCTATAAGGAGGTGCCTCATAAATGCCACCTCCTCACTGGGCTACATAAGAGCTGAATAACTTAACATGCGGAAAACTCTAAGAACTGTGCTGGCCTTATTACACAGTTAATAAAGGCTCATCAGGATTGCTACCTTACTTTAACTTTCGGCTCTACTCAAATATTACCACCCTGGCAAAGATTTCCCTTGCCCTGTAACTTAGATACCTTTCTATTTCCTTTACTCTATTTTTCTTCATAGAACTGATCCTTACTGATGAGAGATGACAGATAGATAGAGAGATAGATAGATAGAGAGAGAGAGAGAGAAAGAGAGAGAGAGAGAGAGAGATTTGTATATTAAATATGTACATTTTTTAAATTCTCCCTTGCTTCAATTTCCTTGTGTCAAATGTAATTTGTTTAATCACTCTATGAATAGTAACTGAACACCTACTATGTGCCCGCCACTGTTCACAGGACTGGGACTGGGAATGGAACAGTCAATAAGAAGACAAAGTTCCTCCCATCGCAAAGCTTTCCTTCTGGTGTTGACTTACGATCTTCTCCACTAGAATCCCATCTCTATGAGGGCAGCGAGACTGAGTCGCCAGCTCATTCCGGGATCCTCAAGCCTTTAACAGTGTCTGGCTTGGACTGTCCATACTTAGTGAATGAATGAACAGATCATCTTTCTATCTGGCACATAGTAATCTACCGGGAAGGAAGGTAGGGCAAACTTCGACAGTCTCTGACTGACAGAGAACTGCATGATGGAATGCATCTCATACTTCAGCCTCAGGATCCACTACAGTCTGTGCTTTGTCCCCATGGTCAGCGATGGAAAATGAGACACAAATAACTCCCTCAAGGACACATGGCCAGAGGGGGCCAGAGTCCGAATCCTAATCCAGGTTTGTTTGCCCACCTGCTCCATGCTCCATCTGCTGTTTCTGTTCCGGACAGCACAGACATTCTGATCAGCGACCAGAAGAAACAGGGACGGATTGGCCAAGACTTCATTTACATACAAAGTGTCTCTACTCTGTGGGCACCACACACTTAGTGTAAAATAGAGGCTGGGATTTCTAAACACCCTGGGTTTAGACATCTGAAATTAGACATCTGAAAAAATAAACCACCTTAGGGTTTATGAAAGAAGGAGAGGGCGGGGTGGGAAGAAGGACGGAATAATGGCGTAGGGCATTGAATTGCATTTTTGCTCACGTCGATATTTTATCCTTGGACAGCAATTGGGCAGTGGCACTAGAAGGATTTCTCAGTTGTTTCTTGTGAAGGGTTCCTAAGAATTTCTCCCCGTGGAGAACCAAGATCCCCTCCCGCTCCTGACTGGGAGCTTCCCTCCCCCTCACTGCAGTAACCCCTAACCCTTTCCAGGGCCCCGCTGCTCTGGAAGGTGGCCAGGAGCTCAGACAAGCACTGTCCTCTCGTCACAGAAATGAAGTAACTTCACGTGAAAGGGCAGCCGGATGCTCTGGTTCAACATCGGGAATGATAATCAATCGCCCAGCAAGAGCTTCCTCTCATCTCAGCGGCTGTTTACATAGGTGACACGGTGTGGTGAAAATGCTTTACAAAAATTTCAGTTTCTCTATTTGCTGGCTCTGTGATTTCAGACAAATATCTTCACCTCACTGAGACTCAGATTTCTTTCTCTGTAGAAGGTCATAGGACCAGATGATCTCTAAGTTCCTGGCAAGTTCTAAAACGTTGTCACTTCCCTTAGGTAAGAAAAAGAGAGAAGTTTTGACTTTTCTCCCTCCCATCTTTTCTCCTCTCTCCTCCTCCTTCCCTCCCTTCATTTTCCTCTTTTTCCATTTCCTCTCTTTCTCCCTTCCTTCTTCCCTTCCTCCTTCCTTGCCTCTCTCCCTTCCTTCTTTTTTTTTTCTTTTTTCTCTTTTTAATGTGCCAAGATTTGAAGTAACAGACTGTCCTAGCTAAAATGAATCCCTTAAATATTTGAAATTATTGTGGGTAGAAGCCAGAAAAATAATCTGTTATAAGCTGTCACCGGTTTGTTATGTTCTCAGAAGAGAAAACATGAGGATTCCTTTGCAGCCACCTTTCCTCTGCCCCAAAAGCCATCTACTTACAAATGTCGTTTCTTGAGAGGTCACCCCTCCATCCCGAGGGCTGACGTAGAGTTCATCAGGGATGTTACACCGGTCAGTCGTTTGTGTGGTGAGAGTGGCTACATCCGTGTTGTCTTGATCTAGAGTTGGGGCCTAGCAAGGGACTGCTGAGATGAAACCGATCTAGAACGTTCCACCACTGTAGAATGGGAGACAGTGTTTCCTAAGACGTGCTAAGGTTGTATGACACGACCTAAAATAAACCAGACTAACGACCCACAGGCAGGGACAACGAGCTGATCATCGTAAGCATATGACAAATGACCTTGGGGGACAGCAGAAAGAATTAGAACCGAGAAGATGAGGGAAACCGAGGCCCTGCAATCGAGCCGGGAGGGCTCGGTGGCATCATCGTTTTGGATTAACCGTAAACATGACCTTGCTTGGATGTTCATGTCTTTGGTTCATCTGTCTCCTTGAATCTTGACAATGATTCCTTAGGAGAGAGGAAACGAAGGCTGGGGTTCGAGCCCAGGGCGTCTCACGGTACAGCTGGTATTTCCCATCTCACGGCCCTGACTCTGTCTCCCGTGTCACTGTGCTCTCGCCTCTGTGCCTGCACACGCAGCGTTTTAACATGTGACACGCATCATCACGTCACGCTCTGTACCTCACCATCACCGCACTAGAGACAATGGAACTTTCCTGCTGAAGACCTTGACACGTTCATAGCGTCCAAAACAACAGCAGCTGATCTCTGAAATACGTCATGCTTGCCTCTTCTTCCTATACAAAGCATGCTTGGAGTTTGAAAACCCCTGAGCTCTTGTGCAGAAGCCGTGGGAGCTGGTAGACGCAAAAGGGTTTCAGACGTCGGGGGATTTTTTTTGTTTCTTTGGCAATCTCGTAATTCAAACCACCTCACGTTTTTAAATGTCACGCTTGCGATTTGCTATAGACTGTCATTAATAAACATGAATGGGTTTGGGAGGTGACGGTAACGGAGATGGGAGCAGAATGCAGAAAGCAGGTGGGTGGCATGTCGGCAGCCTCGCCTCCTAGCTGGCTGGCGTGGTCCCTGAGCCCGGCTCTCTGTGTCGGCCGAGATCTTCACAGGGCACTCCTGCCGTGACAGCCACCCATGGACGGAGGGCAAGTTTGCTCTTCGGTTTCTGAGCAAGCTTGGCTCAACGTTTCTTGCCTGTCCCCTTTCTCTACTCTGCTCTACGATCTTGGCCACGTTTCAAGCCACAAAAGTGCCAGACACACTGGCCTGGATTCTCAGACAGGCCATAATTTTTCCTTGCCTCTACGACTTGTTTAAAACATCTTCCTCCTGTGTCTACCAGAGATGGCCTACGTGACTTCGAGAGATCAGCCCCTAATGCCTCTTGGGTTTAGCTCCCCTGGCCCTCCTAGAACTGAGCACCTCAATGACAGCCCCGAAGCACTTTATAAAAATGCCCTCCGTGGGGCAGGACTCACCGTCCAGTGTCGTGGTCATGCCGACCAGACACAAAGCCAGCCCCTCCCATAGCACCTCACAGCTGCTGCCCAATGAGATGCCGGTTGGAAGAACGTTCGAATAGGTAATAGACCGTTGATCTATATTGGCGTTCTCCTACCTTCATTTCGCATTTTCTCTCTCCACATCAAAATGAGGACTTGCTTCTGAATCCGGTGGCACAACAAGGACAGGGCAGAGGACATTGACCCTGGAGGACACATTGTCTGTACCGAGTTTAAACACAGTCATGAAGGCAATTAAAAACTGGTCTGCCTTTTTCCCGGCCATGCACTGGTAATGCCGCCCCATCTCGGTGATCAAAGCCCCTTCCCCACAGGCCACTCATCCCCTCCCCCGCTCTCTGGGCCGCTGTCTGGATCCCGCGTGAATTTGTCCCCTGTGCAGACTGCTCACCCCTTTGCCCCGTTTCGGTAGGACTTTCTCCTCGGGTTCATTCGCTGATTCATTTGACAACTATTTATACAAGTCCACTACATGGGAGGTGTCAACACACAATGGTGAACAAGAAAGGAGTTTCTGGTTTCCTGGGGCTTGGATTCCGGTTGTGGGGGGGGGGGAGGACAGAAAATAAAAGGAGCACGCACATACGCATTGATCGGAGGGGTGACAGCTGTTTTGAGGACAGCATCCCAGGATGAAGTGATCGTAGGGGAGGAGGGTTGCCGTTGGCATCAGGGTATCGGCGACAGCGATGGAGAAAATTCTGAGTGACGAGAAAGGGCCAGAGATGTGAAGAGCGGGGAAGATGGTTCTTACTGGAGAAAAAAGCAAGTGTGAAGCCCCGAGGTGGGAGAGAGCTGTGACAGCACGCGCGTGCGAAGTCCCCAGTGAGGACTGCGGCTGCCATTTTTCTCTGTCTTCTAAGCCCTGTACTCAGGCCTATCTCTTCGGCTCAGCTGTGCTCTGCACACACGCCCGATTTTTTTTTTTTTTTTTTTTTTTTTTTTTTATCTGAGCACAGAGAGCAAGCAGCCTGGCAAAGAAAAGAATGTGCTTTGTCTCGGCGCCATTTCTCTGTGGCTGGTTCTGGTGGGTGGTAGAGCTGGGGATGGGAACCCAGGCAAAGGGTTCAACGTCTTCCCTCTCTCATACACATCATATCCTGCTCTCCATCACGTGGTCCAGATGAACAAACGATGCAGGTCCAATAGCTTCCTTCCCCTCTAGTCTATACTGCATTCCTGGAGTCACGGGTTGTGCATTTTGACTCCATCCAGTCACAGAGCTCTCCACCATCATCTCATCAGGCATCTTAGTACACAAAGCAGTTAAAGCTCAGAGAACTTGAGTTACTCACTTGCAGTCACACAGCTGTTCACCCTTCCCTAAGCATCCAGCCAATGCGAACGGTGTGAAAGCCACTGTCTTTTCTCAATAGCCCTAAGTGTTACAGAAAAGAAATAAAGTGAGGAAGTGTAATTAAGAGTGTTTTAATAGACATTTTTAAGAGGAAAATATCCTTCTCTTTTCTGCGCCTCCCATTGTCTCTCGATGCACATGCTTTTCAAAATATACTGCCTTACTTTTTGTAGGCACTTTTGGGGACTCCTATCGATACATGTTAGATTTCGCTTGAATATTTTGCAAGTATCAGACCCATCTGCTTGATATCTGGCCCAGGATACATGTCAAAACCTGAACCTCTGGGTCAGTAACCATGTGCAGGACTGGTTCAGTGAGAGCCAAGACCACAGACAATGCCAGAGAGGGTGGAATTGGAACATTAGCTGATGCGCTTGATAAGCTCAGAGCAGCTGCAAGCTGGCCACTGCCCTTCTGTGGCTCCCGTCCTCTTCGTTGTCTCCGTGTTGAAAAGCGGGAAACGGAGAGGCGTTCTGCTCTAACTTAAGAAATATGTGAGTAGAGTAAAGAGACTTTTCATCCAGACCCATAATTTTAGGAGCCGAAGGGAAAAATATATACTCCCAAAAAGTGAAATAATTACTGAGCAAAAATAAAGATAATTGCTCAGACATTTTAGGAATATTTTGACGGTAATAAAAATGAGTGACTGCTTCACCTATCAACTTATTAAATATTTCAGTATATATATATATATATATATACATTTGTATGTAAGTCATATGCATGAAGTGTTTAACACAGATAAGGGTCTATAGGACATGATCATACAGTCTCAAGTTCAAATGGTAAAAACATTCTGGAAAGCAATTGAGAAATACGTGTCGAGGTCCTTAGCAATGAGTAGAGTCTTTTGCTGGAGAATTCTGCTACAATAAATCTCTTCCAAGGAAATAACAACACCTGAAGCCAAGACTTATGAACAGAGATGGCATTAAAGTGATATTGTAGCCGTGATATCATAAAAGTGATATTGAAAGCAACTAAACAATTTATTAAGATGTATATGCTATATTTATACATATACAATAAAAATATTTTGTTAAAATACATAGGAGGAGAGATCATTCTTGAATATTTGACATGTATCATCCCATCTGGCATAAGTCCTGGAACAAATCCTAGTCTGGGGAAAACCCCCTCTAACCATAAATATCCAAGCCTCTGGCTTAGTAATCATTTGTCCAACTGATTCAGCATTAGCCAAGACCGCGAACAACGCCAGGAAAGTTGGAATGGAAGCATGAGCAGGATTTGCACTGATGACATCTTGCTGGGTGAGATGTGGCTATGCAGAAATCCCTGCACATTTTGGGGTGCCGGAAATGGGTGATCATTCAAATGATTTGGCACCTCAGGTCAATTCTGAGAACGAAACCTCAGGGAGGAAAATAAAAGCAAAGGCCCACAAGGGGAAGTCATGCTTTCAAGGATATTCATTCTAATATTACTTATAATAGTTAAAGATTATTAAAAAAATCAAAAAAGAACAACCTACATGTCAAATGACAGGATATGGTTTAGTAATCTATGGTATAGACACGCCATGGAGTATAAGGTGTATGATGGGGTCTTCACATGAGACGTTTCAGAAAGCTACATGAAAATATGGGAGAATGCTTATAATGTTCATGAGAATGTGCAGGATTAAATAGAGTATATAACCACCATATGTTAAAAAGTACGCTCTGTATACTGAGAAGACGGTAAAGTATTCAGAAAACCGTAAAACTGGGTGTGCTTTGTGTGGTGAAGTTGTAGATCCGTGCTTCCTTTTTTCCCTGTTTTCTCCTTCCCTCCACCTCTTGCTCCCCAGCTCTTCTGCTGGTCATTTGCAATAAAAATATAATACGTTAGAGATGTAGAGCTTGTCTTCAGGGGAAGCTCAAGTACAGTCAGCTGAGGACAAAGTCGAGGCTGTTACGGTTCATTCGGCACACACAGGGAGAGCATTCTGCAGGGGAATGGGATGCGTGTGGCAGTGTGTCGCCCTAAAGAGTGGCGAGGACCAAAAATATAAGTGGATTATTCAAGGGCTTGGAGAATTTTTTGAATGAAAGGTTACAAAGGATCGCTGAGCTCGGTAGAATATTTAGGGAAAAACAGCGTTTAGCTTTTGAATTCGATTATTCATGAAATGCTTCTAAAGATCTTTGTCACCAAAGCTCCCACCTTGAAAGTGGCAGGGTCCAGATGTTTAGAGTTCTGTCAAGATCTACCTTGTGGATTTGAAGGGCTACTATTTGGGGAGCTATGGGGACCCTTTCTATCTGACTCCCCGGGATGGAACAAGGGATTTCATTGCCTTGACAAGAAAGACCGATCATTTGATTAGTTAGAAACACTCTGTGCCAGTCATGGTACCAATAAGAAACAGATACCAAACCGAAACTGGGATAACTTGAGGGGATTTATCAATGGAACTGACTATAAAAGTATGGGTGGCCTATAGTGGCACCGCAAAGAATAATCCAATGACCTGGGCAAAAAAAAAAAAAAAGACGAGATAGTCAGCAGCACCCATTGGCTTGAGAGAAGCAGTGACTTCAATCAGGGACCCACCTGTCCTACTCAACCCTTAGGGCAAGACCCAAGGAAATAAACAACCTGACTCCTCTCCTCTCGCTCACCCATATCCTATTGGACGTTGGTTCAAGCTATTGACCAAGTCCAACCGGAAGCAGAAATACAAGCCATAGAGATGAGCCTCGAGGAGAAAAGTGAAGGGCGGAGAGGAATGGAGCATGGACCTAGAGTCAGACAGAAGATAACCTGGACGTTGTCCGGAGGAGCCATATTGACCTCATAAAACAGTGTGACTCATCGTGGCTGTTGGTAGAGAGGCTGATGGATTATTTTTTGGAGAAATCCAAGTACAGCATGGCGTTTGGACCAGATGGCTTCAAATTTTCTGTTTAATTCTGAGACTAGAAACATACAAATAGCCAATGCAACTGCATTTGCACATGATGGTCATCAGCCTGGAACCAGGACAAAAGAGCACTTTGTCCCTCTTATAGAGTGACAGCCTTTTCAAGCATCCACACCAATTATCTTCGGAAGATTTTTACAAAGCAATAAAACCAATGGGTTATTTAATTGAAGTATGGGTGTTGACGATCAACAAACACAACCTGGCATGAATAGGTAATTAGCCTTCTTTACCTTTGTCACCCCAAGACCTGGGTGTAAGAGAAAAACATTTTAATAAGAGCTGATGTGTATTAAGTGTTCGCTGTGACAGCAACTGAGCCATGTGCCTTCTATTCGCTCATTCGACTCTGCCAAGCTTCACTTGAATGGCGCACGATTGCCAACGTCTTCTGTCTACACACAGAAGCAGCCAGTGACGAGTATGGAGACCTCTGACTGGAAGAAACACACTTGTCTGAGGGTCCCAGCTGCTGCCCCTTTGTGCCCATTGCCAGCTGTGCTAAAACCACACTTCCATCTGACTACTCCCAGACCAATGGCCAAGTGCAGCCGGACACCCCACACCCATTCCAGTGAGATGCAGAACATCTCTGATGGGCATCTGGCTCGGGAACATCTACTCGCCCGGCCACGCCTTTCCAGAAAGTGAGCCGCAGTCCAAGGTCCTTCCTACTCAACCCTCTTCCTCCTTTGTCTTCATTCACAGTTGCCAGATGCACACAGAGCTCCGAAGCCTTTCCTGAACTACTCCTGCTCCCCCCTTGCCATGGACCAAGTTGTGTCCTGCTTCCCCCAAATTTGCATGCTGAAGCTCTAACCCCGTGTGACTGCATCTGGAAATAGGGTCTTTAGGAGGTAATTAAAATTAAACGAGGTCACGAGGGTGGAGCCCTAATCTTTTAAAATTGGCTTTATAAAAAGATGAAGATTCTCTCTCTCCTCTCTCTCTCTCTCTCTCTCTCTCTCTCTCTCTCTCTCTTCCATGTGAAGACACAGGGAGAAGGCAGCCATCTGAGAGCACAGAAGAATCCAGTCTCCAGAACATGGAGAAAATGAGTTTGGGTTCTTTAAGGCGCCCAATCTGTGGTATTTTTTGTCATGGCGGCTCAAGCTGATACTAATCCACTCCCCCAAAAAATGATAATCCCATCTCGGCATCCGGTTCTCAGTGGACCCAAACTAACACATGCACCTTCAGGAGTTTGCCTAGGCTCACAGACCTGTGATGTGGCAAAGGTGAGTTTCGAACCCAGGCAGCGAGACTCAAGGGTCCACCTGCCCCCTCACTAAACACACAGTCTCTGGCATTACCAACCAGCCTAACCTGTCCAGGGCCACTGTTTTGGACTGCCGAGCCTCCTCCCTTAAGTGTAGCATTTCTGCTTCCGGCTACCTTGCCTGATGTGATGTCACACATCTGCTTTATCCAGTAGGTTCGTTCCTCGCGAGGGCACAGTGCTCAAATGCCTCTTCACTCCCACTCTCCTGAGGCACATTAGACAGATGCGAGTGTAAATGGGTCTCAGTGTTTCCCAGCTGTGAAACTTCAGACACACTGAGTGCCCCGAGGCTTTCTTTAATTACACGCAAAAGATGATAACATCCATTCCTAACTCATGGGTCACTTGGAGGACTAAGCGAGCTAATATTTAAGGACAGAGGACATCAGCTGATACATGAAGCCTTTCATAAATGATATTTCCGACCTCATTTGGACCCATCTTTTCATTTATTCGAAGAGGTTGATTATGAGTCTGTTGCCCAAAAGTGCATAAAATATTCTGGCTTGTGATGATGGCTTTTTTCATCCCTCTCTGTCATGAGATTTGTGATGGACAGAATCGGGACAGAGTTCGTTCAGAAACCATGCCTAGATTTGACATTCTCCATACGTTCCCATAAACGAGAGAAAATATTGTGATTTCTCAGCTTGCTTATCTCACCCCCAGAACTTCCCGTGAACTCGATAGTCAAGTCCTGACTAGAACCTGAGTTACTGTCACAGCCCGTGTCATAAGCTGTTTTTGCCAAGAAAAAGAAACGTGTCAAGGTCTTACTCTCTCTCCTAACCCGATCTTTAATGCTTCCAACTATTTCTACTAATTCTTTATTTGGACTCATCTTGACAAGTTAAAAAAAATTCAAGCCATTTTTTTTAATTGAAATGAGAACTGAGTGCTATCCAGGGACTAGAATGACCTCCACGGAAACGTAAGTGACAGTCTCTGCCACTAGCGAGCTGGGCTACCTCAGACAGCTGCCCTCTGTGCCTGTTTTCTGCGATCGGGGAATCAGAACGATGTTCCCTTTCTTGGGACTTCCCGTTTGTGAGGATTAAATGAAATGATGATGTAGAACATCCCCTTGCTGGTACGCAGAAGACCCTAAACAAATGGTCATGGGCATTGTGCAGGTGTGAGCCTGATGAGTTTCATTCATTTGTGACCCACACTGTCTCCTCTCTTTCCAGATTATTAAGGTTTCAAGAAGTTGAGGGCTTCTGAGAACGCCTAGTAGAGAAGGTCCATTGTTTCATTTCCAGGGAAGTCTAAGATGGCCTGTTAGAACTTAAAAGTTCCGCTCATGACTAATAATCATTAGTAAACACTGCTATAGGTTTTTGTTATGTCTGTTTGTTATCTGTTTTAAGTTAAAAAAAAAGAAAAAGAAAAAAGAAAAGAAAGAATTATTCTCTTCATCAAAAACAGATTTTATTGCAAAATCAAATTTTAGGTCACATACACATTCCTTTGACTGTATTTCTTCTCTTGCTTACCTGGTCTTCAAAAGGCTCTGCTGGAATATGCTAGAACACCTGGAAAGGCCCACTGGATTGTCTCTCGGTTGTGACCTGCACTGTGAAAGACATACACGGTACCATTTCCTATTACTCTGAGTTCTGGAAGGATTGCACTGTTCTCTGAAGAACATGCACCTTGTTGAAGTATCTTCTTGATAGTGATTTTGTTGGCTATGTCTTCATGTCTAAAAATCTTTGTTCCCTGGCTCGCTTCCTAATGTGTTCCCTGGAATGACCAGCTCTGATGTCGTCAAGCCTGTGATGCCCTTGGGGGAGGGGTGGGGGTTGGCCCCTGAGCAGGTGGCTGTGTCACATTGAGATGGCCTCATGGCTGCGGTGGAGTCGCCCATGGCTGTGCGGTTCTTACAATTGGAGGCTTTTGTGAACTGCACATTTGTGCTAATGGCTTTTCTACATGTTGTCGTGTGACGTTTTAGACTTTCTTTCCACGTGTGTCTTCCTCCAAAAAAATAAATGAAAAGGTAAATAAGATATTCGTTTCAAGCTCTTGAGAAGAATTCACAGGCATCAACCCCTCTGACATTCCAGCTCCTGAATGGCCCCCGGGGACATGCTTTGAGTGCAAGACTTGTCCCTGTGTCCCAGCTACTGCTGCTCAGGACAGGAATGTCTCAGTCCCCAGCCCAGTGGGAGTCAAGCTGCGAAGCAGTGAATCTCAGCTCTGTCACTTGTTAGCTCTTGGAACTTAAGCAAGTTACTTAATTTCTCTGTGCCTCAGTTTCCTCCACAGAATGATAATACCTGTTCCAGTGTCCTCGATTGAGGACCAGCCTGGGTATTACACGTACAGCGTCTGACACATAGTAAGCTCTCGAGAAATGCGAACTATCGTTGTTATTACTTTTTCTCTCCTTCCAGGTGGCCCATGTGACTGAGTCAAAACCCACTGGCTCTGCTCCGAGCTGTCCCTACTCTTGTACGAAGCATGATGACCAGCATGCTGGGCCAGACGTCACAGGCCAGGCTGAGCCCCGCCACTTCTGAGCGAACCTGGAAATTTACTTCATCTGCACCTTATGCTTCTCTTTTATAAAAGGGGTGTCATACCATCGTTAGTGGTGGAAAGATGACATGAGCTAATTCATGGTAAGGGCTTAATAAAATCCACGGGCAGTATCGATGCTCAATAATTTTTTATCAAAATACATGCAAACTAAATAATACAGATAGAAGTTTGTAAACAACGATATCTTGGGTCTGCGTTTTCACACTCCCACCTGTGCCCACCCCAGATGTTTGTTCTTTTATCCCTGCGACAGTCAACTTACTAACTCATTCACCAGCTCCCTGTTTTGTCGTTGTGTTTGTTTTTTCCAAGCCATGGTTCTGGGAAGCTAAGCCTGCACTTCTCTTTGGAAGCTGAAGAAAGCAGGCATCGCCACCTCTGTTCTGAATGGCTTTTGTAGGACGTCAAAATTCACACAGAGGCACTAAATACCTTGAAATGTGGAAAAGTGAGACTCTGCTAAATAAATAAATAATTTACGAAATGAATATCTGTGCTAAGGGGATGCACACTTAATAAAACCTCACTGAACAGGTATAAAATTTAAGCAGGTCATAAAATTTATTAACTAGTGAGTACACTCATCCATTACCAAATTCATTAGCTTCCCCTACTTTAAAAGTAAATTCATAACGATAACGGCTTATTATCCTGGTCGTTCCTCATTAAAGACTATTAATATAGGAACATTGAATGTGGAAAGTAATCACTAGTATTTCTTTCCTTTCCTTTTTTACTGCCTAAATGATAGGTGGAGTCTTCAGTGAAGACTCTTATGTAAATTGTACGCCAGAGAAAAGACACACAATTTTTGTTTTGCTGGGTTTTGTTAACTTTTTAACATTTACTAAATGTCAGCGAGCATATCTCATTTAATTTTCATAGGCATCCTAGTGGGAATAGGAATCATTAACTCGTTTTAATTGGCTCAAAGAGGGTTGTAGGTCACAAGTCCCTCTTGCGTCAAGGATTTGACCAAGGCCGTCCGACCCTGCAGCCTGGGCTGCTATGCTGTGACATTTTCACACTAGGAACAGGCATGACTGATGGCTGTTAACCAAACCCAAAAGACAAATTGTTCCTGCAGGCGTTTGCCTCTGTTCAAACACCTGCCAGCCACACCCGTGATACCGTTCTGATGAATTGACTGTCCTCCTGGTTTCACTTTGCTGACGATGAGTAGCCGTCGAAAGCGCTAACGTGAACGCAGCTGTCTCAGGCGGGCATCTCCCTGAGGTAAAGTCAAGGGGAACACAGAGGCTGTCCCCCTGAACAACACCTACAAACAATCCAGCTCACTTTTGTGAGGAGAAAAAAAAATGCATGGCTTTAAGGAAAGTAGAGGTGAGTGTGGGTCACAGAAATTCAGAGCTCGGTTTATACCACATGTTTACTCCCCTCATTTTCTCATAGATGAGGAAAATGGGATTCTTCCTCTTATGATTTTTATTGGCCAACTTGAGTAGCTTGGGGGAAAAAAAACACAATACTTTGATAGGAATCAAAGCGGAAATAACAACCGTTATTGGTTGAAGTGTGACCCCAAAAATCCATGAGTTAAAGTCCTGACATTCAATACCTCAGAATGTGACTTTATTTGGAAATAGGGTCTTTGCAGAAGTGACCAGGCTAAAGTGAGGTCCTTAGATACAATGTGACTGGCGTCCGCCGAAAAAGGGAAATTTTTGACATTAGAGACAGACGCATATTGAGGGAAGACGATGTGAAGAGACAGACAAGATGCCAAATTAACTTGCTAGGGTCGAATAACGCACCACAGACTATTGGCTTTGACAACAGAAACTTATTTTCTCACAGGTCTGAAGCCAGAAGTCTGGGGTCAAAACATCAGCGGGTGGATGATTTCTGACGCCTCTTGGCTCAATTTAACTTAATTACATTGCTAAAGACCTGTCTCCAAATACGGTCACATTCTGAGGTAGTGGGGGTGAGGACTTCAGCATATGAGTTTTGCGGGGACGCGATTATCCCCAAAACAACAGTCATCGACAAGCCAGAGAGAGAGGCCTGTGACAGGTACTTCCCTCATGGCCGGCAGAAGGAGTTAAGCCTGCTGCCGACTTGACCTTGGAATTCTGGCCTCTATGAACTATGAGAAAACACATTTCTGTTGTTTAAACCATGGAGTTTGTGGCGCTTTATTACAGCAGCCACAGAAAACTGATTCAGCAGCGTTGCCCCGGAAGTGCTTGGATTAAATTTCCAGCCTTTCAGGTACAGAGCTTCAGTTGAGTTGTAGAAAAATTAAGTTGCCGATTTTTGAACCCAAGTTTAGGTCCTGCAAAAAATTGTTCCTATCTCATACGGCTTAAGTCCAGTATCTCTTCACATCACTCTAGTGGATTTTGAGTGGTTTATAAATTCCCTAATTAATGTGAGAGATAATAAAATGCATTACTTTAGTGTGATAAGTATCTAGACAAAATCAATGGGAAGTCAATCTTTTTAAATGCTAAAAAAATTAAAATGTTACCATAAATGCTTCAAAACAGAGAACCTTCCTCCATCTTCTCCATGTTTCTTACAGACAATGCAGCGGTGCCTCACGCCCCCTTCCTGGATGTCCTCCTGCCCACCCCTCAGCCTGAGTGACAGAGATGTCATCCTGCACTTGAGACTCTACACCAACTTCCGAATCCCTTAGTATGTGTTCTACGTTGAATCGTGTCCCCTAAAGTACATATGTTGAAGTCCAAAGACCTGGCACCTCAAGATGTGACCTTATTTATAAAGGAAACCAAGTTGGAATGAGGTCCTTCCCTGGGGGAGCCTAACCCAGCACAACTGGATAAAAAAAGGAAAATGTGGAGTCAGCGGATATGGAGGGAAGACTATGTGAGGAGACAGATGCCGGTGGAAGGGGGCCATGCAGAAGTCAGGACGGGGACCTGGGACAGATCCTCCCTCACAGTCCTCAGAAGGGGTCAACCCTGCTGGCACCTTGAGTTTGGATTTCTAGACTCCAGAACTGTGAGACCAAAAATGTATGTTGTTTAAGCTACTCGGTTTCTGGTATCTTGTTACAGTGGCCCTGGCAAAAGCAAACTAACGCAGCAGGGCTCAGGGATCTCGTCCCGATCTGCCCACACCTGCCCTGATCTAGACCCCTCTTTTACGCCCAAAACACCAGGTGGATCTCGCCGTCAGTCAGCGCTGTCTTGATCCTCCAGCTCTCAGCCATTCCCAGCACGGTGCCTGCCCTGGAGCAAGCTCGTGATGAAAACTTATTGAATGGATTTCACTTGCAAAGAACATAGACTGGAGTGAGGAAGCTTCAAAAAACTTACGGAGAGATTTACTGGCCCTGCTTGGGTCACCCATCAGAGTGATGGGTGCTGGCGGGGGCACAGATAATGTCCTTCTGAGCCCTACAAATAGTGTCAAGAAACAGCTCTAGGAAGAGAAATCAACAAGACCTCTGCTGTTTTATTTTGCAGTTACTGTTGGTGCCTGATAACTCATCAAGTAAGACATGTTTGTAAAAGATAATTACAGGATTATGTTTTATTTCCAGAGACCACGGTGGATGGGCGTAGCTGCCCTTTCTGGTATCTTGGAGACCTTGGAATATGAGACTTTAAATCACCATGACTTATGTTTTCTTACCCTATTATTTGGGTGGCTTGCCTAAGTAACACTGGCGGCGAGAACAGGGTAGGGTAAGTTCACACAATGCTTAACTTCCTGAATCCCAGGAAGTCACATTTTCTGGAGTGACTAAATCTAGAATTGGTAAAACTTGGTTCATTTAAGTTTTTATGTTTACAATTATAATATTCTCGATTGATTCTTTTGTAGTGGTCTGGCACATTTTCCTGTGTTCTAAGACAAGATACTTGGAAAGTTATTTTCATGTTCGAGATGTCTTGGGGAAATGTCAAACAGCACTGAAATGCAGTGAGACCTTAAGGGCAATATTGAAGTAAACAAGACCTTACTTTTGACTGCTCTGGCCTCCCATTCTTTTGGAATTCCAGTTCCTTCTTAGAGGCAGCCTGTGGCAGTGGGGAGATCATGAATGTTGAAATAAACATTAGAAATCAGAGGAGATTTGTTAAATAGAAATGGTCTGTCGTAACCTTAAATCATAAGTACCTAACACATGCTGATTTCTCTTCCCTTTAATTCCTTCCTGATTGGAAAATATATTGTCAAACTTGTTGGAACTGTGAATAAAATAAAACATAACATACTACATGCTAGCCTGACTAGTAGTCCTTTGAGAGTTGTATGTGAACTTCAGCTTCCGAAATTTCTCGGTAGTTTAAAGGGTATGGTGTGTGTGTGTGTGTGTGTGTGTGTGTGTGTGTGTGTGTGTGTGTGTGTGTGTGTGTTTCCTGCATTCTCAGACTGCTGATAGGTGGGCAGTGAGCACTGTGCAAAACAGACCTGGGGTGGAATCCTGTTGAGTTCCCTTCCCTGGGCCACCATAACAAAGTACTACAAACCGAATGACTTAAACAGCAGACACTTGTCTCACGGTTCTGAGACCAGAAGTCCAAGATCAACAGAGCGTCAGCAGAGTTGCCTTCTCTGAGGATTGTGAGAAAGAGTCTCTTCCACGCCCACTCTTGCTTTCTGCTGGCTTGCTGGTACCCTCTGGCGTTCCCTGGTTCATATAGCATCCCCCTGATCTCTGTCTTCATCTTCACATGGTGTTATCTAGCTCGGTCAGCCATCACCTTCCTTCACCACTGACTTCAGCTTCCTTCCTCTCTCGACCATTAACACAGGCTCATTTCCCCTTATTTTATCAAAAGAGCCTATAATCTTATGCCCCCACCTGTTACACTTCTCACCTTATTAGTAAAACTTTTCCAAAGGGTTTTCTGGGCTGCTCGCCTCTATTTCTTCTGCATTTTGGCTTTTACTCTACGGGAGGTCCCAGTGGACTTTGACCTTGCCCACCACATCCTCCTGTTGAGTATGTTCCCTTTCTTGGCGTCTTCGATATTTCTCTGTTGGGGCCTGGCTCCTCCTCTGTCCCCTGAATGAGGCAGAAAAGCTGTCTGTTTCATTCAGCATCCAAGCACCTGGCAGTGTCTGGATCACCATAAAACCTCTTGGGGGAAGGAATTAATGAATAGAATACCTCAATTCTTCCAGGTGAAAGGCCCAGATTTCGCTCTCTGAGATGCGATAAACTTTTAAACAGAATCGGTGGACTGTGTCATGCTTTAAATTCCCCTGGATAGCTTCCAAGCTCTGAAACTTTTAGTTGGAAACCTTTGCATGGTCTGAAAAAGGCTTGTCCTGACTCTGAATCTTCTGTAAGGAGGTAGATTTCTTCAGTTCCGGAAGCACCATGGCTCAGAGCCACTCTGGGGAATAAGCTTGACCAAGGTTTCTATTTCAGCTCTGCCACTTAGGAAATGGAGACCAGGTCAGCTAGAGACCCAGTTTCCATATCAGTAAATTGCTGAAAATAACATCCCCATAGTATATCCCGACATAACACACATTTGCCACTATTAAGCTAAATTAAATGAGATTATGTGCAGCCAACTTTGCCATGATTTGACATACGAGTTCCTAAACATCATTATGCTATGCACAACGGTGCAATAAAAACCACAGGGCTCAGAGGGGAAATGGAGTTATTGGCACAGCACCCAGAAACTTCATCACCGACACATTTCAACAACAAAAAAAAATGATAGGGACTTAATGATAAGGCTCACATAGTTTTACACAGAGTAGGTGGATAAAAAATAAAATAGTTCAATAAATATGGCCCTGGACCTTGAAAAGGATCTAAAGTTTGTAGCTTTTCAGCAACTGGGAAGCAATGGAAGGAATGATATGAAATCTGATGGGACTTTGTGACGAGGGGTGTCGGGAGAGCATGTGGCTCATGACACACACAAACCGCTGGGCAACTGATAGACTTGTGAGGTGTTGCACTTGTGTGTTTTGTGTGTTCCTACTGGGCTTTGTTTGGGTGGGTACAGTCTTCTTCATTTATCTAGCGTTTCTGGTGGACAAAATTTGCTAAGCAGACACAAAATTTGTGTTATGCTCATATCGTGACCTAATATAGCCACGATGTTGAAAAACATTTTTGTTACACAAATAAGCTTTGTATCAGAACTGGCTGTGAGTAAGTTACTAGCAGTGTCTCTGGCCATCAGCAAACACTCAGTAAACAGTTGCCATTTTTTTTCTTTCTATTTTCCTCCCCTACAATCTGATCTTCTTAAGGGCAGGAGTCACATTTTGTCCACCCTTGTGCCTCCAGTGACTAACACTCATGAACCAATCAATAATTCTGGTCGGACGGCAAGAGCAGGACGTGACTGTAGGGAGGAATGGCTGTGTTTGACAGGACTCGGTCATGAGGGTGGCTACAGTATCCCCGGCACCAGATGGCCTGCAGGTTAGAGCAGACCCAGATCCTCTGACTCAGCTACGGCCCCTGAGCACCAACCCAGCCAGAAGCTGAGCCTGCAGGTGGAGGACCAAGTATTTCTCACAGTGGGAAGTAGAGGGCTCCAGAGATAAGAACTAGCCATGCTGGAGCTCCCTTGGGGCAAATGAGAAGTCTTGGAAAGGTGATAATGTCACACATCTGCTAAGTGACAGAGTTAGAACTTCTACTTGTGTAGAACTGTCTCTAAACCTATGCTTTTTCCTCCATGTCACTAATTACCAAAGTGGATGACCAAATCCACCAAATCGATGAAATCCTATCATTAAATAAAGTGAACTTCCTACCTGGTGTTTTACGAGTCATCGTATTTAATCCTCGAAACCATCACGTTATATAAGATGGTGATCTTTATTTTACAGGCAAGAAAAATGAGCTCAGAGGAGGAAAGTAATTTGCCCGGGAGCACACCCGGGTGAGGACAGGCGACTCTGTCCTCCCCAGGCAAAGCAGGACCATGAGCGTAAAGGGTGCCCATACTGCAGGGCAGGGCAGGGTGCGGGGTGGATGGAGCAGAGGGCCATAAACGTCGGTGCCGTCAGCTCCTGGCGAAGGCCACTCACTGCATCGGTGAGAGCACCATTCTGCTCTTCCCCTAATAGAAGCATAAATACCTCTCCTCTCTGGAAGGAGCAATTTCCTTGGCTCTGCTGACACGATGGGAAATCCCCTCTGTGAATAAATTAAATATTGGTGTCCCAGGACTATCAGAGAAACAAATGTCACTGCATGCTTTCTCCCGCCTCCTCTTGGGCACCTTCATCTGTTCTCGGACTGTCAGGAAGTCCTGCACAGGGGCCTGGGCCCTAGCGATGAAAGCCGAGATTTTTTGAGATGTCCAGGACTCGGCTCAGTGAGGTGGTTCATTCATTCTCCATTTGACAGACTTCTGTCTGAAACAACATGAGGTTTCTCCAAGAGCCTGTGATTCTAATTCGTGAGCTCGTCTGAACTCTGCCTCTGAGAGGCTGTGACCTTGGGTAGGCTACTTTATCTCTCTGAGCTCCAGGATCCTCTGGACTTGTTTCTTCATCTCTAGAATGGAGACCACCACTATTGTCATGATCATCAATCATTGTCATCAATACCTTCATGATTATAATCATCATCATGAAAATGCCTGTACATTGAGTTTTTTCTGAGAATTAATTAATGTTAGCATCTAGTGTCTGGGAAACAGCATGCATAGAGTAGGCAGACACTCAGAATGCAACTTTCTTTTCTTTCCTGTGGGGTCCCAAGACCTGTGCTCAGCAATGGGGTGGAGGTGGGGGGACACAGACAATCCTGTCCTCCTGGAGTTGACTGTCTACTAGGCATAGGAACCCACATCCTGACTCCCCAGCCTGCATCTCAGAGAATAATTATCCTTTGAAATGTAAAAAGCTTGTTATAAAGTCTAAGTGTTTTAGAGTCACCACAGGACCTTTGCTTGTCATTTACTGTGTGAATGTTTATTTTCTTCAATGGGGCAACAAGCCCCTGGAGGGCAAAGACTGCACATCTGTGAGGCCAGACTTAACTCTCGTGCTCAGCCACATCTGGCCAGCTCATAAGCTTGAGCCATGTCTGAAACCGTCTGACCTTCTTGCTGACCCAGTGATTCTGATGGTGAATTCATCTCTAAGCCAATATCCTTGGCGTCCCTATGTCATACACCACCCAATTTTAGTTATTCAGGTTTTTCATCTTGATAGGAAAGAGGTCAGTAAATCAAGATAGGTCCCCAAGGCATCTCTGCCATTAACGAAAAACATTGTTATCATTTGATCATCCAGAGCAGCAGCTTAGATAGCAAAGCGGCTCACCCACCGCCTTGAGGGTGTTCATAGTAACAAACTTCAGTTGGGTGCATAATTGTGCACCAAGCACTGAGGCACGTAGGATGCAGAGATGCCCCACCCTCAAGAAAATAGAGCCTGAGGAAATAGATACCAATGAGATAATGACAAGATAGTGTGGTCAGTCCCATGAAAGAGGAAGAACAGGAAGACCTCAGAGATGGGAGAGCTCAGAGGAAGTACCTGGCCAGGCTGGTTCAGGTATGGGCTCAGGTGTGGCTTTCCGAAGAAGTGAGTTCTATAGACTTAACAGGAATTAATATTAATCTAACTAATCTAATAAAGGTGGGAAGATTATTCCATGGGTGGAGGTAGGAGATAGTTTGAACAAAAGAAAAATCATGAAGATCTGATGTAAAAGAAAGTGGGTAGGATGGGACATAATCAAATTTGGGTGGAAAGAGCATGAAGTTCAAGACATCAGGTGTCAGGATGAGTCTCTGAGTGCTTTCCAGGACATGCTAGGGAACTGGGACAATTTCCTACAGGTACAGGGCGATCCAGTGAACAACAGTGGGGCGAGGCAGAAAAGGTAGCGACAGCAGCATTTATTCATCATACTTTCTTACGTGCCAAGCATTGTGTAAAGTGCCTTGTAAGGATCATGGTAGGCAGAATGACGTCCTCAAAAGATGTCCGTGTCCTAATCCTTAAAACTTATAAGTGTGCTACCCCATATGGCAAATGGGACTTTGGAGATGTGATTAAGCTAAAGATCCTGAGATGCGATATTTTCTGGGTTATCCAGGTGAGCTCGATATAATCGCCAAGGTTCTTACCAGAGAGAGGCAGGAGGGAGCAGAGTTTGGAGCGATGTGGCCATGAGCCAAGGGATGTGGGCAGCCTCTAGAAACTGGAAGAGGCTAGAAAATGGATTATTCCCTAGAGCCTCCGGAAAGAACCACCTCTGCCAATCCATTTTACACTTCTGATCTTCCGAGCTGTGATGTAATAAATTGGAGTTATTTTAAGCCACTAAGTGTATGGTAATTTTTTACAGCAGCAATAAGAAGCTAATACATGAAACCAGGTATAAAAAAATTTATCTTCATTTTAGTGATGAAGAAAATAAGTAGGAGAGGGGTTAATTTGTCAGAGGTCACAACGCTGAGGAAAGACAGACCTAGTGACATAACTTAACCATGCAAGCCCACTCTCCAGTGTCGCTTATTCTGTGAGAACCAATGATTCTTTGCCTGGGTTGAAAATAGGTCCTTGTCAATTTCTTCCTCTTCCTATCTTGGCAACACCCTTTATGCAGTAGTCATGCCCACCAATATGCCATTTCTACACAATAAATGAGAATGGAAATCCTGCCAGAAACCCTAAAGGAGAGGGGGAAATACATGGTCTATTAACATCTCAATGAGATTAGAGACTCCGAGTTTAAAAATTGGATCGGGGGATAAAAAGCACATTTTTCATAAATATTTAACTTCCATCTGCATGACAGTAATTAGAGAGGTGAGCGGCACACATGGCTGGCAGTAGGCTGTCCCCATTTCTGAAAGGGACGGCCTCCTTTGGAGCTTTGTAATCCTTCTCTGAGAACTAAATGATTGGAGTCCAAGAAAATGAAGGACTACATCAGCTGCCAGCTTTTGATTTAAAAAGCCCCCAAAATGATGCTTTTCAAATTTGTTAAACTCCTAGCAAATCTATTTTAACCAAAAGCTATAACGAACCATAGCTATATTCATTCACTCTGCCTTTGGTGGTAGCTGGATTCCAACAATGACCCCGATTTGCTCAAGCCTTGCCAAAAACGTCCCCTATGAACCATGACTCTGACTCCAGGCTTGGCCACGTGGTTGGTTTTGATTAAAATGGTAGCACACGTGAAGCAAGACATGCAAAGTGTTTGGACATGGGGGCTTGCTTACTTCTCTCTTTCAGAATCCTGAATATGACAAACTTGAGCAAGCCTATTACATGATAAAAGACACAGAGCCCATAGACCTTATCACCCTAGATAGCATCATATGGGAAATTTGACCATCTTACACTATGCAGCCCTAGAAAATCACCCGCTGGCTGCTGACCGCTGGTATATAAGGGAGACTAGCTCAGCCTAGTGAATCTTCTGGCTGAACCCAGATGAGACTGCTAATCTGCAGAGTCAGGAATATATGCACGTCACTAAGTTTTAGATTTGCGTGTTAGGCAGCAGAGCAAAAAGAATATACTTCTCACCAGCATTCAAGGATGCCCTCATGCCTTCACTCTCAATAGTAACAGAGTGAAGTAATGCAAGTACAAGGAAGCAAACCTGCCACCCACCTTGCAAGGCAGTGGCTTTGCAACAACAAATCTACACCATCGGAGGGGTTACCACGTTTGGTGGTCACTAGCTGTCCCTGTCATACTCCCGACATACTAGATCAGCCCTGGCTTCCAATTTACGGCCACATTTCTTGAAAAGGTTGTCTACTCACGCTTTCCTACTTCTTTACTTTCTATTCAGTATTCATTCACTTCAGTCTGGTTTCTTCCCCAACCACTTCACTGAAGCTGTTCTTACAGAAGTATTTGTCTGGACTCTATGACTTAGTGACAGGCCACAGAAACCCAAACAGGATAAACTCAAAAGTAAAAAGGAAAGTTATAATTAAGAAAGAGAGTATCTCACAGAACCTGAGAATGAAATCCCACAATACCTCAGCCACCACCGGAACCATACCTTGTTCACTTTGTATCTCCTCCCCTTTGGGTCTCTCTACATGTGCACTTCTCTCTTGTTTCTTGCTGCAAAGCAATCGTATCTGTTCCTGAGCTTGGAAAATGAAAAAAAAATGGCAGTAGACAACAGCCTCTGGGTTGCATCACCCCAGTTCAAGAGAGAAGCCAGACCTCGCCATCATCTCTTGGATTTCATCTTCCCTGAGGACCTTTTCGATTGGTCCAAAAAGAGTAAGGCACCAATTTGTGCCCTGACCAGTTGTGGCCAGCATTTGGGGTCACACTGTGTGATCACCCAGAATCTCTCATGGTAATCATGTAGAGAGAACTGGGGGAGGAAGGGACAGAGCTCAAGAAAAGAGAAGATCCCAGAAAAGTGATCGTTACCAGGCAGATAAAGTGATGAAAGTCCACTACAATTCACCTCTTGGTTTCCACTGACACATTCTCTTCATGCATATGATTTCAAAACTTCCCACCATGCACCTTGGCAGAAGTTCTCAGAGATGCAGATTTATTCTTTTTTTTTTACAATTATATGATGAATGTCTGTCTATACCACTAGTTCATATCTACATGAGAACCAGGGACCATTTGTTGTTTAAGATCAAAGTCTGGCCCATTTTAGGGACTCAATAAATGTTTGTGAATGACTGAATAAACACTGAGTATTTTGTAGGTGTGGCATCTAGAAATAATGCTGTGGGCCACTTTGTTCTCATCCACAGTGCATTATCCTTATCATGAGATGAGCAAAGCAAGACATCAAAACATTAGAAAATGCATTCAAATTCATACAACTATATGTGGGAGAGCGTGAACTATAACCCCTATGTTTTTACTTTAGAATCCACACTTTTAACCATTCTTTTCTATGGATTTTCCAAACATCATGATATAAAATGGTGGAGGAGAACCAGGATAATGGCATTAAACTTCACTTGGAAAAACAAGGATAAAAGTTCATGTAGCATATGCTGATTATTGACCCAGAGCAAAAATCACATTATGTTGGAAAAACACAGTAAGGCTCATGATGGGATAAATGGGGCTCGTGAAGATGAATTTTCTGAATTACCTCTTTGACCAGGGAGAAAGATTCATTGTCAGCCATATGGCTGCACCCAATTCTGCCACTGGAGTGTTCTCTTGCATGTAAGCCTTCAGGGCTCGATGCTGGATGGAAGTCTTAGTATCCAATGCAGAATGTTGCTCTTGCATTGAGCCACATTCTTAGCGCTTAGAAAGGAAGTCTTCACTCACTTAGGAAGAAGAGTTCAGCATGTTAGTCCCACAGGTAAGGGCCATCGCAGAAGTCCTTTGTTTAGGCATGGCGTGCTGGTTCAGATTGTCTTACGTCATCTGACTCCTCCCAGATGTCCCTAATCCATGTTTTTTTGTTGTTGTTGTTATCATACATAGTTATTTGTGGTCTCAGATCACTAGGATCATAAAACCTTTTCCTTAATAAATGTGTGTTTCTGTCTTGATAGTAAAATTGTTCCTTTAAGGCAGAACAGCTTAAACTGGAGAATATTTCTCCTATAGCATCTTATAGGGTGCCATCAGTAACTGTGCATGGTGTGATCACCTGATAAGATGCTTCTAACCTTTAGCCTTGAAGTACACATCCAAGACCAAAACTCAGCAGATAATAGCTTACTCTATGAGTTCACTAAAATGCAACAAGAATAGCAACCTTCCCAGCAAAATAAATATTTTAGCATTGCTCCCACTACCTACAATACTGCCAGTTTTGAGCATTTGCTGCTCAGAATTACTTGCAGTGAATGTATGGTATAGCGCTTGGGAGTGTGAAGTGTGGATCTGGAGTTATATGTGTTAAGTCCTAGCTCTCCTGCCCACCTGCTGTGTAACTTTAGGCAAATTACTTGACCTCTATGAGTCTAGGTTTCCCCATCTATTATATGGAGTTTATAATAGGGTTATCGTGTGGATTCAAGGAGATTAAATAGTATGTAACTTTTCAAGAACACATGTTAATTATTATAGCATAAAATTACTTATTTTGTTCAAGATTTTCTTTTTATAAAAAAAATCAAATTTAAACTAGCTGAGGCAAAAAAAAAAAAAAAAAAGGATTGATTATAATGAAATGGGTTTAGGGAAAGTAAGACCAGCGTGAATCTAGAACATGGAGAAAGCTGGACATGACACTCTTATACACCACTATGTGTTCTTCTTGCTGCAGAATTTTTCTTTATTCTGTAGTCTGAGTGGAGCAAACAAGGCTATAATCAACACTTTCTTGGTTTACTTCTTCTTGATTTAAGATAGAAGCCGAGCTTAGCTTGAATATTGATTGAATTCCCAATTACCAGCTAAGTATCCTTATTGGCATACTTGGAGCCAGGTATTCATCCTTGACTCAACCAACTGTGGCCAAGAGATGGGGTGAGGTTGGACCAGTGGACATCTCCTAAGGGAGCCATACTGATCAACGAGGGAGGAAAGAAGATTCTTCATGAAGGGACAAAGAAAACCGTGTGAGATAAAGAACAATAATATTCCACTACAGACTCTGATAATCTTTGTGGTGAAATCTAAGGATCAGCTTTCAGTCTTAGTTTTACTTGATTTTGCAATAGCTGACACAATTAACCAAATTCCTGAAATGTTATCTTTCTTTCCTCAGAGTCTGTGACATGCTAATTGTTTAACTCTTTCATTATCCTTTCTGTACCTGCATTCTGTGCCTCTTCTTTTTCCATATCACAGTTGAGTGTTGGAGTTTCTTGAAAAAAAAATTTTTCTGGGTGCTTTTGTCTTTGTATGTTTTCCTGTAGGTAATTTTATCCATCACCAGTTTCAAAAGCCGTTTATATGTTTATGACTCCAGATTTGTGTCTTGAGCTCCAGACTACCCGCTCATCCTCTGCGCTTGAATTTTCTCACGAACATCTCAAACTAAACATGATCCAAACAGAGCACAAGCCTTCCATTTTGAACTTGCTCCTAGTTCATTATTCTACCACTTGGTATTTTATACACGGTCTCCCCTAAAAACAGGCATAACGGAGCATAACTGACTGCATTAGCCCCATTTATAGTAATTGTAGAAAGATAAAAGAAAATTCCTTGAACTCACAGTAATAATTTAGTGGGAAAGATCTTGTCAAATGCCAAAAAAGATAGTATATTTTGGGTCATTAATGTGGATTTGTTTCTCCAAAGCTGAGGTGTTACCTGACAGTGTAAGTAAATACAGGAGATATGAAGCCCAGCCGTTTACACATTATCTTTAAGTTTTCATGAACATTCTTACACAAATGAAGATGGCTCTGTGATGCTCAGTGGTGCTAAGGGACATAAACTCAGCTAAGAAAATGGCAGAACTGGGATTTGAAGCACTGCCCATCAAGGGAAATATGTCAGCAAAACACGGAAGGGGTTGCAGAAGCAGGAAGTTCACAGAAATCTCTAAGCCATATTTGAAAAAGTTCTCCAGCCCCTGCACCTACTATGTGGTTCTTAGTAGGAGCTCAGTGCTCGTGTGTTGACCGGATCAGAAGCTGTTGCATCCTAGAAGTCTCCGTAATCCTTCTGGGCAGCACAGTCATCCCAGGGAGCGTGGGACAGGAGGGTCCCGCAGGCAGCTGCTAGATGGGCACTTGAGGTGGAGAGAGAGATGAATTAACACTCTGAGGAGCATCCCTTTCTGTGACCGAGTTTTTAATTTACAGAAAACAAAGGAAAACACCTTCACATAGGAAACCCCAGTGCATTTTCTATAAGTGCACACTTTTATTGTAGAGAAATAGATATGTGATTATTGGGGCACAAAATGAATTTCCACTAGGGCAAATAAATATTAGCATTTAAATGATACTATTTGAATCCTGGGATGACAGAATTGGGAGGTAGCCTAAAAATAATCCAGTTCAGCTTCCTCATTTTATATTTGTGGAAGCAGGCAAGAGAAATGAGGAATGAGACGAATCGTGTCACCTTGGACCCACAGTCGCCATGCTAACCTCACCTCTCCTATCAGCTTGTAAGAGCAAGTGAAATACTTTCAGTACATCTCCTCACACATCCAGTGAAGGAATTCATTCCAAAATACGTATATATTTTCCCTTAATTTTGCTTATTTTCTCATAATACAAAATAATTAATAGTGAATGCATATTCATTAAATAAACTGAGAAA
>CM053513.1:87576794-87594358 GCA_028627145.1 Eidolon dupreanum
CTCTAGTTTGTGACACTTTGTTACAGCAGCCCTTATAAATGAACACAGGCTCAAATATGTGCCTACGTTTTAGATCAGAGAAGTCTGACACCATTTCAGCCAAAAGTCCATGAATCAAGGTCTGGTGCTTGAGAAAGGGAACACCAGAACGGGTTCCCTAGTCAGGGCTTACGTGTCAAGTGTCAGACCCGAGAGGAAAATAGAGTGACTAATGGTTAAAGTGTGGCTTGGGTGTTTGAGCTCTCTTGGGCACATCTTAACTCTACCACTTATATAAAGTGATGAGTCGGGTTCCATCCTATGCCAAGTGAGGATAACAGCTCCTCCCTCCTGTGAGCGAATTGAGGAATAAAAGAGATAATGTGTAAAATGTGCTCGGCAAGCACCTGGCTCAAAGCAACGAGAGTTAGACAGGAAACTAAGAAACTGCACAAAGATAGAATGGCCATAATCAGGGATGTTTATACAGATTCCTCCGCTATCTGAAAGCAGAGCTTTCTTATAAAACCTTTTGTATGCCAAAATGGCGTAAAGCGAAGAAGCACTTACGTTAGGACATATCTTGCCCAATAGATGCACAAAATAAGTCAAGAGGAAGCTCAGACGGTCACAGACACAGTTCAAAGCTCTGACACTTGGTGCTCAGATGCTGAGTGTAGTTTCCGGGGAAGGAGTGTGGGCTCGCTGCCTCTGTAACGCTTGCCGAAATACGGACGCTGAACATTATCTTCCCTTTTTGCCTTTTTTTCCTCCAGGTGAAAATCTTCTTTGGATTGCTTCCGTTTTAGTGTAAGCAAATGCTAATGCAGATCTTTTGTAAAAGGAAAGTGGCGTGAATTAAACTTTCGAAAAGCAGGGGATAGCTGTAGAGAAGTCCCCCTTATCTGTGGCTTCAGTTACCGGTGGTCAACCATGGTCCAAAAATATATTAAATGGAAAGTTCCAGAAGTGAACCATTCATAAGTTTTAAATTGTATGCTGTTCTGGGTAGCATGATGAAATCTTGCATCATCCCGCTCCATCCCACCCAGGACATGAATCCTCCCTTTGTCCAGAGTCTCTGCACTGTGAAACCCTCCTCTCCTGTTAGCCACTTAGAAGCCGTCCTGGTTGTCAGATAAACCGTCGCGGTACCACAGTGTTCAAGTCACCCTTCCTTCATTTAATAAGGGCCCCAAAGTGCAAGAGTAGTGATGTTGGCAACTCGGACATGCCCAAGAGAAGCCGTAAAGTGCTCCCTATAAGTGAAAAAGGTGAGTACGTGCAGGAAAAACAGCACACATGGGGATCAGTGCCATCCTCAGTTGCAGGCATCTGCTGGGCGTCTTGGAACTCATTCCTCATGGGTGAGGGAGGACAGCCGTATAGGGGCGATGCCTATGTGGGCCCGCTGGGTCATGTCGCTCCTGCAGTGCAGGCGGAGGGTCCCTGGGTTTTCTCCAGGGCCCACCGGGGTGGGACAGGAGCTCTTTAAACCAGCACATGGGTCAGGCTCTCCTGGCTGTGTGGGCAAGGGGACGCCTGCGGCTGGCTGTGGATCACACCTGCAGGAAGCTGCCATGCTTTCCGCTTCTGGGAAAGGCAGATGTGCCAAGAGTCTCTTTACCAAGCTCTCGCCCTCAGCCAACCAACAAAAGAGTAAATAAACCCAAACCTCGCAAAACCGAAAGTAGTCCTTGACCTGATTAATAGCCCTTTATTTGTTCATTTGTTTATGCACTGGACTCCCAGGATACTCGGTTCCCATGAATGTTATTTAACAAAGGCAAAGCACTCTCCACAGCACGATGGACCAGCTCGAGCCTGTTTATCGGGAAGTCCTTTTTCCAAGGCACGCTGGCTCTGCCTCCATCGTGTGTGTGTAAATTAACCTCCCCTGCTACTGAGATCTGGGGTCACCCAGTGACTTCCCAGGAAGGCCCTTTTAATTAGGAAGGTGCTCATTTTGTTTCTTTTACTTCAATATTTCTAATCTTTTTTTATTTTTTTTTGCTCTTATTTCCCTAGAATTTTCTTTACTAACCTCTCGACCCCAGTGAGAAGACTTCAGGGAATATACTAAAGTACTTGAGACTATAAGAGGGTTTGGCACCAAATTTTACTTCTTGAGAAATTGACATTCCTTCCACACTCAACAGCTGTTGTCATCACATGCGACCAGCTCTTCAAGGCAAGATGGCAAGAGGTGTCACGTGGCTTCTCACGCACCCTTGGGAAAAAAATGACTCAGAAGGACAAATTCGTTCTGGGGAAGTCACACGGCCCTGAAGTAAGAGTCAAAACAACATCACCCTCCAGGCAGCATTCCTATCAGCCTGCCTGCCATTCTAAAGCCGGTGCACCGACAGAAAATGAGAATGATTAGCATTCTGGGTCAGCGTTCTGGAAGTCGAGTCTGCCTCTGTAGCAGCTCGATGGAGCCCGGGCACCGGATGCACCTGAGACCCGCTGTTTCCGTCCAGGGCGGAGTGGGGGTGACACCATCCATTATCATCATAATAATAATCATGAGAATAACACAAGCTTCCAACCTCTACCTATCCAACAACTACGGTGCATCAGAGACTGTGCAAATCACCATGCGTCAGTTTTCTCAAATGTCATGCAACGTCTGTAGAGTTGATATCATTATGACCATTTTATAGACAGAGAAGCTGAACATGCCCAAGGTCACACAGCTGTGCTGGTCGGTTGCCAATCTCAGGCCTGTCCATTTTAAAGATCTGTGGTCCCCAAAGCCATCGGAAGGCAGGTGAGGAGAGTGGCTAGGCACTCAGAGCTGGGGCTAGATGGCCAGCGGCCTTCAAACACTTGGTCATCGTCTAGTCACTCACAGTGTGACTCTGAGCAAGCCGCATGTTACTCAGTGTCCTCATCTATGAAATGGGCATTTATTCGTGCATGCTTCCTATGACAGTTTAGTGAATGCCGATGTCATGCCCAGTGCTGAAAGTATAGGAGAGAACGAAGAAGGAATAATTCTTGAACTCTACCTTCCAGTATCCAAAGGAATGAGGAAAAGAGAACAAATTCGTAAATAAACTTCATAGCATATCACGAGTGTGTCTGGGAAGAAGGACCAGAAGTGCAGGGTGCAGTTTTACAGAGTGTCATGGAAGGCGTCACTGAGAAGGTGACGTCTGAGTGAAGACCTGAGGGGTATGGAAGTGAGTCACGTAGATACTTCTGGGAACAGCATCCGCTGTTCCGGGAACAACAAAGGCACAGCAGCCACCAGGCAGCTTGGAGGAGTGCAGGGCTGGCCCGGGCGGCTGAAGCCAAGTGAGCAAAGATGGATTCAGAGACGGGAGCGAGATGACTCAGGGCCTGGCCGTCCTGGGATAACTGGTTTTCACACTGAGAGAGATGGGGAACCACCGAAGGGTTTGAAAGGGCGACTGGCAGGATGCAACTTATATTTTCAAAGTATCACCCTGGCACTGAGGTAGGCAATGAACTACAGAGTAGGAAGCTGAGGGGCAGGGAGACCGGAGCAGAGAGGTGCAGCCATCATCAAGCCACAGATGATGGTGGCTTGGATGAAGGCACGGTGATGGCTGGGGAGGAAGTGTGTAGTGGTCAGATGCTGGGTGCACTGTGATAACAACTGAACGTCCTTCAGAGGGTGTCGCTGCAGGGAGTGATGAGTTGGTGCACGTAAAGCATTTCCAGTAATGTCACAAGTTTGATTGTGTTTCTCCTTTTTGATAGAAACCCTATTATTGATGATAACACACTATACAATTGTTCTATTATAAAACTCATAGTTCATTTCCTTCCTTCCTTCCTTCCCTCCTTCCTTCCTTCTTTCCTTCATGTGTTCTTAACCATGTGTCCTTCATTCAAGGAAGAACTATTATAATGGTTAGCCACATGGGGTCTGAAGTCATACAGACTTGAATTAAAGTGTGATTGTGACGTTTAACAGCTGTGTTACCTAATAAGATTAGTATTCTCAACTTCTCTGAGCCTTGGTCCCTTCATGCCTAAAGTGAGCATATCTCCTGAAGAGGGTTAACTTGAAAATTAAAATAATTTGTGCAAACCCCTCGTCCATGCCTGGTGCTGTAAATTCTTAATAAACATTATTATTATTATTATTATTATTTCTTGTATTATTGAATTTTCAACTGATAAGCATTATATTATATGTAGAGGCTGCAAAAAAATACATTTACGTGGTCCCAACGCATTAACAGCTCATGATCTAGAGGTAGCAGCCCAGGGAAGCAGCACAGAGTAATAGCAGAGAAGTCAGACAGGACAGCATCACAGAGGAAAAGATGGTGTGTTGCCAGAGCATTGTCCAGTGGTACCTAATGCAGCCCATGAATTCAAGGAAGGCTTCCTGGAGGAAGTGATGTTTAAACCCAACTCTAAGGAATTGGTAAAAATTAGCCAGGAAACTTGGAAGTTAGGAGACGTTCCCCAGCAATACATAGGCAAAGGAAGCAACATGAGCGAAGACCCTGGGGCAGTGTCCGGCCTCAACTAGCCACAAACTGCCAGCTGTCCTGAGAGGTCAGCAGAGAACCCGTCTGACGATCAGGTGTTTGTTAGACTGGTGAAATGAATTAAACATTCGGAAATTGTGAGGCTGAATCTCTCTCTCTCTCTCTCTCTCTCTCTCTCTCTCTCTTTTTTCTTTTTTCCACAATTATTCTATTTGGATAGAATAAAGTTTCAGAATGAAGTTATGACTATAGCACCTGCCTTAACTAATGTCCAAATAATGCTGTCGATTAAGGGGAAAGAAAAACAAATTCACTGCCCTCCCTCCCGAAACAGCTTCTGCTCCCGTGTTCCACTCCCGGCCTTGCCGTTATTGTCATATCACCCAACAGTGAAACTCAGTCTGTGTGGCAGCTCCTTCTCCATGTCCTCCCCTCCTCTCAGCCTCCTCAACCCCAGGAGAGTGTACGTGTGTGTGTGTGTGCGCGCGCACACACACACACACATACACGCACAGACAAGAAAGCACATTCACGGTTGTATCGATGCCATTTCCACGATGTCTCTCATCTGCTTCCTGCCACGCCCCATGTTTATGACGTCACTCAGCTAGGTTGCTACAGTAGCCCTACCGCTCTGCTTCCAGCCCCTCCCGCTCCTGGGACAGGTCAGTGGTTTGAAGACCATCACTGTCGAATTCATCTTTGAGGCAGAAGTTGGCAAATTTCCTCTGTAAGAGGTCATGGGGTGAATATCTTACATCTTGTGTGCCACAGGATCTGTGTTGTCATCTAGTGCAAAGGCAGCCATAGGTGATATATAAATGAGTGAGTGTCTCTGTTCCAGGAGCACTTGGTGGTCTAAAGCAAAACTTTTAGCGTGACCCTACAACTGTTTCGCATGTCTTCTGCAGTAATGTCTTGAGCCTAAAACTAAACATGCTTAATCTCTCTTGTCACCTACTGCTTTAACCATGTTTCCTCCAATGCCCTCCCCACACCACCTCCTTTCCCTGTAGATCTCTGTCTTCCTGTCCCACTAAGTATTCTCTATTTTCTGAATAGAGAAAATCTTCAATTTTCCATCTAATTTGGGTGCCCTCTCTCTAAAATTGGCTTATTAAAATCTTGCCGATTTTCCAGGGCCACCTCTGACACTCTCTCTCAGGGGTCTTTAGTGGGAGTTTATCCCAGACGGTCAAGAAGTATCGGTCATTAATGTTCCCACTGGTAGACTCAGCTGGAAAGAAATGTTTGTCACCTTGACCGAGAGAGACACTGAGACCCCTGCTCTTGCCTAAAAAGTCTTCGACATTCTTCCCATTGGGAAGCGGGGTCTTGGACAGTTAGTTTCTCTTGAATCTGGACAGACTCTGTGATTATTGTGATAGTAGAATATGGCAAAGTGAGTCGGTACCGACCTCAAAAGACTGGCCTCTTCTACTTTCTGCCTCTTGGAACACTCCCTCTGGGAGCCCTAATCAGCCATATAAAGAATTTGACTATTCTGAGACCATCTGCCGATCAGAGATGCCAGATGTTGGCACTCAAGTCAGCAGTATTCGCTGAACCCAGCCAGGCTTAACCAAGACCAGATGAAAACCAGATATGTGAGTAAAGTGATCTCAGCAACCCCCCCCACACACACACTAGCCCATCCACCAGCCAAGTACCTCTGAATGACCTCCATCAGCACTGCATGGAGTAGGACAATGCTCCGACCGAGCCCTGGCCAAATTCCTCACCCACAAATTCATGAGATAGAACGAAATGGCTGTTTTTTTAAGCCATTAAGTTTGGGGCTAGTTTGTAACACAGCAATACAGGAGCAGAATATAGGTTTCTGGATCAATCATCCTGTTTTCCTCGATCCTTTTCCAAGCCATGAGATTTTTCACATTCTGGTTTATTTTGCAGCTGCTCTTCCCCCTACTCAGATGCACATCTATTATTATTTCCTTGTATTTGTTACTTTTGACCTATTAAAATTCTTACTTTATGTTTACAGATCCATAGATAATATCACTTTTCCTGTGAAGCCTTGCCTGACTGGTCCAGGGACTTATTCACTGATTCTGAAGTTCTCCCAGCACGTGATTTATAAGTTCATCATGGTCCAATTACCTTATTTTCGGAATTTTCTTTAAATGTGGCTACTCTCACTCCCAGAGGGTTGTGATCTCCCCAGAGGCAGAAGCCAGGCCTCATTCATCCCCACAGTTCTGTTCTTGGCATGGTTGTTGACAATTAGTAGCCACTTAATAAAAATGTATTGAATGAACGAATCCAAAAGCTGAGATTTGCACTCCAGTGATTGACAGGTTAAACTAAAGATGTCGAAAGGGATCTGCTCGTTACTGGCAGAGCTAATTCAAACCTTCCTATTCCTCACCCCAAAGGAAAAGATAAATAAGTCGGGCTCACTTCCAACATGTCGGTTACGTCAGGGATGAAAATCCAGGCTGTGCTTCGCTGCGATAGCACGTAAACCCTAAATCTCAGTGGTTTAAGATGGCAGAGCTCAATTCCTCACTCACGTCACAGTCCGGCGCAAATTGGACAGCTCTCCTGAGCAGGTCTCCTCCAAAGATGACTCCGGTATTCAAGCTGCTATCTTACAATTCTGCCAATGGTAAAGTTTTGTTTTGTTGTTTTCCTTCTAGGCAAGCAGATAGGAGAAAGGGGCTGTAGAGAAACATACCACTTTTAATTGCCTGAGACAGAGTTAGACATCACTTTTCCCTCATTCCAATTGTCAGACATGTAGTTACGTGGTCTTCTCCTAAATACAAAGAGGACTGGAAAATGTAGTCTTTCTACGTCATCCAGGAAAAGGAAAAGGTCTGGTGAATGCATGTCATCTCTGTTACAAAGACTGTCTCAGTTAGCTTTTGACAAGTAACAAACAACCTCAAAACCTAATGGCTTAAACCAGTGATTGATTTTGTCTTATAGTTATTTGAGCCAGCTGAGTAATCCCGTAGGTCTGGGATGCATCAGCTGGGATCTGATGGTCCAGAACAGTGGTTCTCAACTGGGGATGGCTTACAGCGACCACCACCACCAGAGGACATTCGGCAACATCTTGATACATTTTTGGTCATCATGACTGGGGTCTTTTATTGGGTAAAGGCCAGGGATGCTGCTCAACATCCTACAATGCATACAACAAGCTCTTCAGTAAAGAATTATCTGGTCTACGGCCATGCCACCCTGAACGTACCTAATCTTGTCTGATTTCGCAAGCTAAGCACGGTCGGGCCCGGTTAGTACTTGGATGGGAGACCACTTAGGAAGACCAGGTGCTGTAGGCAGTAATTAAAAAAAAAAAAAAGAATCAACTGGCCCAAAATGTTAGTAGTGGTGAGGTTGAGAAACCTTAGTCTAGGATGACCTAGCTCAGATGTTGTAGGCGGTTCGGTCTCAGGGGACCTCAGCCGAGAGAGCTTAACTCCCTTCTGTGCGACCAGCCATCTTCCAGGAAGGTGGCAAAAGCTTCTTTACTTGACACTCTCAGGGTTCCAATGAGCAGCAAAAGAGAACAGGCTCCAACATGCTAGCACTTCTGAACTGTTCCTTGGGTCTTTTTACCGGTGTCTCATTGGCCAAAGTACTTGTCTCTTGAGGTGAAGAGCTGAAAATGTGGCCATTTTGGCAATCTAAAAGAAGAGTCTTATGTGAAATCTGGTTTGTGTTCTCTCAAACCCTATGAATAAACACTGATGATAATTCCACATATCACAGCCTGTGTATTTATGAGTTCCTCTCGTCACGGAACATTCACAGTAATTTGTGATGGTTCAGACTGTGGGCTCTGGTGTCAAACTGCCTGAGTTCAAATCCCAGCTCTGTCATTTCATATCGAAGTGACATAGGGCATACACCATAACTTCTCTGTACTTCCATTTCCTCATCCTTAAACCAGGAATAACTATAGTAACTCCTAACAGGGTTTTGGGAAGATGCAACAAGGTAACATGCATAAAATAATCATGCATTCTTCAGAATATAGTGAAAGATTATAACTAGCATTTAATTACTTAATTACAGGTAGGCAATGCTTCTTCTCTTACATGGGAAGGAGACACACATGGGTCCTAAGTCCTATGTTAAGTTTTTCTTTTTTCTCTTTCTCTTTCCCAGATAACAGATGAAGAAGTAGCAGTGGAAACTCCTTATTTTTAGGCTCTCATGATACAAGTGCTGAGCCAACATGATGACTCTCATTTAAGTCCTCTGTAATTTGGAGAAAAGAAGACTAAAAGGCATCCTCAGTGCCTTCAACCATCTTAAAGCCAGTCAGGTGGAGGGAATTAGGTGTGTGCTATCACGTTGGAGGGCAGAATAGCTCTGTTAGATGGGAGTTATAAGAAGTCTAAGTTTTAGTAAACGAAAGGACAACAATTTACTAAATGTAAGAAAAAACGATGAGGGTGTCAAACAATGGATGGGCTGCTCTTGTGTCTTAAGTCAGTTTCCCAGAAGCTACCCCTGATATGATAAAGTATGTGAAAATAAAGCACAGAGGAGTGAAAACTAAGATGAGGAAGGAAAGGAGGCTGAAGTGTAGAATACTCAGCATGGATATCAGCCTCGGAGGTAACTTTGGTTCAAACCCAACGGGGAGCCTTGGAAACATGAAGGTCACGTGCCAGAGCTCCTGAACCTGGGGCAAGGGAGCTGGAGGATCTATACCCCTGCATTCGTCATTGGTTAAGCCCTGGGCATGGCATACGTCCCCAGATACCTATGGTTCTTTGCGCTTCTGTGCCTACAGGCGGTGAGGGCTCTGGTTGACCGAGGGCCTCCCTCCAATTGCTGCTGTTGACCTGGCACACACGAGAATGGCAAAGGGATCTGAGTGAACACAGGAGGAGCAGTGACAGCACCTGCCACGCTTTGTCTGTAGTGACACCCATTTCTGGGGCGATCCGAGCAGAAGCTGACAGCTGAAGATACAGTCTCTCAAGACCGATTTTGACCCTGAAGGTTATTTAACAAAGGCTTCCTTTAGGACGTGCGTTACCGTTGCTTGATTTTATTTGGCTACCTATAAAAGCAAAGCACCTAGAAACTTGTCCCCAGATACATCAGCTTAGTCTCCATGTTGGCCAGGCCTTCTCTGTGGTAACTCGACAGACTCCGGCTTCAGACAGACTTGGATTTTTGTCCCTGCTCTATGCAGTTTTGGCTGAAGAGCCTTGAGTGAACCTCCCAAAATTCTCCTTCTTCAATGATTTCACCTATAAAATGGAGTCAATAATGCTTCCATCTTAGGTCTAATAATGAGATTTCTGTACCTGATTCACAGTAGGTGTTTATATAAATACTGTGTGCATTCCTTCATTCCCAATGTGAGACAGCCGAAAGTAAGGCAGAAAGATTAAGTTGCGTCTCAAGTCACTTGAAGAGAATGGAAATTATTCCTGTTCTACTGACTCGTTCTCTAGCATAATTTCTAATATATCATTTTAAATGGAAAATGGGATACAGACAGATAGATTGTAGGAAAAAAGTAAATCATAACCCAGCATCACTGCTTGTTACTGTTGTTTATACCATCCACATCTTCTGCTTCCTAGCGATGGGATTGTAGAGATTACTTATGCCCTCCGCGCCTCGGTTTTCTCTACTGGAAAGCATGGGCATGGTGTGCCACGGGCATAAATGCCGAGGGCTCTGGGGGACAAAGATGGAAAAGAAAACCCTCAGGGCCAAGAGGTCAAAGTGTAGTCACATGAGTGGAGCGGAGCGTCCCAAGAGGTGAGAGCCTTCGTCGCCCTTAGGTGAAATGACAAAACACAGCCTGCCTACCAGTGGAATTTTCACTATCCGATTGTTGGTGGAATTTAGAATTTATTTACTTATTTCTTTTTAAGGTTAATTCCAATCCTGAGGTTTGGAGATCCGGAAATGATTAATAAAGTCCTGATTCTGATGAAGGTCACATGAGTGATACTGAGAGTGTGAGGGAGGACAAGCAGCCACAGATCAGGTAGGATATTTTGCAGTGAGCAAATCTCCCCACGAGCACTAGGAGGTCACGATGCCACAAGTGAATAGCTCTTTGAAATACTTCACTAAATTATTTTATTGGGTATCCCTTATTAAGCAATCTGTTTCAGAAAGTTCTTTTTTTCCCCTTCTTCCCAGGGCTACACAGTCTCACAATTTCATTATCCTGAGGGGGCTTGGTGCTGCCTCTTTTGAGAGATTGGGCTGCCTGGCGAGGGGCCCGAATTACCTTCCTTGTTGGGCTTGATAAGTGTCCGCGAACGAAGGGAAAACAATTTGTACAACTCTTCTGGTCGATTGGAGGCTGAACCATGAGACTGAACACAGCCCTGTTCCAGCCCACGGTGCCAATTTGCCCTTATCAAGCGCAACAGAGAAAAACGGGGTGGCACGTCACTGTGAGAATGCGGACACACTCCCGACAAAATGAGAAAGCAGTTATTGGACCCGTTTTATCAACTCAGAGCTAGCTCTCCAGCAATTTTCCTACAATTACGCCATGTTAGAATTGCCTCACCATCTGGCTGGCCATTGATCATTTTGCCGTGATGTTAATGTAATATGTAATGGGGATGTTTGCTTGTTTTGTTAATAAAATTTTCATCTCGGTGTTCTGATTCTATCACAGAATGTGTGAGCCTTGGCAGGTTCTTTTTTTTAATAAAAATTATCGATATTTGTAGAATAAAAATCTCTTTCACAAACCCCATGCTATTTGGATTTTCATAAGAAACTTGGAGGAGCCCTGGCTGGCTTATTGAGTCTCATATACAGTCTGGCCAAAGCTGGGAGATTCCTCACCTAGTCCAAGGTCAAAGCGGTGGTAACCGGCAGGTCAGCGTCATGTCCGAGAGTTTCCAGGGACGTACCCTCCCACACCGGGACACTGGCCCTCTGTGAATAGAATTATTCCATAGTGATCTCCTTGTGAGGTCCTCCAGACCTCTCCCCACCTACTGAGGAAACAACAGCAGATAAGGGAAAAACAAAATGCTCTCATCTAATCATTTTAAAAATTGCTCAGTTAAACAGGTTTCTTTACTGCAAGACTCCTCAGCGACTTTAACATGCAAATATGATCTGTGGAATAATAAAAGAGGATATTGTTTGTTGCATTCCCTAAACTTATTTGTCCAGAGAAACATCTTTTCCCCCACGAGACATGGTTCACATTAAGGTTCTGTAGGGTATGATGGGGGAACACTAGGGCCGCCCGTGACTGGTGATCTCACCCTGTCGGTGGGAATAGTCAGCCATCCACATGTTATACTCCACCAGTGTTTAGTAACAGCACTTCCTGGGCTGTATTTGGGAGTCTTTGAGGGCCAATGCACCCCGCTTCCTCATTTCCCTCCTCTTAGCAGGTGGCACTTGTGATTTCCCCTGTGACCATCCCTCAGGTGGGATTTCTTCTTCTCCATGTTGGCTTTGGGCCTAATTAAATGTCTGCCGCGGTTTTAAAAGATTCCACTTAGGAGGTGAGCATTAGTTCTCCTTGGGAAGTTGTTTCGGCAAATAGAAATGAGCCGGGGAAACAGAAGCGAGAGCCGTTTACAGGGGCGCAGCACTGTGGCTTCACGATGTTTCCATGTTAACGTTGGTTGAGGTTCGTGTACCACGTGCTCACTGAGTCCTCGCTCGACTTTGGACCCCAGGCTGGGCAGGGCTGACACCAAAGCAAATAAGACCAGACCTCAACCTGGAGCAGCTCCAATTTTCGTAGAAGAGACAGATGTGCCGGCATCTAATTTTTGAATCTGAGAAATGCCTTGGTAGAAGAAAGTGATTAAGAGCTAGCACAGAGATGGGGAAGATTGACTCAGGTGTGTGTGGCGGGGTGGGGGGAGGAGGCATCGTTACAGAAAATACTCTCCAGAGAAAGTGATGCCTATTCTTTGCTTTGATCAGAAAGGGTTCTCAGGGAAGATAAGAAAGGAAATCTTTTATGTGCACGAGTGGGAAGAGAAAGAGGTCCAGGACAGTCGCTGGGTTACACTACCAAGTTAAGTGGCTGACAGAAGAAGTAAATCCAAGCCAGGGGGCTAAGAAGGGATATCCAGAAAGTTGGGAGGAGAAGTAGGGACAAGAACTTCCAGGTAAATAAGGAAGAAGAAAATTTCAAGAAAGAAAAACAGGGTCAGAGCATCAGTGCTTCTGCAGAAAATCCAACAGGACGCCAGCATCACAGGTTCAAGGTTAATAGTCTTCATCTCAGGCCTGATTACATTGAGATCCCCAAAGACAGCAGTTTGGACTTCATCAGCTTTTTTTCATTATACGTATCCACCCGGCGAAAACCTTAAAAGGACCTATGATACGACAGTGTAGGCTATTGTTACCAAATACACACAATCTTCAGCTAACTCAAGTATTTCGAAACCTAGGGGAAAAGGGAAGAGAGAAACGAAAATCCAAGAGGTCTTTGGTGGGTTATAAGTCTGTAAATATTTGTATTTGACCAAGAAAAAAAAAATGTACCAGGAAGAAGGAGCCTGGATACTTCCACTGCATTCAACCATTAAGCAACTGTGTGAATTTAGGGAAGTCACTGCATTCTCCGGACCGTGGAGTCACCTACATGGTGAAGTTTAACCGGAAGGTCTCCATGCTTCTTTCAGAGATTCTGAAGTCCTCGTGACAGAAACTTTGTGCCTCAGTGCCATCTGGCAACTTCCAATGTCCCCTTTTCTCTTCTTGCCCCCGAAACTGTTCAAAGGGGGAAAGTTGAATTTCAGACAGAGGTTAAAGATGTCGCTGGACAAGGCTGAACCTAACTGGGCCTAGCTGGAGAAGGCAGAGGAGGCAGGAGATTTTTTTCTCCCTCATGGATGTGGAGGGTGAATCGTAGCTCCAGTGTGACTCACTGTGTGACCGCAGACAAATTTCTTCAGCTCTGTGCCTATCACTGCATAGCAGATTGTCCCACAAAACACCATGGCTTAAAGCAATAACAAGGCATTTTCTGTCACCTTATCTGCAGGTCAGGAATTCAGGACAAGCTTGGCTGGGTGGTTCTGGCTCAGATGCGTCCTAAGTTGTTAGATGTCGGCCAGGGCTGTACAAAGGCTTGGCTGGAGCTGGAGTTCACTTCCTCGGTGACTTTGTCACAAGGCTTACAGGATGCTGCTGGCTGTTGGGAGGAGGCTTCTGTTTTTTCTCACCAGCCTCTCCATAGGACCATTGGAATATATCCTCAGGCCAAGGTGGCTGGCTCCCTTCAGAATGAGCAGTTCAAAAGACCCAAGTGGAAGCGGTCACCTCTTTCCAGACCTAGCCCCAGAAGTCACATACTGTGACCTTTGCTGTATCCCATTGATCACACACGTCAATGTTGCTTCAGGGTAGTTGGGACCTACATGAGGGTGCGTGTATCAGCAGAAAAACATCGGGAGGGGTCATCCTGGAGACTGGCCGCCACACCCCGTACACTGCACTTCCTCACGGTGCTGTGCAGATGACGCTTAGTTCTTCCCACACGTGTGGCAAATGTGAGCATTTCCTATCTCTCTCGTGTTCTCACTTTCAAAGCCAAATTAAATATGGTATTGTAGAGAGCCAAAGGAGCTGTTCTGGGAACACAGAGATGGAGTTCGCTTCTAGCTGGGAATGGCTTCATGGAGAAGACAGGATTTGAGGCTACGTAGGGTTTTAACAATCAGGGAAGGGTGGATAGGATGGGGGCGGGGGTGTGGTGGGGAAACGTCATTCTCAACAGAGAGTCTGGCACGAAGAGACTCAGGGGTAAAGGATGTGAGGCTTGTTGAGGGAAGTGGAGTTCTCCTGGGCCAGAGGGTGTGTGAGTGTTTGTCCTGTTCTAGAATGTGCCAAGCCAGGGGCCAAAGAGGAAACGGGAGGGCGTGGCTAGAAATGCAACCCAGAGAACCCGCAGCCCGTAAGGTTCCCAGACCCTGTAGGCAGGGTCCAAGGCCATGTTCGTTTCCCGAGCTGCTGTCCCTTTTTGGAGAGGGCGTGTTTAGTCAATGCTTTCCTGAACTTTAGTCATTTGCATGAACATTTCACGACTTTTCTCATAAACGTGTATGTGGTAGGCAACCTCTATGTTGCTCCCCCCAATGATCCCCACTTCCTGGTGACCCCCTTCTTCTCGAGTGTGGGATCTGATGACTAACTTCCAGTGAAGAGAATGTGTGCCCATGTTGTGAGCTGCCCTGTGGAGAGACCCAAGGGTCACTGAGGTCTTCAGCCAGCCAACCGCGAAAACCTGAGGCCTGCAAGCAGCCTTGTGACAGGGACAGGAAGCACAGCCTGTGCCAACAGAGCCCTGAGAGAGCAGCAGGACCTCCCAAGAAGCACCTGGATTCCAGCCCTATGAGAGATACTGAACCAGAGTCACCAGCTAAGCCACATCCAGACTCCTGATGCACAGAAACTGTGAGATAACACAGACTTCCTGTGTCCAGCGGCTAAATTGTGGTATCATTTGTTACATAGCGAGAGAGAACTGATACACATGTGTTACACAGTGACTCGTGTAGAACGTCTGCCTTCAAGTCAACTGATGTATTTCCACAAACATGTTTATCTCAATGGGAAACTGTATATTTCAAGTATAAGGGAATGATATCAATTTCCATCCATAGAAGGTTAAATGATCTCATTTGCCACATACCTTGAGGAAAACTAGGTAATTGAAAGAACACAGGTTGGTCAGAGAGGCCCTGGTTAAAACGTGTGTTTGTTTCTTTTTAGTATGTGATAGTAGGAATGTACCCTTATGCTTTGAGACTTAGTCTCTCCATCTGCACCAGAAAACATTTATCTCTATTTTTTAAGAGGTTTTTGAGGATTAAAGAGACAATTATTGAGAAAGCACCCAATGATGTTGGTGATGATGATGGTGACGATGATAATTGCCATTTTTTTTTATTCCCAACTATGCACCGAACACTATGCATGCTAAATAATTTTATATTCCCCCAAATTTTATGATAGAATTATAGATGTCCTGCCATCCAAGAAACTCTTCTGGAGACATTTAATAACTTGTTTGAGGTCACGCATCTCCTGCAGTGGCAGAATGAGAATTCAAACACAAAATTGTTTTCATTACAAAGTATCTACTCTTCATCCTAGTGGATTACAGACCACACAGAGAAACACGCAACTGACGTGGATTCCTTTCTCTAGCTTAACAATAACAAAACTTTTCCCTTTTCAGAATAATATCAAAAGTAACATCAAACACTTGTTTTTTTTCCAGCCAGATGCGACTCCATCTCTCAGATCGTCCACTGTTTTCTAATGGACCAGGGGTCAGGACCCTATTTTTCTAGTTTCACAGCTACACATCAAACATCACCCAGGGTCAATTGGAGCTGCCTGTAGTAATGACAAAATCCATGCCTTCAATTTCTTAATTAACTAAATACAATGAAGTCTGTAAATTGATCAAAGCTGGGTCTCATATAGATTTAATTAGGAAATTGTGGGGGAGGACTTGATGATTAATTCAGACCTGATAAATCTAGTGAGAATTTTATAAAACACACTTCTATTTAAAAAGAAACAAAAAACAAAAACAAATAAAACATTAATTTACAATGTAATACCCACTCCAGCCTTTTGGGTCAGGGGAGCATATGATATTTTAGCTTTGGGATTTTGTTTTAAGAGGGCTCCTTTTGACATTCTGGGGTAATACTGAGTTTTGAAAAATGCCTAGTGGCAGTGCCATGGGTGGGCAGCTGGGGATCCTTTGAAATCTCCATGAACACCCTCCCCCCAGCCGCTGATGCTTCCAAACATTACTACTGATAATATCAATAATGTGAGCATTGTGATTTCCCTTTATCTTATAGGAAGTATAAATAAATGCACTCTTAGAAGACTTTGCAATGTTTTTGACCTGTTACAAACCAATATGCAAGATAAGAATGTCCAATACTGCTCCTAAACAAGTCCCAGGGTTTCTCCACTCCAAGTTCATCTATAGGGAAATTCTGGAGCCACCGCTCTATTTCAAGTGTCATTCATTAGTTTCACTCATTCAGAAAGCATCCCTATGCATTCATTCCACCCAGGGCAGTGCACCTGATGCTGGTGGAAGAGCAATGGCTAAGCCACCTGCCTGTGCTTACAAGGAGCACACAGGTGAGTGGAGAATATGGATGGGAATGAAAACATTCAGGACAGTGAGTTTGATGTTAGGAACAAGGACTGTGTGGGGAACCGTATCTGCAAATGGAAAAACGTGACTGTCTCTAGCCATGGGGCTGAGGCTCTTCACTGGGGTGATGACGTTCGAGCTGAGCTGTGAAAGGGGGGAGACTGTCACCAGGCGAACTTGAGGAGCTGCAGGAACCTGGAGGCCTGGAGACAAGGCCACCTCCTGCACGTTACGGGCAGCATGAGTGGTCCTGGATGGCTGGAGCTCTTTGGTCTCCTGGGTCTTGACATGTTGGAGGTGATACCTGCTCTGTAACAGCACTTCTGCTGCACTGGTTCAGCCAGAAACTTCGTGGCATCGAATCAAAAAATGCAATTAGTCAAAAAATATGTACAATTAGCTATTTCACATTGTGTTCACATATGCAAATTAGAAAGGAGTTTTTATAGAATTATGTAGAAAACAGAGGTTAATACATACCGGTTTGAGCTGTAATTATCTGTGCATTCCTGGAGAAGGGGCATCTGGAGTTTGCACTAACGGGGTAAGAGAAAGAGTGAACTGTGCATCAGCTGCTGGGCTACGTTCTTGTCATGCACGCTGTAATCGACAACTCTGCCCATCGTGCCGGGAAGGGCTTGCCATCCGCAGTTTCCAGATGGGAAATCAAGACCCAGTAAGTGAAGTCATACGCCCATGGCACCTGACCAGCCTGTGTCACACCTGACTTGCTCTGACTCTTACGTCTACGCTTCTTCCTTTTCCTCTCACTTCGTTTTCCTGTTATTTGAGTTCATTTGAACGATTTCGAGGTGTAGTGATAGCTGGATTCAAATGCTAGCTTCTGGAAGATTTTAATTATTAATTTTAATAATTGTCTAATAGTAACTAAATAATTAATCATTTTAATTTTTAATTATTTTGTTTGTCTCAGGAAATTTAGACAACAATATACTGCAGTGATCTGACTC
>CM053513.1:87594858-87614015 GCA_028627145.1 Eidolon dupreanum
TCATCGCACATTCAGGATAATAAAGTCTATCAGTGCCAGTCAGGGTTCAGGCAAAAGACAGAAGCCACGGCAATAAATTTAACAGAGAGAAGTTGATTAAGTATTGGCAAGTGACATGCAAAACGGAGGGAAGTTACGGGGTTGGAAGAACAAAGGAAAAGGTCGGAGCAGTTGACCATGGAGGCTTATGGGAGGGCTCCTGAGGAGTGGACGCCCCTTGGTCCCCAGCGAAGGGGCGCTGTCTTGTGCCAGCATCTTGGGAGCTCAAGGGAGGGCTCGTGGAGCTGAGATCTAGGACCATTTCTGGGTCCGTGTCAGGGGAGGAGGGCGGGAGGACACAGTAAAGCTGCTTCCACGAGCGTTTGGAAAACTACAAGCTGGAAAACCAGAAGCAACTGCTGCTTAGAATAAACTACTAATACCAGGGTGAAGAAATTCTGTTAGGGTGGCGCTGGCTGGCCCAGGAAACTCCATAAAGGAGAAGATCTCCCTTCCTCTTTCGTCTTCCCGTCTGCCCCAGCGTCTCCCGTTGGCAGAGCCCGACAGGCCGCCGCTGGCAGAATGGACACGCAGCTCACAGAGTCCCGGTCCCACTGTCCACCCAGGCCATGAAGTCACAGAGCAGCGGGACAGGTTTAATCACAGCTTAACCGCTCGCCCCGTCAGCCTCGTGGCGAACTCAGCATCCCCCCCCACACACATACACACACGTTTACCGTACATGGCAACAGAAACTAGATGATTTTGCTAATGAGATGCTATTTTTTTTTTTTTTTGCACCAGTTAAGACATTCTCGCCTTCTTCCCCAAATAAAGAGACAAGAAGTCCTAACTATTATCGTATCTCTGTCTGGGAGACAGTCGCTGTTAACCCTCTCTGGATTAAGTTAATTATTTTGCGAATTCACTTATGGTCTCATCTGAATATTTTGTTACCTGGAGAGTCCGTTGTGTTAGCTTCCGATAAGGTTGGTTAAATAAATAAAATATTAAACTTAATCTCCAATAAAATGTGTATAAAATGAGAAGGTAAAAGAGGGGAGAGAAGAAAAAATCCGGTCAGGTGTGTGTACGCATGTGTGTGCACACTTAAACTTGCATATGCACCCTCTTGTACAGACATCCTCTTGTACTATTTATAATTTTTTTCTTCTCTTACCCATTCTGAGTCTCCCTTGAGCCCAGCCCAGGACCTTAGCTGGCCAGCATTTTTTTTATCTTGTAGAGTGAGCCAAACATGCATTCCTGAAGGGTCGGGATCCTCCATGGTTCTACCCCTTGCCTCTTTTCGTTCCTTTTTCACTAACTTTGACCACTGGGCATAGAAGAAGGCAGAGGAGCTCCTGAGAATCCCTCCCGGCTGCAGATGGAGCCCTGCTTCCTGCCGCTTATTCCTGCTCATTAGGACCCATCATCCCAACCAGCAGGTAAAGGCCCAGCTTTTCCTAACCTGCCTCGGAGGCCACCCGTCAGGACGCCTGGAGATAACGATGGGTGCCAAGCATCTCCTAGGTGGCGGGGAGGCTACAAACGCAAGCTCCTCCCGCGAGTTTTCCTTCAGGCGACACTCGTTTGTTTGATTGAAAGTTAATCTCAGGCTCTTTCTGAAGAGGTCTCCAGTAAGCATCTCTCTTCTTTGCCTGGGTTCTGAACAGTTTGAGAAATAATGAATGTTAAAGAAAGAAAGAAAGAAAGAAAGAAAGAAAGAAAGAAAGAAAGAAAGAAAGAAAGAAAGAAAGAAAGAAAGAAAGAAAGAAAGAAAGAAAGAAAGAAAGAAAGAAGGGAGAGAGGGAGGGAGGGAGGGAGGGAGGGAGGGGGGGAGGGAGGGAGGGAGAGAGAGAGAGAGAGGGAAGGAAGGAAGGAAGGAAGGAAGGAAGGAAGGAAGGAAGGAAGGAAGGAAGGAAGGAAAGAAAGAGGAAACTAAATGATCATCTTTATTAACTATTGAAGCCGAATCGAAGGAGGTAGCAATGAGGCTGCTGACACAGCCCCAGGATGCAGTAGAAGGTTGGCTCTCCTAGTCCCTGTATGTGGGGGACAGCTGGGTCAGGTGAGACCCACTGCATGAGGAGCAGAAGGGGTCACGTGCTCTATGGGCAGCTGGTTCCTAAGAGAAAAGCAGAGGGTGGAGCCAGATGCAATCAACTGGTTCTCCCCCAGTTCACCAGCTCAATAATTCAGCCCAGCACCCCCTCCCCTCCCCCAGGAGGGCTGGGAGAGGAAAGGCTGGATGGAGCATGTGTGGTATTTGCTTAAGGAAAAAAACACTCTACAGGGACTCCGGGGAGGACCAGCTTCCCACGGTCTAGCAATTATTGATAAATACATGAGGGGCCAGATCCGTTCACCCCTCTGCGTTTGCAGGAGTGAGAGCAGTCAACACATCCACCTTGTCAGTCGGAGGTGGTCAGTCTGCCTCCTGAGAGGAAGTTCATGGCACAAAGACCCAGAGTCCGGTATCCTACTGAATGGGAATTTTGGTCCTAACTTTTAGTGCTGCTTTCTCCAAGGCCAGATGAATTGTCTGTTCAACATCACTTTCTGAAAACCTCACACGTTATGTACCCAAAATTCTGTTGGGATGAAGTCCAGCTCTGAGGAAGATTCAAGTGAAACATAGATTCAATTATATTTTTAGTCACTGGATGGGGGAGAAAAATACATCATTCTGTGTGTCAATATCCAGAAAGAGTTTGGATACTTCATATGTTAGAAGTGACACAAACACAGATTATCCTGATATTCTGTCTTTAGCTCCCCAGACCCCTGCGTTTCTCCACCTGTGACGGTGCTGTGCATTTCAGCAGTGAATACACAATGGCACCACTTCCTAGAAATCCTAGGCCAGAGACAGACTTCTCTCCCCAGCTATCCGTTTCTGCAGCCGTCTCTCCTTCTCACATTTCCCCTCCCTTCCTCTCACCTCGAACGTGGCCCATCCTGTTTCCCTCGGTGCCGAGGTTGGACAACCATCTTCTTTTCACACAATCTGAGGGCCTGTTTTTAGTGACAATCGTGCTGTGTCCTCTGAAGGAGGCCATCTGTTCGCCTCGGCGGATGTGAGTGTCTCATGACCTGTCTAAGTTACTGGATTAGCATCCGAAGGTGTGCTTTTGATCCTCCGGCTGAGGTATCATCAGTCTGGAATCTCCTTCTGGGGGTACGGTTTCACAGGCTCTCTGGGGGCCCCTCGGCACCCCGATTGCGTGGACATCGTTCGTCTGCTGTTCCTATCAGCAGTCAACTCATTCCTCACCGGCCCCATGCGGCGAAAAAGCTGTAAAGCAGAGACTGCTGACATCATATCCCAATTATTTACTGTTTTTCAAATAATCCAGAGAACGAAATAATGAAAGAAACAGCATGAGCTCAAGTTACCCAAAACTCTGCTCAAACAGGTTCATTATTCGCAACCCAAATTAACTTTGCCGTAGATCACAAAGGTCAGGTTAGTTAGCAACGTGAAGAGATTCATCTAACCGACCTAGGCACAGTTACCTGGGGGAAATGAGAAACAGAGGATAATAGTGAACACCAAGTGCTTCGTTTATGGTTGTAAAGCCTATACCATCGCCCTTTCTTCCCCCTACGGAAAAATATTTTGTGAAGTAATGAAATTACTGTTCATAGCTCCAGAATAAAGCAGCATTAGGCCAGCTGGCCGAGCAGCAGCATTAATCAGGGGAAGATCAAGGTGAGGGGTCCAGCATTTATTAAAAACATACCAGTGATTTTTTTTTTAGGTGCCTTCTTTTGATTACCTCTTTTAATCTCCATAGCCACCGAGTGAGGCAAAGTTTCACTTTATAGATGAAGAAAGGGCTCTTGGAGAAGTTAAGTACCAAGTCCCAAGTTACCCAGCCTGGGAATTTGCTAAGAGTGCAGATTGCAGGGACTCTCGCTGTATAGATGCACGAATGACAGCTGTGTGGGGACATGCGAATTAACGTGGCTGCCGGGAGTCACGCCACTATGTATGTGTACATCAAAACATCCCGTCGCACCCCTCAAATATACAGCTTTTACTTACAAATAATGTAATAAGTGTAAAAATAACAAAGCTATCCAGCCAAAGAGTTCAAAGTCGAGCGCAGATTGGCCTGAAGTTCACAGCCATTCCATTCCAGCACAAGTGGCGCGCACACACACACACACACTCACACACACACGTTCACACACACACACATGCGCACACACACGCACACACACGCTCACAAGCTTTGCAGTCCTTTACGAGGGAGAAATCACGAATTCATTCAACACACATTCAGCTCCTGCCCTGCGCTCTCTACAAGCCTGGGGATAGGGTCCCCACAAAGTCCCTGTTGCCATGGAGACTTCGTTCCGCGGGGCGTGGCCAACACGGAAACAACAGTGGCTGAAGCACAGTGAAAGGCCCCCAGGTCCTGCTTGACACGTAAGGAACGTGCAAGTCTTGACTCCTGTCCTCAAAGCAGCAACGAGGCTAAACCAACCGGAAACCAACAACTCTCCTTAGACCCAGCCGATCACTGAGGTAGCAGGGGAAAGCCCCCGTCCCTGAAAGTGGAGAGACGGGCGAAAACAGGGAGCAGAAGCCGGTGCCCTGGCCTGGGGAAATGGAGCATCGCTGGCTTGAGAGACAAGGTCCTTGCAGGACGCCCACGCTTCCGTGAGTTTTATCTCCGGGAGAAAGGACACACTCAGCTCCAGCACCTCTGACCTCCCTGTCTCACCTGTGGGACTGAGGGAGCTCTTGCGAAGGGCACAGCCCAGGGACGCAGGCTCATCGAAGGACCCAGACCAAGTCAGAGGACTGGAGACGGAATGCCTCCCCTCCCTCGCCCTTCCCACCCCGTCAGTAGCCCTCCTGTAAAATCACAGGGTCGCAGAGGGTCACAGCGGACGTATATTAAAATCTGAAACACGCCCCAAATTCGGCCACACCCTCCTTTCTTGTCCCACTGACTTCAGAGCGGATTCTTCTCATCAACTCTTCCCTGAACTAGCCAAACACCTTCCCAACAGGGCTGCCTGGTCCCAGAACCTCTCGCCTCTTCTCTGCATCGCCTCATAGCAAGCCCTTTAGACAGGAGACCTGGTCACAGCGTGGGGTTCCCTCCTGTGTCTGGCAGGACGGTAATGAGGAGGCAGGTAGCCTAGTGACAACACAGCCTGCCGTCGCAGAGCCTTGGTTCAAATCTTGACTCCATCTCTCCACAGCCGTGAGTCAGACGCGGGGGGCGGGGGGTGCCCTTGGAAGAAGCCTTCCGCCGATGACGAGCCACAGTTCTTTGACAAGCACCCCGGCTGCCTCGTCCTTCCAGAAGGACGACGCTGAGGAATGCTCCATGCCGTCACTGAGAGGCCCCTGGTGGCACGGAGCCCAGTCGCACACAGCATCCTGCTCGCTCGTGCCCCTGGACGCTGGGACAGATGGCTTTCTTTCTCCACCTCACGTCCCAGCTGCCCTGCCTGGCCTTCCTGGATACCTCTGAAATGAACTGCTCAGCTCAAATCTTTGTCTCAGGATGAGTTTCAGCAGGACCGCGACCTAAAACATGAGTGTCCAGGTTTTAAAAACAACGGGAAGAGTGTCCCAGTTAGGGTAGGGGAAAATTTGAGACAGAGCAATATATACGTGTATATATATTTTTAGGCGAGGCAACCCTTAGTTGACCTCACAAATTGCAAGGACCTCGTCAGCTTACAATCCCTTATTTTTTATTTTTTTTACGCCTACAGAGCCTGATCTTTCTAGGTGGTCTCCCATCCAAGTACTAACCAGGCCCAACCCTGCTTAGCTTCCGAGATTAGATGGGATCAGGGTTGTTCAGGGTGGCATGGCCGTAGAATGATACAGCGAAATATTAAAATGAATGATGGGATGATACATCATTCAATGACTAATTTGTGTTTCGCTGTCCCGTTATGGACTAAATGTGTGGGTCCCCTCAAACTTGTCATGTTGAAGCCCTAACCCCCAACGTGACGGTACGAGTGGGCAGAGGGGTCTTCGGAGGTGATTAGGGTGTGAGGGTGGAGCCCTCATGAGGGAGATTAGCGGTCTTATCAGAGACTTCAGAGTGCTCCGGACCCCTGCTGCTGCATGAGGGCACAGCGACGAGATGGCCATCTGTGAACCAGGAAGCAGGCTGTCCCCAGACTCCAAGTCACCCTTGCCTTGATCAACTTCCCAGCCTCCAGAGCTCTGAGAAAGAAATGTTCGTTGTTGAAGCCACTCGTTCTATGATACCTCCATTACCACAGTGCAAACAAATGAGGACATCTCTCCGCGTTCGCCTACTCCGGCACTCTCAGCAGACTGCCAAGTCTTCTTCCCCTCCGACCTTGAAAAGAGTGTTTAGCAAGACAGACAGATGTTGTTTCAAACGATCCTTCATCTTGGTTCTTATTTTCCAGAAGGCTGATTAAGTTCTTGAGCAGAAAGACAGAGGGAGAGAGGGGAAAAAATTCGACTGAGATTTCCTTGAAGTCTGAGAAGGTGGACGTTGTCGGCAGATAGTGGATGTGTCAGATCTATGAATCTGGGGGAACTAAGGGAATGGCAAAATGGCCAAGATGCACCGAGGGGAGAAGGACCTGAAACCAGCAAGGATTTCTGTGCCCTGCTGGCCTGGTACTATGTGGCCTCCTTGCCGTAAAGAGTTTATAGGCTGCGACACCCAGGATATCAGCAGCAATCATAATTAGAGCATTTTCTTGGCACCAAGTAACACTCCAGAATTCTTTCACTTTCTAAAAGGAATGAGTACATCTTCTTCATCAACTGCATATTGATGGGCACTTAGGTTACTTCCGTATCTTGGCTATTGTAAATAATGCTGTGATGAACATCACTTTGTGAATTACATAAATGTCTAACCCATAAGCTGTATGCCTGAAACTCATAGGAAATAATACTGAACATCAACTGCAACTGAAAAAAATAAATCTAAAAAAGAGAATGAGCGCTAAATATATATATTTCCACCAGTCCCGTGAATGAATGGAGGCTTAGAATCGAGATTTAATATAATTTAAAGTAAAAATATACAAATGTGACATTATCATGGGCCTCAGATTGTATAATAAGATACTAAACAGCCACATGTGCAAATACTGTTCAAATCCGACCAATATGTAGTTTCTTTTTGGCGGAAGCAGACAGCGTAAAGGAGATTGGGAACAGGAAGGGAGGGTTTGTGTTTCAACTGATTGGAACCCTGGTGTGCCAGAGTCCGGTCTTAGCATTCAGCCCGGCCCCAGGAGATACTCTGTAATCAGCCCCACATGATAGCTGCTCCTTTGGCTCTATCCCCAGACCTGTTGTACACAATCTGAACTTGACATTTAATGTTCAGTCCCAACTGGAGGAATGAATGAAGCCATTCTATAGACATGACAGGACTCCTGGATTCAATCCAGTTTCCACTCATGGGCATGGCTATTCTTCTGAAGACTTGTGCAGGATCTGAAGACTCTCAAAGAGCGAGGTGGAACTGGTAGAGAGAAAGGAAGCCACCCTACCTCTCAGAGATGACAAACCCCAAGTGCAATTCGTGCCTAATGAATTATCAGCCAGCGCATTTGACTTTGATATGGGAAGTGAAACTGCCAAGATTCAGTGAGTGAGGCAGTTATCCACATGGATGGAGCTGCCTTCTTCATAAGCACTCCCCAAATCCTCACATCCAGGGTATGCCAGGTGGACGGCTGCTCCAGTTTCTGTCATTCGCTGAAGGGCAGTGTCAGGGGCCAGGTGGGGGGAACGAGCTCAGATGTTGGAGTCAGAGCCCCAAGTGTGAGTCCTGCCGCAGTTTCTTAGTTACTTTGTTAATTAACAATAGGCGTAGCTGGAAAGCTGTTAATAAGAATCAAATGAAATACGGCAGATGTAGACTATTTGTCAACTGTAAAGGACAGATATTCAATGATGTTGTGCCTTTTTTATAAGGGACACTGATGATGATCACTTAACTTCAAACGATGTGAATAAAATAATAGCGATATTCACACAGTATTTACTACTGACAGAAAACGTTATGTTCTAAATTTTTGCACGTCTTAATGCATCTTATTCTACATGAACCTTATATATAGTACGTGCTTTTATTATCCTTATGTTACAGAAGAGGAAACTGACACACAGAGAAGTTAGGTAAATAACCTTAGGGCACACAGCTTGTGAGTGGCGGAACTATAATGTAAATTAAGTTTGCCTGGTCCTTGAATTCTTAGTTTTACCACCAGGCGAGGCTGCTTGTCTGAATTTTGTCTCTAAGTGTTCTTCCGTCTCACTATGCTTTTCATTTCTTATTGATGGGCTTGTTTCATTTGTCCAGGTCTGTATCCACAACGGATGACGTGACCTGTGTTCCCAGGAGCTTGCTGGAAGGTCAGCTAGCACCAGGATGGATTATAAGAGACCCATCAGCCATAAGACCCCAGAGCTATGCGGTTCAGAGGAGGGGTGGCCAGCTGCCTAAGGCCATGAAGAAGTGTCTGTCTTCCCCGAGGCGGGTGGCATGGATGCTGAATCTCCAGTGAGCGTTTCAGATGCCGAGTAAAGGGACTGGGCAGTAGAGAAGGCATCTGGATTATGGCAAACAGCCCAAGACTCGGCAAGAGCCTGGCTGTTCAGAGAAGAATAAGTGAGTCCAGAACAGCCCACAAAGGTGTAAATCTTTCCAGCCTAATGGGTTCAGAACTTTAATCCTGAGGCTACAGCAAGTAATGAGTCTTAATAACAGGAGTGTTAGCATCAATTCTTCGTCTTAAGGACGTGCCTGACAACATTAGTGACAAGGAAAGTAATCATCAGCCCTGCAGCCACCAGCACAAGGTGAGTATCCTCTTTGTACTCTACCAACTGGGAACCCATAGTAGGTGCCTAGTTCTGACTTTTAAAAAATCCTGTATTTCTGAATGCTTGCATTTCTAGGCAATTTGTGGCAGCTCTGTCTCCCGAAGGTATTCACGTCGTTTGTTTTTACGTCTTTTAATTTGGTAAATTGCCCTGTGAGACTGACACACATACTCACGCGGCGTCTTTCCTTTGTGCTGTTCCTTTGCTATTTCTTTTGGTAACTGTCTTGCAGAACTTATAATCAGCATACAATTAAATAAAAAAGCAATCAACCCAGAAAGATGCCTCCTATAATTTGCCTCAATCTCACCCGGGCCCTGCATTCCTTTTACCGTTTGATAATTCAAGCCTGAGTAGCACAACATTCAATTATGAGCAGTCTCAATATTGAAGGCGTACCTGGATACAATGCAAAATCAAACAAATCAAGACTGTCTTGTTCCCTTTGCGGCCCACAGAAACGGGGACTCAGTGAGTAGCAAAATAACGCACACTGACCGAGGTCCCATAGAATCACTAGTGATGGCAACCTGGCCAGCCAACGCTGGAAATAATCAAGGGACATTTTTCGTCAGAGCTCTCTTTGATTTGCTGTTAAAACACTTGCTTAGAAGAGAAACACTGTTATTTCCAGCCTAGGTTAGTACAATGAATACAGTTTCAAGACAACACCAATCATTTGGTTAAAGAGGCAGCCAGGAGTCAAGTGTCGAAGCTCGTTCTGTGCCGAGCACGTTATGAATAGTGTTGCTAATTCTCACGAGAATCTTACCACTGTGTCGATTATCCCCATGATGAACTTGAACCACAAAGCCTCAGGAACTTTCCTAGAAACTCAGGAAGGAAAGAGATGTTTTCTATTTTCTGGGGAACATACTCACGGTTACAACATGATACGATGTTTTGTAAATGATAAAAGAAATAAGTTGTTTCGAGACAAACAGAAAAAAAGCCAAGCTGGGCTGTCTGCCTCCAAAGCTGGCAGAAGGCAGAGCCTGTGTTCCTTGGCTCAGGCCACTGAGGGGCAGAGGGCACCTCTGTTTTAGGCAGAATCTCTTAAGGTCCCCGTGATGGTCAAGTTCATCACAACGGTGCACGGCTTAGAAGAGCCTGAGAAACACTGTATGATACATACCCTTATGGAAAATTACAGTGACAAGGAATGCATTTATCCATCACCTTAACATCCATCAAAACGTAAATCAATTTACTCTTTCTTGAGCAACTACTATGTGCCTGGCATCAGATGCTGAGGCATAATGGTGGACAAAACAGAGTTACCTTCTGTCAATGACCAGATAATAAGTAATAAACAATAATCACAGCAAATAAGCACTACGAAGAAAAATAGAAAGTAGGGAATGGGTATAAAAATGAGAGTAGGGACGAGGACGGGGGTTCCTTAGGGTAGATGGGGTGCATTCACAGAAGACGCACGGGGCAGGCACTTAGAGGAGTCATGTCTGAGCCAGGACCTACGTGGATCGACGAGGAAACTCTGAGGATGGGGGCTTCGATGGGGTCCCCGTGTGCTGGCGGGGCCCAGGGACGGCTGGGAGGCATTCAAAACCGGGTAAGACGAGGTCCTATGGATCACACGAGGACTTTGAATAACGAACACACAGATCAATAACAGTAACTAAACACTGACGCGCCAGACAGTGTTCTTAGTCACATCTGTGGAAAGCCTTACCAAATGCTCCCAACGATCCTGCTCCCCAGACGAGGACTCAGAATCGGTTCAAGGTCCTGTAGCTGGTCAATGAGGAGCCTGGATCTGGGAGTAGGTGGCGGGGCTCCCACTTCTGTCCTGGTCATTACTGCACCACGGCGCTACCGAAAACAATTCGTGCACTAATAAAACAGGGTCCCAGGAGAGTGGGTGATGAGAAACTTCTTGGCAGGGCTTCCGGCTTTTCAAGTGGACCATATGTACTTTGTCTATCTGCCCTTCAGGCCGCTCAGAGATTAATTTATTAATTATCGCGTCAGTGCAAATCAATATTGGCATTTTACAGAAGTGCAATGTTTAAAATTTAAGCTATTGAGTCATATTATTTCAGCAAGCCCTTAATGGAGGGCGGGGTCTTCAATTATGTGTCAGACATGGTTTCCCGGTAGGACGTGGTACCAATCCCCATGAGACCTAGTCACCATTCTTCAGGATATTGACACAGTGGACGGGACGAATATTTTTTGCCAATTGCTTCCTCTATAAGTTGGAATGGAAGAAGTACAGCAAATACGGTAGAGGAGCAAGCACACTCTGAAACATCACCTCAAGTGGACTTGGGTTTGAGTCTTCCCTCCATCACTAAATTGCTGTAATTTCAGAAAAGGTGTGTCATCTTTATGCATTTCAATTTTCTCGCTGACCAGACGGACATAATACCCACCTTACAGGATTTGGGGAAGACATAAAGGACACCAAAAAGCATGACCATTGCTCCTGTCCTGGCCCAGGAGTTGAAAGGGGACATTCTCAGCATTCCCAGGGTGGGACTGGGCACCGCTTCCAAGGGCACAGAACTGAGAAGTATCAGTTATTACACGAAGGACAAGAGGATAATTGTAGGAGAAATGATAAGTTCACACATCAGAAACCCCAAGTGCATATAAGCATCCACCTTAAATGGCTTTGTGGGTCAAGATTTTTTAGTTGGGGATATTATTAGGTTCTTATATAACAAAAGAAAGGACGAATTACCAAAAATGTTATCTAGGTGAAATTCAAAATATAGTAATAATGAGTACAATTTATTTTTGTAGTACAGGTCTACTAATGAGAATAATGGAACTTGGGGGTTGGGTGTGGCTAACACCACACTTAATCAGGATTCAAACTTGGTGTTCCCTATTGTAAATAATCATCTGTTAAGGCTGCTCTGTAATAAGGTTTTACATATTTCAACTTTTTAAAAAATTTATTTATTTAAATTAGTTTCAGGTATACAGTACATTGGTTAGACATCTATATAGTTCATAAAACGATCCCCCCAATTGCTCCCTCTGTCCCCTGGCCCTCCACCTAGCCATTGCATTAATGCTAACTGCATTCTCTAAGCCATGCTCCCTCTCCCTGTGACCATCTATCACCTACTAATTTGTACTTCTTTAACCCTTCACACCATTCTCCTAGCCCTTTAGCTCCCTCCCCTCTGCCCATCGCCAAATTGTCCACTATATTTGTGAGTCTGTTTTTGATTAATTTGTTCCTTTTGTTGCTTAGGTTCCACGTATAAGTGAAATCATGTGGTATTTGTCTTTATCTGTCTGACATATTTCTCTCTTTTAAAATGTTTTTTTTACAGATCAGTACTGACAAATATTGATATCAATTTATGAGCATGCAATCAAGCACATTCATCATTCGGAAAGCAGAGAATTTTATTAGGTCGTCCTCTGCATCTACCTTTTAACATGTCATTACATTACAAATTACTCACTTTCAATTGAAGGTTAGGTGGAAGTTCCTCAACTGAACATTCAAATTGGTTTTCAATAATGGAAATTTTCTTTACACTTGCATTATGGTCCGAAAAACAGTACTGGAACTGTAGTCCGAGCACAGAAAATGTGTCTGTTGCAAATTTGCATGAGAACGAAAATCTTGCTTCTTGCTTTAATTTCTGATAACAGCAGAAGTTACAAAACGGGTTAATATTACTTGTGATTTAAATAACACTGTCATTGAAATGACTTTAACACAGTCAAAAGTTTGCATGTCACTGTTTCACCTATTAATTTTGTGTTGAATTCATTACATGATGTTATCAAGGCTACTGCAAAACTTAATTTCTAAATCCATTCAATTACATAATAGTGGCTGAGGGTGGATTTTCTCTTTTAGCGACATCTTAATCTTGGCCCTAAGCTCAATTATGATAAAACTTTAAGCCAATGAACGATTGTGTGGTAAATGCAGGATATTCAGCTTTTATTGCTGAAAAAAAAAAATCACAGGACTGATGATGGTTAAGCCCACAAGAGGAATGAAGTACCCCAATAAGTCTATTTGGTAGACTGTCCTTCCATTTGACTTTGTTTGATATTTATTCATGATTTGGATGATGTATTTCTTGACAAGAATATCAAGAATCAATGCTATATTCTTCTTGAAATTAATACGCAATATCTCGGGGAGTTATTTTGAGATTATTCCATTTTTCATTAAACTTTTTAAAATTTATGTATCAGGTACATATTTTTTATCATATTTCCTAGTAGTTTTCTAGTTTATTCAATGAATTAGAATCCTTTCCCATCATTATTTTTTGAATGCTCAGTTTTTTTCCAGATTTGTCCAATTAACCTGGACAAATTTTTTCAGGTCTTCATTAACCTGTCTTCTTTGTCTTTTAACATGTCCCTATCATTCACTGAGCAATTTCTTATTTTCTCATATAACAAGATGTTTCAGATTCCTCTGTACTTTCCTTGGTCAAACCATGGAACCAGATGTTTTTCAACAAGCATTGGTTCCTTCCCTTGGAAATTATATTTAGAAGCCAACCTCTGGGTGCTAAGTGTGCTCTTATGGGAGACCCTCCCAGGACAAGCTAAGAGTCCAGGCTAAGGGATGGAGCTAAGGCATACATATGTGTATACTCACACACACATTGACATGGATTTTTCCTGCTTATATTTAAAAGCATGGGCTCGATACAGAAACTCCAATCCCAATACAATGCCACAGGGTTCAATTTAGCTTCCTCTGTTTCCTTGTTTGTAAGTGACTTTCTCTGCTAGAGAGAAATCTGTCTCCCATTATCCTTAATATATGTATTCATTTGATCAATCTCCCTGTATGGACCTGATATTATGGCCACTTTCCTCACCGGGCACAGGGCTTATCCCATCATCAAAACTTCATGGAACACCTATTATGCCCCATGCAAGGCGTTAGGCATTTCGGAAGCAATGACGAATGAAAGCAGCATAGGCTTCTAGAGAAGCCAGGTGGAAGATGTAATTGGAACCGGAAGATATGCTGGGAAGGTATACGGCTTGTGGTTCCACCAAAGCTTATTATAATGACCCCTGACCCGGGCTCTGAGGAGAAGTGTCGTGAAGAAGTAGAGTTTCTAGTGAAAGCTAGAGAAAATCTGGCTGGATCTCAGTGAGCAGAGGTCAGGTGGAGGGAAAGAAGTCTGTAAGAAAAGCAACAACCAACTAGTATAAAGTCTTTTGGTCATATGGGGGTTGGTTTGCAGGTATCAAATAATGAGGCCATGATAAAATTTTTATTTTCAATAGATGCCTGTGGTTATAAGCCAGGAGTAAGCTTTGTACACCAGTTTGGGAGCAAATTGCAATAACCCAGATAAAAGATGATGGTAGCTTGGACTAGGGAGGTCATTGCAACTCAATACATACGTGTCGCCTGTGTTCATGCATGCATACATGACGCACGTTATGAGCAGACTCACGGCGCCAGTCCTGATCGCATCCGTTTCAGCCAACACGTCCTTTATGACCTCTTAGGTGTGGTCCCCTCCGTGACTCTCTCAGCGCCCACCCCACACGAACCCGTGCAGTGGAACGAACCGCTGCAGCCCCAGGTGCAAGTTCCATCTCCATATTTTGTAATAACACCGTCCGCACTGTGAGGAAGCCGTGCATTCCTTTGCCTTTGTCCACCACTGGCCTTTGTTTCTTTCAAGATCAGAGACCACATGCCCGGATCTCGCTCAGGCAGAGCCGTATTTATTTTCGGGATGAAGGATTCTTTTGTGAAGCTCCTAAGGGCAAAGGATATTTCGGTCTGTGAGTGGTGGAGAGTGGTTTAAAGAGCAGTTATTTGGAATCCTGCTTCTTAGCCGAAGTTCATCCTCGAACGTGCGGTGTGGCCTGGGGGAAAACATCTCTTCCTGGCCGGACCTCGGTTTTCTCGTGTGCAAAGTAATGGATAATTCTTAATGCGTCCTCAGTGAGTCCTTGGGGCCAGGCACTGTTACGTTGGAAGCGCAATCTTACTAAAGCCTCACGACAATCTTTTGAATTAGATTCAAGTTTTCCTTCCTATTATAAATGATGAAACAAAGGCAAAAAAAAAAAAAAAATTTGTAACTTGCCCATTGTCCCCATAGCCAGTGGCAGTCTAGATAAACCCAGGCAATCCAGAACCAGAGCTGGTATTGCTCATCATGACTCTGAAACTTGCAGTCACAGTCCCAGAAGATTAGCATTCTAACCTGGCGTCGGTGAGGTACGGATGCTAATTACGGGAAAGCAGCTCGTGAAGAGATGAAGTTAGCCGGCTGAGGCTGTGCATACACATATGGGTAACCATAGTAGGCACAGATTAAGGATTGTTCACATACTATCACACTGCTGATGTTGAGCATTGAAGGGTGCACTGAATAATACAAAATGTCTCCAGTCTACACGTTAATTTCAGATACCAGAATCCAGCACAGCTGAAGTTGACGTAGTAAAGAAGCATAATAAAATATCAAGATGAGACTAGCACGCCCACCAAGGAGGGCATACTTTAATTAACTGAATAGTAAAGTGAAACGAGGAACACACACACACCCACAAACAAGAACGAAAGTTCGTTTGGTGTTCACGTTTAGAATGTACGGTACGGCTGGGGAGTCTGTCAGACTCTTGAACCTGGTCCCCAAGATGATGGAGAACACGGCAGTTGGTTCTTCCTGATTTCTCACCCTTGCTGTCGGCCTACAGCTTGATAAAATGGAATAATTCCAGGTGTGTTGGAGTCGAGGCACATTCAGGTCTCCTGTGAGAGACAGGTGAAAAGCTCAGGGGAGCGAGGAGCTTTTCAAGGCCGCCGGTCACTAATTGCAGGTGTGGGAGCCTCAACGGGAGACAGAGCACGCGGGAGCAGGAAGGCTGGCCGCTTTCCACCGTGCAGCCACCACGTTTCCAAAAGCCGCCCCGTGCTCACCTGTCACCGAAAGCTGTTCTCAAACTCAGAGGCACCATTTACTCTGCAGGAGGCTGCATCCTGGAGACTTTTGCCCACAAAGTACAATGGCTGGTGCCTGAGGGAGCACCCTATATTCCAATTCGTTGATTTTATAAGAAAATGGAAAAACTTGCGTATACACACACACACGCAGAGCAGAGTCAAGAAAACAAACACAGAAAGAGAGGGAGGAGAGACGCCAGCTTCTATGGTTTACGCGCTTACGTTGTCTCACTGAAATCGTCCAGTGACCAATTGAGTTGAACGTGTCATTCTCCTCTTCCAAACAAGAACCTGAGATTTAGAGAATTTAAATGATTAACCAAGTCAACAAAACAGAAAGACAAAAAATCAGCTCCAGCTTATCAGGCTCCAAAGCTCATATAATTGCCTCCCAATATCGGTGGCGGACATGCTTCAAGACCCCCAGTGGACCCCTGACCCCGTGGGTGGTACGGAACCCCACGTAGACGATGTGTTTTCCTACACATACATTCCTGTGATGAAGTTTAATTTATGAATTAGGCCCAGTGAGAGATTAATAACAATAACTAATCATGAAATGAACGATTTTAACAATGTACTTTAATAAAAGTTGTGTGAATGTGTTTTATCTCTGTCTCTCTCAAAATATCTCATTGTACTATATGCACGGCATGGTCATGCAGACGAAGAGATGCTTCATGTCCCGGGTGGGATGGAGAGAGACAGCAAGAGATCTTATCGCACTACTCAGAACCATGCACCATTTTAAATTTATGAATTGCTCATTTCTGGAATTTCTCGTATAATATTTTTGGACCACAATTGACCGTGGGTGACTGAAACCACCAAAAGCAAAAACGAGGGATAAGGAGGGCCAACTGTACTTGCTTTACAACATGTGCTGTCTCCCATGGAGACATGGCCAAGGCTGGCTTGGGTCCCCATTGCCTCTTTTCAAACATTAGTTATCATTTAACTCAGGGTCACAAGCCAGCCTCGAGTCCCAGGCATGGCCTTAGGAACTACTGTTTCATTCAGAATGCACTCTCTGGTAATTAAGACCCCAAATTGTGAGAGATCAAGAAGAAAAATTGGGATGGGGGTGGGCATTCCAGTTAAAAGACAGAAAGCAATTTAAAAAAGGACAGCAAATGAGTGGGTGGGTGTGCCTCCCAAGACTGCCCAGTCTCATCCATCTTGGCTTCTCTTTAGCAGGTAATGGGTGTCTGAAAACATTTCCTGTAGGATGAGTAACTGAGCTGGAAATCCTCAGAGTTCCTCCCAAGATCGTGCACTCAGAAACCAGAACTTTCCTAAGAAATGCATGGAGATTATTTCCCAGCAGAGAAAATACCTTGCCAGCCTCTCCTCTGAGGCTGACCACACCTCCGAGTCTGTGGACCCGCATACGCGCCAGACCTCGGACTAAGTGGTTCATTATCGAGAAGTCGATTAAGCAAACTTCATCTTTCTGTCAGGAGCAGGGTAATATTTATTTCCGTTGGCGATCAAGGGACTGATCGCCTGGCATTTGTCTGTCCATCCCCTTCCTCTGAAGAAGCTGGTCCAGTGCTGGCCACAGGCAGGAAGGCCACCTTGGATGGGTCCCTTTATCCTAATACACTGTAATGTTTTTCACAAAGGGACTTTGATTCACACTGAGTGCCACTTATTTAGACTGGAATTCTCTCCTCATTAGGACTCGTTTGAGGGAAAGACTCATGTGGAAACGGACTCTAAAGGTTAGAGGTGCCCCACTGGCCTGACGCTTGGTTCTCATTTTCCTGAGGTGTAACCAAGCTTCATCTTTGGTCCCCAGAAGGGTAGGGGATGGCTCTTCTTGTGTGTCACTACATCCCAGTGTCTAACCAGGTACCGCTTAAAAACACCTGTTGAGTGAATACATGAAAGCATTAACATACTTTCAGTGGATGAATTCCTGCCCAGTTTTTTCTTTTAAAAAAGCAGAGGGGAGGATATTATATATATTGAACATCTACTATGTACTGAACACTATGGAAAATGCTGAACATGCATAATTTTATGAGGATGAGTGTGACCATTTTCATATGAGGAAAAAGAAAGCCGAATGTAGTCAAGGGACTTTTCGAGGGTCACACAGGTAGCAAATGACAGAGCTGGGATTCAGGTCCATGTGTGCCTGACTCTGACAGTCAAGGGTTGTTTCTGTTCGGCTTTGTTTTTCTGTTGTTTTTTTTCCACATCCCTAACATTTTTGAAGTCCCTAGAGTAGATAGCATGAGGAGGGAAAATGTAGAAAAAGGAATAGATAACCCAATTTAGATGGATCTAAGGGCATAGGAATGTGCCTAAAACACACTTAAATGAAAAGAAAAAAAGTTCACAAACACAAAATCTAGACATTCCGGTTAAGAAAGATTTGCACTTGCTAGAAAACCAGGTAAGACAATCGAAGGTCGCTCCGTGGTTGGCTGGACTATTATTTCAAGGGAAAATGGGTGACTTCTCAATTCCCCTAGGAGGTAAGATGGTCTTCTGATCCACATCATTACGTTCATCAGTCGCGATCATTTTTCCTGTGTAATGAGGAAACATGGAGACGGTCATGCATTTATTCATTCATTCCTTCAAAGTTTCCTGGGCACTCGCTAAGTACAAGACACTGTGCAAAGCTCTGAAGATGCGGACTCCCAAGCCACGCCCCCTTCCTCCCAGACTTCCATAGGAAAGAGATAACGAGAGTAAACAGCCAGGAGTTCAGGCTTTGTAGTTAGATCGTCCGCGTGTGGCAAGGCACCATGGCACACCCCCAGGCTGGGTGGAAATCAGGTGTCGAAAAATAAAAGAACAAGGTCAGATTCCTGGACCCAGCTACGCCAATCAACACCATAAACAAGGAAAGGCTTGATTCACTTCTCTCCTGGGATACAAAGCACAAAGCATGCTTTTTATTTTTTCCCAGGAGAGATGTGGCCCCTAACACCCCTGGGCACCACGGTCATTAGCCTGCCTCATGCAGCAGTCGAGGGTGATTTGCTCTGTGTCCTCGGGCATGTAGGGTGCTTACAGCAGAGGCAGAAATGAAAGCCAGACCAACCGGATGCCTGCCTCTTACAGATAGGCCGTTAGCATCGATCCCTCGCTAAAGATGCATGGAAGAGTCCGGAGGCATGGTGGCGGGGTGACAGTGCAGCATTCGGGCAGAGCAGACTGGCTGCAGAGAGTGGTGACAGAGAAGCCCAGCCGGGGACATGGGAGAGCCTCCCCGCAGGATTAAGGTGGCTTTTCAATCACTGTCCACAGTAGCCCTGAGACTTGGTGATGTGCATAGATGCAAAATACATGGCGTGCCCAGGCAGGCCCTGTGATCTGAAGAACAGGTACACATGGCCATTCCTTTCCAATTTT
>CM053513.1:87614515-87642075 GCA_028627145.1 Eidolon dupreanum
AACGTTTATCAAACATTTTGGTTATGCCAGGCAATAATCTAAGCAATTTACATGTTTTAATTCTTTGAATTATTATATCATATAAATATTATAATTGCACAGTCATAATCATGGTCCTCAAAAAGGGACAATTTTGCTCCATGGGGGAAATTTGAAAATGTCTGGAGATATTTTTAGTTGTCATACTAGGGGTAGGGACTGGAAGGTTCTGGCATCTAGTGTGTAAAGCCCAAGGATGCTGATAAATATCCTACGAAGCACAGGACACTCCAAGGCACCAAAGGATTACCCGATCCCAAATGTCAGCAGTGCCAAGGTTGAGAGACCCTGCAATAGGTTGAAGAAGAAATGGAGAATCCGAGGTATCCAACTGAGATTCTATAAATTGAACCTGTAACCAGCCTACCCACCCCACCTCTCACTGCCCAAATAGAAGATGGCAAGGTGCTACAGATGAGTCTCACCAGAAATCCCTAACTCATTTTGTTGGGTGAGTGCAATTTTAATCTCTAAATCACACAAAGACATTTCCAATAGGAAAATTATAAACTGATCTACCTAATATATTATGATATGAAATCTTTTACACATCAAATCCAGCAAGATACAGATGAATGTATCCTGACCAAGTTGAGTTTATCTCAGAAATTCAAAGATAGTTCGACATCAGAAAATCAGTTGTTAATGTACACCAATAGATTATAAGAGAAAAGCTATGATCTAAATATATGCGGAGAAGTATTTTTTAAAACTTTAACCTTCAGTTTTGAAACATAAAAATTTTTAAATATTAAGACTGTAAGAGGATTCTTTAAATTGGCATCTATTAAAAACTTTTATCAAAGATTGTACATAATGATACTATTTAGAAGCATTTAAATTAATGGAACAAGAATTTTGGAAAGTATCATTTATATTTAGAAACAGATCTCTTACCTAAAGAAGAAAAAAGAAAAGGCAATATGAATAATAAAAATCAGAAGTGACAGGATTGTAGACAAAGAAAATGCAGGCCAAGCTATAAATCTTTAAAGCTAGTAAATTGGTGTATCTAGATTGCTGTAAGCAAGATTAGCATATGAAAATCAATGGCGTTTCTATACCTCATAATAATTAGAGACCGTAATGAAGCAAACCCATTCGCTCTAATGACAAATTACAAGATCCTTAGTAACAAATGTCCCCAAAAATGTGCAATTCCTTTACAAAGAAAATTGTAACACATTTTCAAGTGACATTAAAAAATGCATTACTACGTGGAGAGATATAAAAAGTTCCTGGGTATAAGAGTCAACATCACAAAAATGTCAATCCTTCCACATTAGTTATGAATTATGAATCCCATACAATTGCAACAGAGTTTTTAATGGAAGTTATTAAGCCATTACTCTTATTTACATGTAAGAACAGAAGGCCACACAAAGCCTACAATAAGTGTCTCTGTGTTGCCCGGTGCCTCCCACGCGAGAGCAGTCGCCACCGAGCGCCAGGCGTCCGGCCCCAGGATGACCACCAGTGCCCGGGCCTGGCACAGAAGCTGCAGAGAGAGAATCGTAAGGAGGCGGTCAAGCCTTGGACAACACACATATCCATGGTGACGTGCAGAGTCCAAAACCCCAAGGGCACAGAGAGACTTTGTCAGTACGTAGTTTCCAGTAAGACTAGACGAGCGTTTCACATTGCCCCGTGAGAAGTTGACCAGAACCGCTACCATCGAATTTTTCCATCAGCCTGGCAAGAAAGGAGCTTAGCATCAGATTTTATTTGACTTTAGAAAAAAAAAAAAAAAACAGCAATAGAAAAATTTTGCAAACCTGAGTATGGAGAAATGCTCACATCTGTAATTGACACGTCCAGCATTTGAAGCTCATCCATGGAACTCCCGATGAAGTTTTAGCCTAGAACCTTGGGCTAAAAACTCACATCGCAGGCATTTCCCTCCTCTGCACTCCCTCTGCTGGGACAATGATCATGTTATGCATAACTGCTGAAATTATTTTCATCTCCTCAGTCCCGGGGACTAGAATGCCTGGCACGTAATAGCCACTTTGGAAATCACTGTGCCTTACTTCTGGCAGGTGGGAAGTCACACTAGCTGCATGCCTCCCGCTTCACCAACAGGCAAGCCTGGGTCTCACGCAGGACAATGACATTTAGGAATGTCACCTTGATGTTTTTTTTTCCCCCTAAGTTTCAAACATCTCTCATCCAACCCTGTCACATACTAAAATCAGTCATTCTTTTCTCAAACTTGTCCTGGCTTAGTGCTAAAAATACTGTGCCGATCAAAACAAAATAAAAACCCCCCACCCTCTTTCAATGGCCTAATTTTCAAGTTAAAATCCAGGGATTCTGTCAGAGCATTGAGTGAGGGACCTTTTTCTCCTATTGCACCTCACAGGCTATTATGCTAAAAAGCTTTATTGTCTATCTAATAACCACCGGTAGTTAGTTACACAGCTCAGTGGTTACTGCAGAAGAAAAAGATAATGAGAGGAGAATAAGGTAAACTAATAAAGCATCTTTGTTCTCCTGGTACGGAGGATAGTGGACAATTTCTTCTTGTTTGTTGAGCACATAGAGAGTCTGCTGCAGTCTGCACCTTCTCAGAGGCTGAGAGCCACATCCAGGATTTGGAAAAGGGGGCTGGGAGGCAGAGGCTGAACACGCCAGGAGTTTGCACATAGGCTGTCTCACTGAGACCCACTGGTTGAGGGTGGGTGGTGTTACCCCTCTTTACAGGTGAGAAGAAGGTTCACAAGTGTGAAAGTGACTTGCCCAAGGTCATCGAAAAGGCTGAGGCTGGATGTCAAAGGGAGCCATCTGATGCATAAGTAGCATCTCTTAAATGTCAAAAGTCACGGCCTTCTTTATCTCTATCGCTCCAAATCCTCCTCAGCTTTCACCATCCAAGGTATGTGTCACCTCCTCCAAGAAGCCTTCCATGACTGTCCTATCAACCCAGAGTAATTTGAGTTTGCACCAAATAGGTTGACCTTGAAAATGGCTATTTCTTTACCCACCCACCCTTCTCCTGGGAGACTACATCCTTAATTTTCTTGTTTGAAATGAATCTCTCTTCTTTGGGATGTCCACGGAACTTCTCACACAGCCCTGGAAAGGCCACCTTGTTGTGTGTTGGATTATAATGATATGTACATTGGACCTTCTTCCCTATAAGAGAATCAGGTGTGTCATTTTGGTTCAGAGCACAGATTCTGTGTATTCTTAAACCACATCGGAAGAACTAAGGGATCATCCATCTGGTCAGTGCTCAGCTTCCGAAGGGAGAAAAACCACTGGTAACAAAGAATTATCACATTCGAGTTGGGGATTAAATATTTACTTTGTCCAAAAGACAGAGATGCTTCTTACTTAAACCACAAAAGGCATTAATTTAACAAACACAGTGTAAAGCCTACTCTGCGCCAGTCTCTGGTCCAAGAATTTAACAAATGTATAATTGTTCAGTAATCCTAATATTCCTATGAGGTAGATATTCACTATCCCCACTATGTAGTTGAGGACATGGAGGTACAAAGAGCATAAGTAGCTTTGCCCAAGGTCACACAGCATAATTTGCCCAAATGTCGGAATTGAGATCCGAATGCAGGCCATCTGATAAAATTATGGGTCACAGATAGCGTTGATAAAAATGGGCATCTTTGTAGAGTTCACCAAATGATCTGCCATAACTCTTATTAAAAATTATTATGCTCAACTCACAGAATTTCTAGTAGGAAAAAAAAGAAGGAATAAATATTTATCGAACATCTCCTTTATCCCTAGAAATTAAAATATTATCTCATGGACTGACATCCATAAAAGAAGATTATTATCCTCACATTGCCAACGAGGGACCAAGGTGTATAGGGATGAAAAGATGTGCAAATGGCCTGCAGTTAGCAGCAAAGCTATGACTGGAATCCAGGACCCTCCAAATTAACAGTTTTGTGTTTAGCATCTTCGCGAGAGGCGCACTCCATCACTCACCATGGAACCGCTGTCAAAATTTTCATTATTCTTCTGCAGAATAGTCAGTACAGTGACTGGTTGCTTACCGCTAGGTGCTCTCTTTTCAAATATCACTAAATCAATCTAAAAGCATATTTTTGGCACAGGAATATTTTTCCCACTTTTATCACAATTCGCCAATTGTAGTTCACATTATTGCACAGGGCTTTGGAATGCCCTGAAGATCATTTTTCACCCGCTGTTAATTGTCTCTTTCTTCTCTCTTACTTCTCATTTTGCTGAGGGAAAAGTTTGGTTTGCAACGAAGGCACTGCCTCATTTTTTCCCTTCGGAAGTTGCTGAAAGCCCACGTTCGCTACATTGTCTGCCTCTTCCTTTGTGATCAGCCCTCTGCCCTGTTCTGTTAACGCTTCGGAAAAGAGTTCCCCTCTCTTCCCTGGGCTTAGAATAATCAGAGAAGCATCTCTTCATTTTTTTCCCCCAGTTTCCTTCCTCGCCAGCCACATATTCCAAGCTGATCAAAAGTAGTTTGTTCAAGTGTCAAAAAGTGCTTCCAGGAGCGCTAAACTGCAGAAATTCAATGTCGCCCAGGTACAATATATTTATAATGTATAGATAAGCAGATGAGGTTGGCAGGTGTTTCGATGAGCACTGTGACAGTGGTAAATGCTCCTGGTTCAGGTTCTCATAGGTTTACTCAAAGGCCAGTCTCCAGTAACCAGGAGCCTCCAAAGAGTGGTATTGCTTATCCTTCTAACTCTGGCATAAAATCTCAGCGATGGCGACATTATTTCATTGAACGGCAATGACAAAAACAAAGTAGAACTAGTTCTGTGAGATACACTCGCATTGACTTGAAAGCTCATTTTCTTCTTCCCCTGCGCCCCCCCTCCCCGCCAAAAGTAGTTTATTTGCACCTGTTACCTCTCACCTCTTTTTATAAAAACGTTCTGCAGGAGGGACCCTCAGAGGGACCGTCCTATGCCATAAATGAATACAAAGGAAATACATTTGCACCTTCTCTTAGCATCTTTGCTGACAATCTTAGGAGTCCTTGGGCTTAAAAAACATCGCTGTAATCTCCCCCATCATCCTAACATGGCATTCTCCTGTTCCGTGTGTTAGCCTCCAAGTTTCCCCTTTTTATAAGCATGCCAGCCATACTGCAGTAGGGCCCACCCTAATAATTTTATCTCGACTCGATCACCTCTGTAAAGACATTCTCTCCAAATAAGGTCACACTCTGAGGTCCTCGAGATGAAGGCTTCGACATTTGAATTTCAGAGGTCACAATTAAACCTATAGCAACTTCCTTGGTAGAATGTGGTCCATTAAGCAGCACACACGGGGACTGTCGGAGAGGTAGTGACACAGGGTAGCTGCACAGGTCATAGAGGTGGATGGCTTGATTACAAATACTGGCTCCGGCCCTGATCGGCAGCCTGTCTGGGCAAGCGACTAACCTTCTCCGTGCCTCATATTCTTCTAATGTCAATGAGATTGTATTACTACCCATGTACCTTACATGGCCATAGTGAGAATTAAATGAGATAACATAAGTAAAGTTCTTATAACAGTGTTTGGCACTAAATAAATATATATATACTGAAATTTGCTTTTTTAATCTCTTTTACTATCGTTGACCAAGTGCACAAATCGATTTATTTTTCTCTTTGCTATATATAATTTTTGTACGTTCCGTACAAAACTTTCCAAATGCCTTGCTGAATTCAAACATACTTTTCCCCTCCACACACCCCTGATCTATCTCACCACCAGCTCCGCCAAAGAGAGGAATGATTTTATTAGAAATAACTAATCTTTCAAGAATCCCCAGAAAATGATCATCTCTATTTGTTCACAAACCATTTCTGTATTTATTCGACCTAAAAATCTTTTCTCTCATTGAGTTATTTCTCGTTTATTTAACCTGTAATTCCACTACGTTAATCTGTAGTTTCAGAAATTCGTCTATTTTCTCTCCCTCTCATTCCCAGTTTCCGACACACACACACGTGTGCTTGCACACATACACACACACACACACACACTTCTTTTATTAACAGGGTATTTATTTGCTGTTTTTCATATCTTAAGCCATTCCCCATCCTCAATGTTCTCTCATTACACCACCGTGAACTCAACAGCCTCATGTTCAAAGTTAATTCTTTTCACAAAGGAAGGAAGAAAACCAATAATTATGGAACATATTCTAGACATCGGGAGTTTTAGAAGAGATATTTCTCTCATGTTATGCGTTTCCTAAGGTGACACGGCTAGTGAGTGCCATAAACAGAATCTGACCTCTCAGCTGATTTTAAAATGTGCAAAGTATTTTCCCACAGTCGTACAGTCTGAATAAAATGACTATTGTTCAGCCCTGTTATATTCAGGGCCATTGTAGCAGAGTGTTTCCTTATGACCTGGGACAAATTTTCTCTGTGTGTCACAAAGCTCTCAGTAGTACTGGCTGTGTGGCAGGGTCCGGGGGCTGAGGCTGGAGTCTATGATGACAGCCTAGACCTCAGAATGAGACCAGTTCCCCCTGGGAGCGGCAAGACCTCTTTAATTTATTTAAAAATCATTTATTTACGTGATTCGAAAAATACGACTTGGCCAGGGTTAATCGTAATCGGCTTGTTACGCAGGTGGGCAACGGGAAGAGAAGACAATGGCGGGCAGCCTCCCCAAGCTTCCGGCAACAGAAAGTCACAGCTGACCGCCCAGCCCACGCGTTGCCCAACTGCAGGGTGTGATGGCAAAGCGGCGTTCTGAGAAGTGAGATGCTGCCTATTCTTTTTTTTTTTTTCCTCAATATTGCCATCCTGCCAGGAGCTGCTATAAAAATGGGAGGGGTGGGCTTTCCAAACAGCGCCAAGTACTATGGAAGTGCTGAGCTCGTACGTTGCCCAATCGGATTGTTGGCACAGGCAACCCAAGTGTTTATTAAAGGCCCAGCTGTCCTGGCTGGCACACGGATGCCGTGCACACAGCCAGGCAGAGGAGCAGCCCGCGCTCAGGGCTCCATCGGTAGGACCTGGCTCTTGGAGGCTGAGAGTCCGAGCATCTCGTGGTAGGTGCGTGCAACACCGCATGGCTTGCAGAAGTGCGTTCTGCTCCCATTAGTCCCAAGTACACCTCTTACGACAGGACGAAAGATGTAATCTGGCTTTCACCTGAGAGTACCGCAATCTATGGGTGGCAGAGTCACAATTCCAACCCACATCTTTGGAGTTCTCCATCCTGTGTTCTTTTTATTTCACTTACTGCCTTCGCCACAAACTTTGCATTTAAATGTGTTATATAAACACGCATCTAAGATGCAAATCTTGAAGTGGCAAGATTTCAAATCTGAAAGACACCTAGGAGCCTGAGCACAACACCTTTATTTTATTCATCAGAGACCTGAGCTTCCTTGGAAGTTCCGATGAGTGCTCAGCACAGAACGCTCTTTGTAGATGTAAAGCCTAGAACAAAGGAGGCTGATGATTCCCATGAAGGTTATTTGCATTTGAATTTAGACTACCTTGGGGCTAGCTCTCTCACTCAGGTTTCTTAGTTCCTGGCCCAAGTTCTTCTCATTATCCCATCTTGCTTCTCTTGGGGAAGCCTGAAGTATTGATTGCCCTCAGAAATGGGAAAACGCTATGGGTGCAAGGGGAGAATGGACTTATTTAGACACTGGAAGCAGAGAGAGACGATGAAGTCAGGCTGAGGTCCCCACTTCAGGAATTGGCTTCATTCTTCCCAGTCATGGAAAATCAGCAAAAGATAAAAAGAATGGTCTGAAAACAGACAGCCCCTCCCAAAGCAGAGCCACGAACTAATCTGAATCAGACACAGCTTTGCAGCCTCTAACGGAAGCAGGGGGATCAGGGTACGAAGGGAACATGAATGTCAGAAAACTGGAATTCGCAGTTTTGGGTGCAAGGTGTAATACTGTGGAATGACTAAAATTAGATCCGCAGAGCACTGAAACATGTGAATTGAGAAATTGACTTTTTGTCATCCTCCATGGACTGAACTGAAATAAAATGTCCTAGAAACTTCTCTTTCTGGCTCCCTTACTTATAAAAAAAAAAAAAAAAAAGACACATACACACACATGCATACATTCAGTATACATTCATTCTTTTAAAATAGATACGCAAGATGAATAAAATGATGTTATTTATTTTTAATCAATAAGTCAATATTACTGTGAGCCACTAGGATAGCATGATGAGATTTAAAAGGCACAGTTTCCTGCCTCGAAGGAACTCTCAGTCTAGCCAGCAAAATAGACAGGGACATAGCTATCGAAACACAGCATAGAGAATAAAAAGATTCACCTGAAAAATATCATGGGAGCTGAAGAGTGATTACGCTGTAGCTCATTCGGGGATGCCGATAAGGTAAGAGGTGATGGAGGGGATGACATTAAACAAGTAGAGAGATAGGGAATGGCATCACAGAAAGAAGAAATCATGGCATAACGACAGGGCCAGGTGGATGCAGGAAATAGACAAAGACTTAGCAGATATCAAAATAGAACAGAAGACTTATGTCAGACCCAGGCAGAGCCGCTGGAAAACAAAGGAGAGGAAAAAATGCAGATGGATTGGTCTTTCTTTCGAGACACTTGGACCCTCCTTGCCGAAGACCAAATATTTGTGTCCCCCCCAACATATATACGTGGAGGCCCTACCCCCCATGTGACAGTATTCGGGGCGCCTTTGGGAAGATTATGTCAGGAGGCTGCGGGGAGCCCATCACCCCGACATCAAGGTGGGCGCAGTGAAAGAAAGCGCTCAATGTGGTAGAGCCCTATGCACGACCCAGCGGAGGATGCGCAGCCGGTGCTGGAAAACCCGAACCCCCAGTCCAGGGTTCGGTGGGTTTTCGAGGTTTACAGGGAGCAGGGATGTGGGAGCGCTGGTGGGACCAGCTTTCACTGGAGGGGCCTGGAGCTTGGCCATTTACAGCAACGGGCGCCATGGGCACCGGGCCCTCCTGAAAAACGGATCCTGCTCTTCAGAACGAGTCCAGCATTTAGGTTCTGGTTTCGTCCCAGTCCTTGGGGTCCGTGGGGGAAGCGGGCGAGACTCTGGTTCCGGGGCAGCTGCAGGTCACGGTTCTCCCCTCTGCGCATGCTTCGGCTGTGTGACTTGCAGTTTTGTGTCTGTTGTCTCTGAAAAGCAGCTCGGTGTCCTGTTAAACAGGGTTGGGCCGTTCCGAGCCAGTTCTGCGGTTATGTCAACATGCGGGCACCGCGAGACGTGGGCATCATCAGTGCATCAGAAAGACAGCGCTCACCAAGAACTCGACCGGGCCTGCCCTCCAACCTTGCATTTCCCGCCTTCAGAAATGTGAGCAATAATTATTTGTTGTTTAAGTCATCTTTTTACGATATTTCTTTTGCAGCAGTCTGAGCTAAGGTTCCCATTAAGGAGGATGAGAATTTGGGGGGGGGAGTGGAGGGGAATTTATGTCTTTTTCTGGAAGCCCTAAGCAAGATGGCATCCATAAGTGTATTCTTTAGAAAATAAACTCCAAGAGAAAGACAGATATAGATGATGATAATGACGATGATGATGATGTTCATTAAAAAGTATTCAAGGGGTCGGTCGCGCCTGCACCCGTTAAAACCAAAAGATGCACAGACGGGACTTGGCAGCAAAGAAAGTAAAAGTTTATTTAAGGAAACGGCGCCAAGCCCAGAGACACAGGTGAGCTAGCCTCAAAGACCTGGCCCCTGGAGGGCCTCTAGGGAATGGGTTATGTAGGGGAAAACCCATTAGTAGCTGAGGGGGTTGGAGTCATGGGCTCTACTGATTGGTCAGGGCTGGGGTAGGATGCATCGATCTCTGCATCAGCTCTGATGTCAGGTGGTGTCATTCTGTCTGGTTTCAAGGGGATCTGGCAGAGTAGTTCACTCTTCATGGGTGTGGAGCTGCAAGATGTTATCTGTAGTGTGACCCAAACTCTGTTTCTGTGGTCAGCAGACCTGAGGCTTTGTTCTTAAGACTGTTGGATGCTGGCCTAAGGGCTTAGTGATTTAGGGAATGGTCGTGCAGTGGGCAGAAGGATAAGGAATGAAAAGAAGCAAGTGAACATGAGGACGGTTTGAGTCGAGGAGAAAGAGAAGAGAAAAAGTCACTTTAAAGAGGCGAAGATGTGCACGGTTATAATATTAGTAAATTTTCTGGATTAAAAGTAGCATATTATTTGTTATCAAATTTATAAATTTAGCACAAAATTAAAATGCTGATGATAGGCATTGTGTCAAAGTTTTGCTGAAATCAACGTACTCAGGTATTGCTGATGATGTAAATTGTCAAAGTTGTTCTGGAAAGAAATATAAAAGTACATTATCAGAAAAATATATGCAGTAGCAGTCCTACATCTGAGAAGTTAAGAAAATTATCCACAAGCCAAAAGTACTGTATATTTAAAGATGTTTATTGCAGCATCAGAATAGCCAGAAAAGAAATACAGAAGCATACAACATTAATTCAATTATAAGTACATCATAGCATAATGACCAAATGGGATATAAAACAGTGATTAAATATCTATTGAAATATGAAAAGTGTACTTAATAGGATGGTTTAAAATACAAACCTGTGTGTGCATTATTATTCTTGCTATGTAAAATTATGCATAGAAAGAAAAATTGGAGGAGAACAAAGACAAATGAGCACTATATAATGTGTGCGGAAGGTAGAATTTTTCTCATTATATAGAGTTGCATTAATGTTTTTATAATGATGTTTGTGTAAGAAACAACATTTAAAATGTCTATCATTTATTAAATGTTTATATTATGCTCAGCACTATACATGCTTTATCTTATGTAATTCTCATGACATCCTGTAAGGATGGTACTGTTATAATTCTTTCAATTGAATTTTAATTTTTTTCAAATTGGTATAAATATATACTTTTGAAAGATAAAGTATTATGAATAAAATTATATTAAGAATAAAAGCAGTCTCCTGCTCCTACAACCTCAATTCCTTTTAATATTTTATCAGTTTTTCTTATGAGTCACCCATTTTTCCAAATCATGTGATAATGATTTTTAAATATTATTTATTAGAATTCAGACATTCTTTCAAAATGCATCTTTGAAGAGAAGCATAAAATTGATAAACCCTGAGCAAGACTCATCAAGTAAAAAAACAGCACACACAAATTACCAATATCAGGATATTAAAATTATAATAAGACGATATTATGAGGCATTATTTGGCAATGTACTTGAATATTTAGAGAAATAGGACGAATTTACTGAAAAATATAATTTGCCAAAACTTGATGGAGAAACAGAAAATATCAATTGCACTATATCTATTAAGAAATTGAGTTCTTAGTTAAAACCTTTTCACACACACAAAACGAATTCCAGGCCTGAATGATTTTGCTGGTGGATTTCATCGAACACTTTTGGGAGATAGAATACCAAGATTCCCCATCTTTTCAGGTTTTTTTTTTCCTTTTTCTAACTAACTTCTTGTATGCTCATCACCATCTCTGTATCTGCTCTGAGCAAACCTGAAATATCCCAATCAGAATGTACGTACCAAAATGTATGTACAAGAATTTTCATAAAATCTTTATTCACGTTAGTTAAAAACTAAGATCAATCCAAATTTCCATCAAAAAGACAATAAACACATTGTGTTATAGTCATAAAGTAGAATACTACATAGCAGTGAAAAATATCTATTGATACATGTGAAACATAGATGAATTTTAAAAATTGGTTAGACTTCAAAATCGTCCCCACACTCTTTACACTGTCCTTAATCTCCAGGCAAAAATCGAGGTGGAAGGAGAAGTTTTGAAAGAGAGGAGATAGAGAGAGAGAGAGAGAGAGAGAGAGAGAGAGAGAGAGAGAGAGAGATAGATTGAGATTCAGAAACTTGGGCTGTAGCACTCTGGGATCTATTTTAGGATGTCTGGCTATAAGTTATTTGCCATAACCTGTTGTGTCTTCACGGGACTTCAGTAAAGACGTACCTTGCTTTACAAACTTTTCCCATCGAGGTTTGTGTTTCTCTTGGTGAATCTTCCTGCGGAGACTGGGGAAGGCCTGCTGCAAGCAGGTAAAAGGCACAAAATCTTGCACACAGGCCATCTTTGCATCTCCAAGGCCAAACTTCAGGCCCCTTTCCATTATTATCATTCTAGTGACAAAGGAGAAATAAAGAGCAAAATGAGTCTACCTGGGGGAATGATTCCTGGCTGTGCTGTTTACCAGGGAGACAGTTACACTCCCGTTCACCCTGAGTGGTTGGAGCCATCCTTGCTGGGCACCTGGGAACAACCTTGGAGAGAATTACTCACGCTTCCGTGTCACATAGAACAGTCCTGTTCTTAAGACCCGCAAGAGAGTAAGTCAATTAGCATATAGGAGATGCTAATCCATAACACGCGCATGCATACATTGTCTTGACATAGATTTATAGCTTAAGAAAAATCCATGTTCTTTTCTTTCCTGATAATGGATCATTTTAACAGAAATCAGTTTCTCTTTGGAATTTTTCAAAGGAAATGATCAACAGAAACATTGGTTTAATACGTCCAGTTCAAGACAGATTTTTATGGGCAATTTTCCTGCCCCCTTTTTTTCTCTTCAAAACCTTTTTATACCCCGCTGTCCTTTCTTCCACATGTCCAAAAACACCCAAGTTCATGTGCTTAGGGGTCTGGAGCACACACCTTGGCATCAGATGGACTGGTTTTCAGTCAAGGCTCTGCGACATGTCATCCGTTACCCAGCCAGTGAATTACATTCGGAGCCTCAGTTTCCCCCTACGTGAAGTGAAGAGACTAGGATGCTCTGCCTCATGGGGTTGTGTGCATATTAAATGAGAGAATACGCAGACAGTGTTGTTGTGGGAGTGTCCGCAAAGTGAACACTCCATACATGTTGTCACCACCCTCCTCCTCTTGTCATAGCACCGATTCTACTTCCTGCCAGCACTTCTCAGAAATCCCTCCTCCCCTCCCCCTCGCCAACCCTACAGAGGAAATAAAGCCTCTTAAGCCCCTGACCACTTTCTGGAACAAATATCGCAATTAAAAAAAAAAAAAACATTTCTTTGACATTCCTTCCTTCTCAGGTTTTTATCCCACTTTTTCCCATGTGATATTTTCATAAAATCAAGGTTTTTTGGAATTTGTTGTATTTATTGTGGCCCTAATTCACCTAAAATTTCACAACCACTTGGATGCTGTGCCTGGCTACCCACTGCTCTCAATAGCTAGTTTATGATTCCCTCTTGGCAAACCTTGGGAGCAGAGCTGTGAGTCACTGAGATTCTTTGGAACCTGATTAGTTATCTCAGATGAAAATGCCACCTACTCATTTATTTTGGATTCAAGAAATCCTGCAGGAATAGAAAGAAGGACTATGTGTAAGGGTCTCCTAACAGCTAGGACACAGGAATATAGAGAAGCTAGAATGGCTACACATACTTTTTATTTTTTTGTAACAAAACTTTACCTTCCACATAAAGAGCAAATATGTATGTCCAGTCGTCAGCAGTTTGATTTAGATTTCGTTTGCTCTTGACAATTTCCAGTCCAAAATAAATACGTTCTGACCAAAATGAATGCCATTCAGATATTTGATAACAGACTCCAGGCACACGGTTCTTTCAATAGGCTTCAGATGAAGCATCTCCAAGCCACGGTAGCAATAATTATAGTTGCAACAGGTCAGTGGGCTGGCCAGAGGCATAGAGCCTCTCTTGAAAATCTGTTCACTTATGTAGCACATTATTTGCCATCCAGAAACGTGATAAACACTGAAGTCACCAAGAAAAACAAAACAGAATGATTTTTTTTCCCGATTTCATAAATCATCAACAGATAATTATCACTCTCTGTGCTAAGTGTGATTGATAATAAACACATATGCAGGAAGAGGGCCGCTAACCCAGTCTGAGGGTGTCTAGAAAAATCTCGGAGCAGGTCACTTCAGAGAAGGATTTGAAAGGCCGGCAGAAGTCAGACAAGGGATGGAGGAAGGAGCGGGGGTGAAGAGACACAGGGAAAACATTAGCTAAGTGTGAAAGACAACAGTGGCCTACAAGGGGGAAAGCTCAAGCTACTCAGGGCTCCAGGTAGATCGAGGCCAGAGCTTAATGGATCTTGCAGGGTCCCTTCAAATACTTAGATCAGGGATCCCCAGCCTCAAGGCCGCAGACCATACCAGTCTGTGACCTGTGAGGAACCGGGCCGCGCAGCAGGAGGTGAGCGGTGGGTGAGCGAGCAAAGCTGCATCTGCATTTACAGCCGCTCCCCAGCACCAGCATCACCATCTCGGCTCCACCTCAGATCATCAGGCGTGAGATTTTCATAGGAGCACCGTTCCCTCGTGCCACTAAGGTTGGGGACCACTGACTTAGACCTTACCCAGAGTGCAATGGGTAGTCTTAACATGATTTTAAAACACAAGATCACAATATTGATCACTGTCGGTTGATGAACGTACTGTTTTTCAGATTTCTTACTCATAATTCCCTCTAATTTCTAAGGTTTTCAAAAGGTCATATCTTTCCATCAAAAAAGAGTTTTAAAAAGGACTGCTTCTCCAAAGAAATTTTATTGATTCCCTACCTGCAAAAATGACGCAATTTCCATATTTTTCTTACCTTCGCTACTCCTTTCTGTTTTGTTTATTGGCGAATCTTGTCTTGGATTTTAGACTAATACCCTTTCAAATGATCATTACTATTTTATGTTACATCTTTCATCTTTCTAGAAGTAATGATACTTGCATTTTTCTGTAACTGCCTCTATAACAATTATTTAGGTGTCATAAGTGGAGGTGTCACATAGCATGGCATCTGGGGACACCACTCAGCCATGTACCTGATCTCTTGTGACTGGCTGCCTTCGACCTGTGCAGTGCAGTACATGTGGCAGCTCTCGTTAAATTATCCTGATGGTTATTCCACACACTAAGGTGTATTCCATTTGCATTCTCGAGGTTTTCATTTTTATTCTTCTCTAGCCTCGGTAGGTATTCTTTGAGTAGGTAGCATTGGCTCCCTAGGAAGGGTGGTGTAATTTCTATAAGTTGCCTCTCCTAAATGATTTTCTAAAAATCAACACTACAAAGGAAAATAAAGTCTTAGGTAACATTCATCATTTCTTGAACTTAAACAGTTTTCAAGTTTTTGGCATCTCCCTTTTAGATAAGTAAAAAACTGGTTGGATTCATTTGTTCGTTTGGTTGTTTGGATGGTTGGTTTTGGTTAGGTAACATTTGTTATTTTTACGCTTTTGGGGGAAAGTTTTCTTTTGAATTGAAGTTCGAGACTTTCTCCAGATTGGGGAATTTCAGTATGTATTTCCTGGTACTATATAAATTCTCTAATCTGCAGATTCATTGCTCTTTGGCGCAGGGAATTTTTCTTTCTTTATTTTTTTGAATATTGCCTCCATTTTATTGGTTCTGGTGTATGTGTCAGGAACGCAAAAGAAGGAACCGCATCTCAACCAGAAACAGAAGCTGATGTTCCTGCTCCCTAAGCGAGGGACAGCTCTCCCGGAAAAGCGCAGGGTCTCTGGTCAGAGCAGGGCAGGGACTTCCTGTGCAGTTTGGGGAAACATGGGGCTAAGATTTAGATGCTGACGCAGCATCAGTGTCAGGGGACTGGCTGAGGACGAGATGAGAGAGAGCATGACTATTGCTAGATTCCAGACACGTGGTCATGGAAGGAAGTTGTCTAAAGTTCATTCACTTGTCCACAGTGTCCTCTTGAGTGACAGCTCCAGGTGGTCACTGTCCCTTTTACTCCCTCCATCACGCCTCCACACGAGTCGACGTTTCGCTGTGTCTGATGGTACGGACCAGGATGAGAGCGCGCGGACACGCTGCAGAGCCCGAGTGTGGGGTCCGGCAGGTGCGTGAGCGCATGGCAGGCAGAGAAGGTGTAACGTAGCCAGTTGCTAGGTTACTGACGTCTCATGAACTCTCAGTCCGCTAGAGTATGTGATCACACCGAACACGTCAGGACAGAAGTTCAGATAGCGAATCTCTCGTGGCAGAATTTTAGATGCCACTAGGAGTCACGTGGAGGAGGCAGTCTTCACACGACGGATCCATGCTCTCTGGGTTTTCTCGGGTGACATCGTTTAGACATCGAGCTGTTCTCTGGAATGGGCGCTCGAGACCTCCGAAGGCAAACGTAGCCACAAAAGAAAGACCAAGTCTCACTGGCCTCTGAGCTCTGTCGTCTGCGTTCGTCATAAAGCTCAGCTGGGGGACTTTCCTTAACTTTTTAGATTATTTATTATCACAGATCATTATTGCTTTTTTTTTTTTTGTACTTTTTGCTTTAAAAAGTAGCATTTGTTTTCATCTCTTACAGTATACATTTTAGTAAGAGAGAGCCATCTTAGATAAGGTTCTTGCCAAAACATAATCTTTAAATGAACATAAAAATTAAATTAGTTTTTTAAATTACATTATAATTAAAATATAAAATAGAATAAAAATAGAAAACTATCTGTTCAGCATTCAGCAATTAAACATATAAAATCTGCTTTTGAAAAACTATGAGAATAAAATTACCAGTACTTGTGATTATGAGTATAATAAAAATCTAATTTTTTTTTTTTTATTTTGAAGTCCATATTTGCATTATGTATTTGGAGGGGTGGAGAGAAGAACTCAGAGCAAACCAGTAACATTGTAACCAAGTCTTAAGGCTGAGTGAGAATTTGCCATTGGATGAAAGGCAATGAATATATGAACACTGGAGTTATTGTAATGTAAACCTTTCAGGGAAGCTAGCTCTCAAGTCTCTGCTAGATAAGAACATCGAGCAGCCCACTTTCTAGTGCAAATATGCCTGAAATAAAAGGCAGTCTTGGATCTCACCCCCGTTCTGGGGCTCACGCCGTGTGACCTTGGCTGAGTCTTCAGGGGAAAGCCTGGGTCGCTCTCTCCAGCACTTGCCCTGGGACAGACTGTAAGTGGTCACGGGCCAGTCTGCACTGCTTCCCTGACTGTATCTCCAGGAGCTTCCCAGCTTGGCCCTTGAAAATGTTTTCTGCCCACTCCTGGTGTCAGTCTGATTGGGGGCGCTATGGAGCGTGAAAGGGGCATGAGTCCTAAGGTCAGAGTGACCCACCTTCCTGCTTTATTCAGGCACAGGGCTTGCAGTGGTAAAACTGGGGATGTCCAGTGGGGTCACCCAAAGAAGATGATCACTCTGTTAAAATACAATCCATATTTAATCCAATCCTTCCTTCCTTCCTTCCTTCCTTCCTTCCTTCCTTCCTTCCTTCCTTCCTTCCTTCTTTCCTTTCTTCCCTCCTTCTTTTCTTCCTTTCATCTTTTTTTTTTAATCTATGTCCACACTGAACGAATGCCCAGGGGACTCCAAGTTCTTTTTAGCAATTGCTTAGATTCTCCAGTTCAATTGAAAGAAAACCAGACATGGTCCAGTAACTCCATCCTTTGCATTTGGCCAGTTAGCTTTCATTCTTTTAGTGCTTAAAATCCTTTCGGATATTACCCCTGTGGTGAGTGACGAGGGAGATTTTAACCAGTGGATGATTCTGAGAGTCACTCGGCAGCCCGATTCCCCAAGAGACTAATGACCGTGAACCTGAAGGAAGCATTGGGGTCCCAGCCCCTCAAGTGCATTCTTTCCTATAACGATTTTCTATTATTGAAACTAAAGAATGTCTTTGTGAAACACTTAATGGCGGGGAAGTCTAAGCTGTGATATTTCAGAATTGGCGGGACATTTGCAAATCAACTAGGAGATGGTTCTTCCAGCTTTTTCCTGGAGAACAAAGGCGTCCCTAGAAGGTCCAGCTCTGGAGAGAGACTGTAACAGAGCAGGTGGGATTCCTAGGTGTCCATTTTCATTTTGCTTAGAGTAGCCTTGATTTAATCTGGTAAGTGCAACAAAGTCCTGTCCGAGGTGATATCTCACTATGGTTCTGGTTTGCATTTCTCTGATGATTAGTGATGTTGAGCACCTTTTCACGTACCTGTTGGCCATTTGTATGCCTTCTTTTGAGAAATGTCCATTCAGATCTTTTGTACATTTTTAATCGGGTTATTTGTATTTTCACTAGCGGGTTGTTTGAGTTCTTTATATACTAGTGAAATAAACCAGACCTAGAAAGAAAAATACTACATGATCTCGTTTATGTGTAGAATCTACAAAAGCCCAGTCCATAAAAACAGAGCATAGAATGGCGGTTGCCAGGGTCTCAGGGCGGGTAGAGAAAATGAGGAGATGTTAGTCAAAGGGTATAAAGTTTCAGGATGAAAGTCTGTGGAAATCTAATGTGCAGCATTGTGACTGTAGTTAATGATTTGTATTGTGTACTTGAAATTTGAAATTTGCTAAGAGAGTAGATTAATATGGTAATCGTTGCACAATGCATACGTATGTTAAAGAACCACACCGTACACAATTTTTATTAGTCAAAGAAAGCTCAATATAGCTGCAAAAAAATTCTGTGCAATGTCTTAATTTTGGTAATCTTACATATCCAAAAAAAGGAGTGGAATGAATAACGAATTGTCCCAACTCCCCCACTTTACAGAGAAAGGAATTAGGGCTCAAAAGGCGGTTGAGTTTGGGAGAGGAGGGAGAGGCGGGCCACCCTGGGTTGTGTAGCTTTGGGCACAGTGCTTGAACTCTCTAAATCTCTTCTCCTTCCCCATCCCTCTAACCCCGCCCAGTAAAGAGAGAGAGAGGATGAAGTTCCAATTCTGCGATTCTTACAAGGATCTCCAAGACATTTGCGAAAGTGCAAGGAATTAATGCTTAGAGGAAGCTGCCTGCCCAGATCCCGCCCCCATCCATTTGATGTGATTATCCATCACTCTGTCTCTTCCTAGGATCTTTGCTTTTGGCTGCAGCTCTTACCCCCTTAGAGAAGGGGTGGGAAGTATGCCCTCTGTCAGGGCCTGGGCTCCCGCCTTCCTGAAGGAAGGACCTATCACTTCCTCCCTCATTGACCAAATGTCACTTCAGATATCCTGCTGCTGGAAATAGCTCTGGCATTTTTCGAAGGCGCATAGCGCTGAAACTCCTGTCAAGTGAATTTCAGCCTCCTCCTCTCTGAAGTCTTTGATTAATTTGCTACTTGTCCTGTTCCCAGCTCCCCTTCCAAAAACTCAACCTTCTTCTTCTTTGTCAAGCCTTCAGTGGATTCTAACGCAGTGGAGTTGGAATAAGCCTCTTCTCTTTGCCTCTACAGTTGGGTGTCCTCACAGCCTGGTCCCCTGTCCTAACTAGTGTGTCTAACATCACGTAACTTTCTGCCACCCACAGATTTCATTAAAGGGCTATTTCCTCCCCTTTCCAGGCCATTAATGAAGAGATGAGCCAGTCAGAAAGTGGCACATTACTAAGCCTCCTCCCTTGGCTGTCTGTCTCTCTTCTTTGTCTGTATTTCCCTGGCCACCATTCAATCTGCAGGTTTAGAAACAATTTCTGTAGAAGTGAGAGAGAGACTAGTGCTTCAGTTCTTGCAGACATGCCTAGGAAAGCAGGAAAATTGGGGGCTTTAGACTCTTCAGATGAACTCTCCGTCTGCCCTGACCTCACTGTGGTCACTCAAGGAACGTGAAGGGTGCTGGGACTCTAAGAAAGAAACCGGGAATACTGTCACACTTTTAAGAATTCCCGGGAGGATCAAATTGCGGGAGACAGTGTACAAAGCACCGACACAAGTCTAACTTATGTCAGGGATTCTATAAAGTTGATTCTTTCCTCCCAGTGGTTTATACTGAGGATTTGTGGCCAGCCCATGTCCCCTTGCCTTGACCATTTCGGTGCATGCCAGCCTAGCTTCCAAGGCCAGCACCAGCATGTCCTTGCCCAGGTGCCTTCCCCAAGGGGCAGGCAGATGGACCAGGAGAGGAAGTCCCCTCCACCCCCAGGCAGCTACCTTTAATCCATGAACAGAGGAATCGGTGCCTAAATGTTCCAGATTCCCGCCCTTGGTGCCTGTGCCACACTGGTCCAGAGTCCCCCCAGCAGATCTCAGCTCCAGTGGCCCGCAGTAGGGTGGCCTGATAACGCAGCCTTTATCATCCGCCTTTCCTGTCCTGACCTACCTAAGATCACACAGTCTAAGAAATATACCCAGTGCAGTGTGACGTGCTTGCTTAAAAAAGCATTTCCTCCTCCACGTTTTTCCTGACCCTGGAAGTTCTCCGATACAGGCCAGGCATCTACTTGATGGCTTTGCACCTATAGTATGATTCTGCATCATTCGAAAGATCAAAATCAACTTTTAAGGTGTCTTAATACATGAGAAAATATGACTGGCTTCTACACAGCACACTACGAAAAACATTCAAAATCCCTTTGTCATTATCCAAGTCACGATCTGTACAAACATCGATGACCTATTGATTACCTGTCTGAATTCCTTGACCGCAGGGAGCTGTGTCCCCAGGAAGGTCTAATGTGGGGGGAACCAGGGTGGTTGACAGTAGGTGAGGGATGAGGGTGGAGACAAGCCAGCTGGAGACAACGAGAGAGGACTGAAAGTTGGTGAGAACTTAGGAGGCAGGTCATTATGGAAAGAAGAGACCTAGAATCAAGAACCAGACCAGGACCAGAAGAGGGTTAAACATTAACGAGCTGCTTCCGGGAGAGTCTTGAGTCTTTACGGCATGCCCCCCACACCGCCAATGTCACAGCTTCACAACTTTGTAAGAGCCCCCAAGGCTGAGGATGAGCTGGGTGGCCCCCTGGAGGAGGAGACCCGAGCCCCACAGCCCTGTTGGGGCTCGGCAGACAGGCCAGTGGCGCAGCAGCTGCCCCTCTGCCCTGGGATGCCATCGCTTCCACGCGGCGGCCTTTTCTTTTTGTCATAATGGCTACGCTGATGACTTCACTCCCTTCTCGACACAGGCCTCTCTCCCGTTTCTGTGCCAGCTCGTCGTCCACTGTGGGCCGACCCGGAGCAGAAAATAGGTTGCTCAATAAATAGTCCCAGCGTCGGCACAATACGGCCTCTTTCTAGGTCAGCTGTGCCTGGTGGGGAGCGAACAATGGTGTCGTGGTTCAAAGAGGCCGTGCAGCCCTCTGAGGAGTGTCGTCTCTCAGATGGTTAATTAACGAGAGACCCGGGAGCCCAGCTCAGAGGGGCATCCTGTGAAGATGAGAGCGCGGCGGTGGCACCGCAGGCGAGCTGTGGGAAATAACCTTGGATGTCCTGGAAAGAGTCGGTCACACAAGATGCTCCGCGGAGAAGGACCAATTTAGCATTTATACAGTGCTCAGCACTGTCCCTTCTTGCTGCCGTGGACCTTTCCAGCAGGGGCTGTCTAATCCACTAGGACATTTGATCAAGTCTTTCTGAGAGTTTCCAGCCTCAGATGCTCTCTTTATCCCAAGCAGGTCACCTTCCCCCTGTCCCTGACCGGACACCCAGTGCCACACAAGAACGGCCCCGGTGCCCTCCCGTGTGTCCACGATGCCCCTTGGCCTCCTGGCCCCGACCCTGCTGCACACATCCCACTTCCAGACCATTTCCCGGTCCCGATGCCTTCCAATGGGAGCGCTTATCGAATCCACTATTGATCAGATGTCTTCCATGAAATATGAAGCACAAACGGAAGCAGGGAATGTGAGTTCCTGAGCGAACAGACGTGGATTTGGACCCCACGTTGCTGACCTTTTCTTGTGAAGTGACCTCGAGCAGGTTAACTTTGTAAGCCTCAGCTGACTCATCGCCAGGATGAACTTGAGCGTGGAAGTGCTCAGTGAGTATTGGCTGTTATGCCTCTTATTAGCCATTGCTTTTTATTCTATTAGATAATAATTAGAATAAATATAATGATAAATACATAATTATATGTGGATATAAAATATTAGATATTATAAATGTGGATAATTATATAGTATTATTATTAACTTATTACTCTTAATAGCTAATGTTATTACTACTTTAACGTGTCACCGTATTTATGCCCATGTTATCTTATGTAAATGCCCACTTCTATGAGGCATATGTAATTAATTTCATTTTAAAAATGGGGAAACTCGAGTTTGGGAAGATTCTATAATTTTCCCATGGTTACACTGCTCATAGTAATGGGTAGGGCAAGAATTAGAACCCTTAGCTCCCGAATCCACTTTCTTTTACTTTCTTTCTTTCCCCTCTCTCTCTCTTTTCTTTAAATATTACTCCTCACCTTTCCATTCTCATTCTCTTTCTCTCTCTTTCTCTCTCTCTTTTTTTTTCATCCTAGGCAGCTGGAATTTGGAGGCAGCTGCCCTAACACCTGACATTTCACAGGCAGGACTTTGAAGAATAGATATTTTCTGCCTTGGGTTCAAGTATAAAGCACCACAGTTGAAGTCAGAGCTGGGATCCAGCACATCTCTGATGAATAATAAACAGAGACTGAGAATCCAGGTCATGGGAGGTGGCCACAAATTCTGCAGCATCTACCTGCCCAGTCAGAAAACCCCAGCTCTGAAAACCTAGATGAGCAGTGAGCCCTCATGCATCTCGGCCAGGGGTCCTCAGCCAACTTCTGAGGCTCAGGGGTCCCTTGTTGTGGAGGGCTGTCTTGTATATCACAGGATGGCAAGCAGCCCTGGTCTTGCCTCACTGGATGACAGTAGCACTTCCCCTGAGCTGTGACAAGTAAGAACGTCTCCAGACATTGCCAAATGTCCCCTGTGGAGAAAACTTACCCCCAGCTGAGGAAAACCCATCTAAGATCATCAGAAGAAGAGCAGGAGGAAATAACAATAGAATGATTCGGGGTCGTCAAACATTTGGGGGGGGAGGGCGGGGAGATGGAAAGCTGGCTTCCTGGGCAGGGTGACAGAGTTGGGGACTGGGGGGATTTAGCGGAATTGCAGTTGGCCCTTGCTGGCTGCACTTGACCGCCCCCTGGACAAGCCAGTTTCCGTCTCTGAGCCTCGTCTCCTCGCTGGGGAGATGGGGCGCAGAGGGTCGAACATTTGTGCCTTTCCAGATTCATATGCCAAAGCCCTAACCCCGGTGTCCCTGGACGATGGCATCTGGAGGTGGGGACCTCGCGAAGTAATTAGAATCAGATGAGGTCGGGAGGGCGGGGCCCTGATGGCCTTTTTTTTTTTAAGAAGAGCAACACAGAGACCCCCCCCCTACCTCCCACCCTCCCCCGCCTCCCCCAGCTGAGGACACAGGTAGAGGGAGGCCGTCTGTAAGCCAGGAAGAGAGCCACCAGGCCGGCACCCCCATCACAGACTCCCAGCCTCCAGAACTTGAGAAAAATAAACTTCTGTGTTTTAGGCACAGTCTAAGGTATTTTGATACAGTAGCCGGAGCAGACTAACACACCAAGGTAATAATGTTGCTTGTGGTTGAGGGTTGCTAAGGGAATTAATTGAAGTAAATCTGAACATTGTCAAGTGGCATATGATATTCCGTTTTTATTGATAGTTATTAGTCTCAAGATCATTTAGCAATTAACTGCTTACGAAGTTTGGCTAGCACTGGTCCTACTAGACCGGCTTTGCTGAAGGAATGATTTCGTCGTAATTAGCTCATTACTGGTATGCCACAGAAAGCCAGTTGCTTTATTTACTCATTTCAGAAGGAGTGAACAAGTCAGACTCAGAAGTAGCCCTCATGCAGCTTGTATTCAGGTGAATATATACAAACCCGACTTACATGATTGAGTCAAGAGAGATACTGAACAGAATAAAATCATCAATGATCTCATTTCAATTTTTCAGTGATTTGTTTTCTTTCTCCGAAACATTTATGGAGGGGACGCTGCCATGGGCCACCAGCTTCACTAGGCACTCAAATATCAAGATCAGTAAGGCATGGTCTCTGATCTTTAGAAATTATCGCCTACCTGGAAAGAAAAGCTGTGAGGACAAACCCTCCACAGCGTGACAGGGCTGCTTTGGTAGAGGAGGGACTGCGAACTCCGGCACCACAGAAGCAGCCATGGCGCAGGGGTCAAGGCCAGTCAGCGTGTGGCCAGGGCAGGTCCTTCCAGGCAGAGAGAATGAGCCACATGAGCAAAGGCGGGCATGTGTAAAAACGCAAGCATGTTCAAGGAATGCCTCCTTAGAATCAAAGCTTAGCTCCCGGAGGTGGTCCTAAAAGTCCTTTCGGAAACCAGGTGTGGAGATGTTTCCTTGTATCGGTGACCTTTCGAGCATCATGGAGACAACTAGGTGAGTGTGGCCGAACAAAAGACTATCACTCTCTTTGTTTTGGAGACTAAAGATGCTAATTGCACTACCGGAGGTGGATTTAGGCAGAGTTACATTTTTGCCTCTTCATTCAGCATATCACGTGAATCTTCTTTTCTTCAGGTCAAAATCTCAGCCCCTTGAAAATATGGACTAGATTATATTTTTTTCTGTACTTCACAAAGTAATGGCAATTTATAAGTATAATAATTATAATAATGTGTGTATGTGTCGGTAGAATTTGCAAAGCAATATCATATACAACTTTGTGGGGGAGAGGGAGCTCTTTTTCCCATTTTACATTTTAAGAGAGGGGCTGGGGATCCAGAAATGTCACAGGGGTTGCCGTCACCCCATGACACAAATACCTTGGGTAGACGTAGAGCTGGAGTCCAGGTGTTCTACCTCCAAACTAACGTACTTCCCTCTTACAGTTAATGGCTACTGTCCTCAGAAAAAAAAAATGGGGCAAAAAGGAAGACCACCTCTTCTATTCTATGACCAGCCTCTTCCCTGCGCTTGTTACTCATCTCCATTCCATTTACACGGCAGTCCTGAGTTTTTTAGAAAGGGTCTGGGAAGCTTGGGACCAGCTGTCAGCTTTTCACAAGATCGCTACTCTGATTTTGAAAACACACCTGCCCGTGGATGTGGGTCGCACGGCGCACCCCAGCGAGCGTGGATAAGAGGCGGGGGCATTCACGTCAATTGCTTAGGTTGTCTGTCCACTCTTTTAAAAGAAGGTCGGGGAGGGAGCTGGCAGGGGGTTAACAACTAAAACATTGGTAAAGCTTCAGAACGCGACCCGTATGTAACTCGAATTCCTAACATTACCTTTCGTATCGGCATTTTTAATCTCCATTCTATGGTTGAAGAAACTGCCAGTCAGATGAAGGGGGGAGAAAAAACTACTTTGAGAGCATGTGTTACGTTAAGCATTCTAAGAATTTTGCATGTATTAATTTATTTACTTTTCACAACAACCCTATGAGATAGTTACTGGTTTTTTTTTTTTGCTTCGTCAGCGAGAGTCAGATTGATTCTATAACCTGCCCAAAGTCGCACAGCTAGTAAATGTGGCGTTGAGATAAGAAGGCCGACTACAGCACCACGTACTACCCCAAGTAATTCCTTTGGGCATTTTCATCACGTGTCGCCTTAGTCAGTCTTGTGTGTCACCTGGGCAAACAGGATGCCCATATCTTATGCTAAGAATGGGAGAAACTAAGAGACATGACCGAATTCACGTAGCAGAGCCAGCGTCCAACTCCAAGTATTCTGACATTGTGTCCGTGTCTACTACACTCAGGCCACTGATGAATACGACAAATTAAGCTCATGACTTTTTTATATAATAAAAAAAATAGCTACAGTCTCAATGCGACATTAGGGCAGTGAGGAAATACAGACAATTTGCCAATATTACGTGGGCTAGTTTCATTTCTGTTTTTTTTAAAGTATGACGTCATTCTTCCAAACTGGTAAAAGTCAGATGTAAAGGCGTTCGCTCTCATTTTCTTGAGGTAGACTACTGCACAAATTCCAGGGGAGCTCAGAGACAGGTAAAAGCGACGGGTGGTTGGGCTGTGGGACTTTGGAGGGGCGTCCCTCTGGCCCAAGGATCAGAGGACTTCCCTGCCAATCAAACATGCTTCTCTTCTCAAAATCTAAGCTCCTTTGAAGTGGCCGGGCCTGTTCCTGGAAGTTCGGAGGCTTGGCCACCCATGACCCTCTCTTACTATTTTTAACGCTGGGTCATGGTGCCCTGAGTCTGGCTGTCTCATTTTTCTTTGGTTCTTAGGAGGCTGAATTTTTCAGATCCCTTCTTGATTTAAGTAGAAATACTAGTCCCGAGACGTTTCTTTCTGAGTTTCTTTACCCATCAAACTTCATGCCATAAAAAAAAACAGGGTCACTCTCAGGCTATACTTGCCGCCTTCAGTAATTAATTGTACAAGCATCAACAACCTGAACTATATATTTTCGAAAGTTTAATTTGCAGCTTCCAGGAAGAGGCAGATTTGAAGAAAATAAAACCTTGGATTTTAACATTAGACTGGCGATTTATTGTTTGTATAACCATTGTTATGAGTTAAGCTTTCTGATGCTTAGCTTTCTCATCTCAAAACACTAAGCTCCGTCATATATCCCGAAGAGCGCTTCTGGAGAAGAAGGGAGATCATTCACGCCTTCCCTCGCTCATTCTTATTTATTCGGTAGAGTAATCAGGGGGATCGTTTCATAAACCATATATCTCTAACCAATGTACTGTATATTTGAAACTTAAAATTAAATAATATTTACTAAAAGAGAAGTTCTGAGTTTACTAAGTACCGAGTATTCTGGTAATCACTGGTTACGGTGCTTTCATTTTTACTCTCGAGAAATGCATAATCTATTGGGAGAGAGTTACACGCACAAATAACTATTGGAGTAATGTCTGCTAGTAGGATGTATGCACAAAAGCGACGGACCCCCACAGGGTCACGCTAACATCAGTTGCGTGTTGAAGGCTGGAAAGAGTATAAAGGAATCAAGTGTTTGTTTTTTGAGAAAGATAAAATTAATCAATGACTTAAGGAATGAGCAGGAATAAAACGAACGGGAGGGGGCTGATGGAAGGGTTTACGAGAGGCACACTCTCTTCACAGCCCACAGGACCAAATTCGAAACGCTAGGAAGCACTTAGTATTTTGCATCTCTTTGATTTTAAATAAAACAACTAAAAAAGCCAGTTCGACCTCAAAACCGGCCTTTAGTAGCACGTAACCAGAGCTATTACTTCTCAGTGTTGAACACTGAATCTTCACAGCTTCTCCAGACCTAGGATCTGTTCTTTGAAGTACCCAAAATGTAAGGTCCCATGCGGACAGGACTTTCTGAACGTGGAGAGATTAATTTACAACACCACAAAATAAAATCAACCTGCCGCTAATCAAAGTTCCAATTCCTATTTTCCAGGGCATTTCACAGGAGGATTTTCCTACTATGGGGAAAGAAAAAAAAAAAGTAAAAGATAATAGAAAAATCACATTCGTGCTGCTTTGGGATGAAAACAAACACCAGAGGCATGGTCTAATGGAGGAGTTAGCGAGCTGTCATGGATGCCTCCACAGAAGGGGAAAAGGTAGCATGACAAAGAGCAGAAATGCTGCCTCTATCAGGTAATTCAATCTATTTATACGCTGCTTTTGACATAGACTTAATATGATTGCAGCACCATGATAATGATTTTTTTCTCGATTTCTTTTTTCTTTTCAATTACAGTTGACATTCAATGATATTCTATATTAGTTTCAGGTGTGCAGAATAGTGGTTAGACATTTATATAATTTACAGAGGGATCCCTCCGATAAGTCTGGTCCCCAACTGGCACCATACATAATTATT
>CM053513.1:87642575-87666453 GCA_028627145.1 Eidolon dupreanum
CCTGGTCCCCGCACACGTAACAAGCCCGTGAGAGGCGCGTCCCTGCCCTCAGCGTGGCGATGAGGAAGTTGAGCCTCGCCCGGCGCCTGGCGCCTGTAATTTGCTTGAAGTCACACCCCGCATTTAAGAGCAGAAACCTCTCTCCACGAGAGCATCGTGTCTCTGGCTGCAGTTGCTGAGGTGCCCGGTGTAGTGGCCACCCCAGACCTTGTCCCACGCATGCAGCAGACAAGGTTGACGTTTGGAGAGAATCCTTTGCCCCTTTGGGTGGCCTGCGCCGTCTCACTCTGCCAGAAACAGCAGCGAGGTAAACGATCGGACTGGGTAGCGCAAAAGCCTTTGGGGAAAAGTGGGCAATATTGACATAAATACAATGCCTTGTATTTATATAGCCAAGTACGCTTTTTTTTTTTAAGGAGGTGGTCATAGCAAACCATCCACATCGTTTGGTTCAGCCAGAACCTGCGGAGAATAGGCAGTTGCTTTTCCTAAGTGCACTGGATTTAGATTTCGATCCGTTCGAATCCCCATTCGGCTACTTAATGACACTGTGATCGTAAATAAGCTTATTCTACCCCCGGAGTCCAGATCCTCCTTAAGGAAGTAAGACTGACGTGACAACCTCGTGGCACGGCAAGGAAAGCTGGTGGATACCAGGAGCTTCCATGCAGCTCGTTCATTCGCTGGCTGTCTGTAGAGTCTACACCGGACGCTGGGTCCGAGCCCATCCTGGGTAGATCGTTATTCTAGGTGATTCTGTTTCTGTGTGGGAACGAAGTTCAGTGGGCTCAGGATGTGGATCACAGCAGGTGACCTGGGGCAGGAGACGCAGGGTTCCTGGATCACCCATCCTTGCTCTTTAAAAACTAAGCAAATGGAAGTCTTGGATCCCATTATTGGTTTTCAAATTGTGTTTTATGTGTCCCAAGGATTTCAGAAGCTGTTCCTTGGGAGCCTCCCACTGGGGGGGCGGGGGCAGTACGTTAGAGGGGACCCCTCGCCCACAGGCTCTTCTTCGCAAGTGATGGCATGGCTGCTCATGAGATGAGGAGTGAGCAGACATACCCTGCTTCGTCTGCAATGGTGTGTGTTTCTGTTTTAAATATAACTGATGTTTACAAATAGATGTGTGTATGTGCGCACGCGTTTTGAACCCGTATTTCTACTTAAAAAAAAAAATGACTTATCACACAAAGATTAGTCATCAGATTTGAGTTTGTTCGCTAGCTTTGTGACCATAATAGATGTTTAACCTCTCTGAGCTCTGACTTTCTTGTCCATAATATGGGATCATACTATCTTGTAAAATGGTAATCAAACTCAGATGAGATCATCTTTTTAAAAAGATGCCTCGGCCCATAGCTTTTTACTAAACACATGTTAGTTTGTTTCTCTTCTCACCCTCTTGGGGAATAGCAATACCCCAAATGTTTTGTTCTCTGGGTCTTAGCATGTAACCTGGATCTTTAAATGTGTGAGTTTTCTTCTGATTCATGGGGAATGATGCTACCTAGCTTTCTTTATGAAAGCATTGCCTGATTTCCACATGTCCAATTCTGAAAACATACACATATACCATACACTTATAAACATATTTACATTAAAGAAAAGAATCTACATAATCATTTTTTGAAAAAAATATATAATTAAGGTGCTTTAATCCTGCTCTGCATTTTATGATTATTAAAGACACCATTTTAGACTTTCATACATAAATTTTAAACACATAAAAGGGGTACGCATACACCATCATTTTCTATCTTGATGTCTATGATTTTAGAAGTCAGTAAAATGTCTGTGACCTTTCCATGTAGAAGGTGAATCAAGTCACAGCTATTGTGGCCACAGTATCTAAGAGTGGGCCTTCTGGACCCCGAGATCCCAACCTCCTTGTCCCACAGTCCCCATGAGCATGTAGAGGGGTGGCTATCACATCAAAGTCTGACATTTTTTTTGACTGCTGTTTGAACTTCTTTTCCTGTGAAGCGACTTCTCGTCTCAAATGCAGTGGGAAGCGGACATGGAAAGCAGATACTCTTTCTCTAAGTAAAATTAGAGAAGATGCAAAAGGAATTTGCTGGCGGATGAAGAAGGGTCCTTTGGGGGAGACTGCCAGGGTACTTAAATGATAACGCGTTTGATTAAAACAATGCTGCCAGGCGAATGAGCCTGGGGACAAGCCAGATGCTGGCTCTGTCTCTCAGTCGAGGAATGACCCTCCTTTGTCTTAGCCTTTTCTTCCTACCTGCCGTGCTCAAGAACTGAAGTGATGCTCCACCAGGATAATGAAGGTAAAAGTGTTGAGAAAACAATAAAAGCATGATTTTAAAAATATAGGAATCATAATGGAGCACTTAAGCTTGAGTCAAATTTGGGACGCTTACTCATTTTGAGTAGAACTTCCGGGCTGACAGATCTTTATGAAAATCCTGACCTAGACACCCCATGGCTCTTTCCTTGAGTGTTTTATTGAATTGCACAACGAATTGGTCTCTTCTCTGCAAAGTGGGCCTAAATTGGGTCCTTTCCAATGAGAACCAAATGACGAAATGCTTGTACAGAGCTTAGCTCAATGTCTGGCAAAGAATTAGCCCTTAACAAATAGTAGTGAGAACGAGATGAAGATGATGACAATGTTCCACTCAGAATATCAACCCTGCCGAATAAATGGGTATGAAATTCCATTTTTCACTTGAGTGTCATGAAAGGATTGTTTAATTTCTCCAGATACAAATCAGCGAGCATCTTGGTTAGCTTTTCATTAATGAATTAGGTAGGTTACGGTCACTGGATTGTCAGATCAAATACTAGCAACTACTAAATTTGGTGAGGAGCATCAGTGAATTTTGAGTGTTGAATAAAAGTCTCAGCTAATAGTTGACAAAAAAGAAAAATATCAAAAGGCGAAAAGCTCACCCTAACCATATTTTTCCATATAAAGCCAAAATAGTTATTTCATTAGGTTTGCTCTTTCGTGTATCTGATAGACTGTGTGGTATCAGAAGGAAAGACAGGATTCTGGTTATCAGAAAAGTCCCCTTTGCATCTTCTATGGCTCTAATAGCCTATCTCATGGGACGGTTATGAGGCATTAAATGAGATCATACTTGAAGGGAATGGGAAGGTGGTAGTTCTTCTCAGCTAGATGAATATTAACACAAGTCCCAGCATATCTAGCATGTCATAGCTGCAGAACCATTATATGGTCTCTAATCTCCTGGGCAGGGAAGTTGCTGGGACAGGAAAATGAATACATAAGCTTCGTTTACTTCCCAGTGCACTAATTGACTTGGATTAAGACACTTCCTAACCTAGACTGCACAGGTTATCTGGGAGAAGTATCCTCTTAATCTCGAGTAATGAGAAATATTTAGCCAGGTGCAAGAGTGAAGGAAGAACGTGAGGAACAAAGTAGAAGGATAGAAATCATTGCGAAGAAGAGAAAACGGAAGTGTGTTGTTTAGTGAAAAGGGAGCAGCAGGAAACGAGACAAGAGAGAGAAACGCATTTGAGGGTCATCTGGGTCGCTTCTTTCACTACGGGAAAAAGAGTTTCGATCCACGTTCAGACCCCTGTGTCATTGATGGCACACACCTACACTGCACAAGCATCGGGCAGCCCAATGTGGTTAAAGAAACCCACACTCGGTATGTGTGTGTGTGTGTGTGTGTGTGTGTGTACGTATATAGTATGTGTGTGTATAATTTGCATATACTTACATTTTTAATGTCTCTAGACACATTATTTCAATATATCTGTCTAATTATGAATGAGGCTTACAGGAGTCTGCTAATAACATTAAAATTTTTATTGGAAAAAAGAAACCCACACTCAATATTCCTGAATTAATCTTAAGAAATAACATCAGGGTGCAAAATACATGATAACTCTATGTGACCCACGAACATCCAAGCCCTCTGCTGATGAGACCAGATTTTGCCTTTTGTCCTGGGCTCGCCTTCCCCTTCAGACCTTGGATGTTTTCCAATTTACGGACTTACTGCTTGTGTTTAATATGCTGTTATCAGTATCTTTTTGATGCTATTGGTATTTCCCCCAGATATTCCTATTTCCTTTCTTCTCAGATGCTCACAAACTACGTTCTCACCATCTTATAGGAGTCTCACTTGTTACGTTATAGTCAAGCGCTGATTCATTTCCTTCACAAATGAGCCCTTCTGTACCGCGTGCTAGCTGCTAGCGCCGCAGACGTGAATCAGACACGGTCTCTGTCCCCGTGGAGTTCACGGCAGAGCACAGGACGTGGACACATCCACAAACACTCAAAACACATGGATGATAATCATATGAAGCTTACAACAGAAAATAAATTAGCAACTTCCCAAGCATGGGGATGAGCATGAGCTGCCAAGGATGGGTGTCCAGAGGTTACCACTGCATAACAAAACTTACAGGAGTAAAACAAGCATGTTCTTATGTTTACAGAGTCTGTGGGTTAAGGACTTTGGTCATCTTAGAGGGAAAAGGGTCATTTCAATCTCCAGTGTCTAGGGCCTCAGGTGGGAAGATGAAGACTGGTATAACTTGATGACTGGAGCCTGGAATCATCTAGAGGCATCTTTCCTTGATGGCCGGCTGTTGATGTGGGCCAACAGCTGGAACACTTACACGTGGCCTTTCTGTGTAGCCTGAGCATCCTCACGTGGCAGCCTCGGCATAGTCAAATTTCTTACAGTAGCATCTCGGGGCCTCAAGATAAGTGTCCCAGCAAACAAGGCCAAAGCAGCATGGCCTTTTATTGCTTGAAGTCAGAAGGCTCACAGCATCTCCTCTGCCCGTTCCGATGGTTATAAATGATTCACAAGCCCACACAGATTCAGAGGGAGGGGACTCAGGTTTCTGTCCTCATGACAGAGATGCACAGGTTCTAGAAACGCATGTGGGTAGGGAGAGAGTCTTGCATCCATCTTTGTTGACATAAAGGCCGTGGTTTTCACATATAAACAAGGGGGAAAGATGCTGACGATCTCTGCAAAAACATGAGACATCAAGGGCCAATGAGCCTGGGGAGCCATTAATAGATGAGCATGTTTCAAAGGTAATGCACATGGAAAGGAATTGGAAGGGAACTGTCAAGAGAAGTGTGATCCTAAAAAGATGTAAGGGACCAGTGAACAAGCTGTGGTGACTGACTAGATGAGAGATGGTAAGAACCTCAACTCGGATGATGACAGCAGAATTTGGAAAAGAAAATGGCCAAGAGATACTTAAGGTCAAATCTAGATGACCAGTTAGTTCACTGTCTACCACGTAAAAGAAATATAGACATACCATATATCTGTCACTTTCCTGTTCGCCAGCATCCTTCTCTCATTCACTGGCAAGGCCTCCAATCACATGGACAAAACAGGGGAAGGGAGGGAACCCAGGTTGGCCTGCAGAGCACCCCCTCTTGCTGGGGTTGCGTGGTAGGCACGTGCCCCAGGCACAGCTGCTGGAGACCGCCATGGGATTTCTGTAACTGCTGGAATGGCAACCTGCTCTGTCTTCTGCGAGTTGCAAAAATAACTGAACCCTAGAGCTACCATGTGCCATGTTTTCCAGATGTTGCTACAGTCAGAGAGTGAGGTTGGCCCAGGGAAAATCAGAGCCGAGAGAGGCAAACACCTGATAACGTCGTTAGAATCCTCAGACCCAGCTGAGTCAGAAGCTATAATTCAGATTACACAGACCCGTTTAGTCACTCTTTTTGAAAGCTCTTTTGAACTGTGTTTCTATCACCCGCAATTACAAGATGACTAACCTATGCAATGGAGGAAGTAAGGGCTACTCTGAGGTTTCCAGCTTGGGCATCTGGAAAAGGGTGATGTGATGCTCCAGGACCCCAGGTAGAGGAGATGTCTGTGTTGAACCCGCAGCAGGGGAGGCACCTGTCAATCAGCCCAGTGATCAGCACGCTCTTCCCACTGCGACACGTGCCGGCACTCACGTGCTGCACTCCCGTGGGAAGGCTGTGTGTGAAGCGCAGCTACTAGTCCACTAAATGTAATTCCATCACACCCCCGCTCACTCTAGAATCGTGTTATAATGGGAGCGGGCGCCGTTATTAACAACCTCACTGATTTATATATTTCAAATTAATCATTTGATATCATCAGTCAATTAAATACTAATAGTGACAAATGGTTTCCCACCACACTTCATGACTGATCGTGATATCTGCCTATGACCTAAGTCGCATTTGCGACCGGATGCTTTTGGCTGTTGTGGTGTAGAGATTCAGAGAGAAGACAGAACTGGGGTTGGAACTTGGAGTAAGCTGCGGCTTAGTCAGCATTGCTCCAGCTGCTGTGACCGACGATAATTCAAGCTACAATGCGAAGCCCCTAATTCTGAGTGTAATACAAGTAGCTTTTCTCTCCCCAGTGTGTTCTATTGATTGCAGACAATATGTAATTACCTTCTGAGATATACTTTTCTCATCTTAACTCCCTCTACATGTGAAATGAACTGTAACAGACAAATTAGCTTTTCTTTCTTTTCTAACTCCTAACGTTCTTAGATTTCTTTTTCCCCCTGATTTGATGACCGCCTTATCCGATAGAGCCGGGCAATTTAGGATTAACAGCATGTTCTGTACAGCCCGATAAAAATAACATGCAGTCGGGTGCGGTAGCTAGAGTTATAAGGCAGGAATGCCACAGCCCAAGGGGCCCCCTCAAATCACTGCACCTCAAATCCTTGTCTTACCTAGTGAGAACCGAGAGCAGAAGCATCTCCACGGTGGTCCAGCCTTTGTTAGCTACTGGATTGCACAAGCATCTCAAGCATCCATTCCGGACTCCTTCTTTTCATTGTCTTAGGATCCGATTGTACATACCGAATACACTGTATTTTACAGGCATTTCACATGGTTTGCTAGTGACCTGCACGTCCCGTCGCAACGTCACTTGATTCCCTCAGAGCACGAGCGTCCCCAGCTCAGTTCTACTCCATCGCTCCCGTCCGGACCACCTTTGCAGAAGGAGCAGCCTCAGAGGGAGTGTTTGGCGCACCTGTCTTAAATTTCCGAAATCAGGGCACCTCAGCCAGGGCACGATTCCGGCATATGAATCCAGAGTGCTTGGGCTAAAAATGTTCTTGTGGCATAAGCACCGTATTTGCATTTGTACAGCGCCTTACAGTGCATCCAGGGGGTTGTCGAGAATTGACAATTAGATGAAACATCTAAATGCAAAGGCTTTTATCAGAGGACAGGCCTGGAAGGCCCATCAAATCCATTTAGACAAGAATTGCTGTTTCATTTTCAAAACCAATTTCACAAAGAATATTGTAACAAAAATAAAAAATGTAAAATCCCCTCCACAATCCATTCATCAAGCAAACCTATTAGTTCCCATTTTTCCTATTTCCTTTCTGAATCGGTCCCTTTACATCGTGAATATATGTATTTATACATATATTTATGCATGCATTTTTAAATGCTTAAACTTTTATTTAACATAACTCCATATTACTCTCTATGTTACTATGCTGTATTTATGATAATCTTGGCTAATACTTGCTCAATATTAAAGTGAATAGCTATAATATAATTAAACATATTTTTTCAATTAGTGTTGCCTTTTTGCAAAAATGAATGAAAAAGAAATGAAGTAGGCGTGGGATGAGAGGCTTAAAAACGTAACTGCCGGGGTTTTTTGCCTGTTAAGGAGAATTAGATGGAGAAATAAATGAAGACAACCCAAAGGAGAACAAAGGCTATCTATCGATTCAGAGTTTGCTGTGGCAAGGACGTCAGCTACCATCATTCAGCCTTGGAAGAGATACAAAGGCAGTGGAAGATGCGGGAAGCTTTACAGTGTCAAGAAGGGAAGGCTTTGGGTGGCTCTTGGTTGGAAGTTGGGAAACTGATTGGCGGGCTGACAGAAGGAGGGCATCTGTGTGATTAGTTTGGGGGCATACGTGCCATTTTGCTTGGTCCTGAATTGGAAGTGGAGACGGAAACGAGGGAAGCTGGCAGTCACTGACGAAATCCTGACCTTTTGGGCAAGTGGCTGCAGAGACTGTGGTATAGTTGCTGGGGAGGCATGGGTCAGAGCTCTGTCATTGTTACACAGGATCTGTCCATCGCCCATCTGTATCTTCCATCTCTCACTGGGTCAGTGTTGACATTCATCGCTTGCGGCCAACGCTAAGTTCAGAAGCCGTCTCTGAATCCTGGCAGTGAGCAAACCCTAAATGTCAAAGGATATCTCTGTGGTGAGATAGGACACCGCTACTAAATTCCTACGTTCCCACTCTGACAGCTATTTACTGAAATAAATTTATTAGAAATGGTTATTTAGTCCCAGTTCAGAAATAGTTACTAAACTGACCCTTTTGTACTTTGTTTGTCTGTTTCTGCTGACATAAATGTGGTAGTAAATTAAATCAATCTGGAGGTAGTCTGTGACGGTCTTTCCAGACAGCCAGAGGTGACAGCCCAACCAGTGACTGGCTTAGCATATCATATTGAAAGTCAGTTTGCAGTTTCGGTGAGGTAATTTTTCCCATCCATCCTATTTAAGATCCTGGGTTCACAATATTTTATCTCTTATCTTTTTAAAGTCATGAATAAATTTAGTGTGCAGTGTACATTTAAGATATATAATCCACGCACAGACAGATGACACAGAATCATCATAAAGTGAACACCCATGTCATCAAAACTCAGGTCAAGAAATCGATCAGGCTAGTTCTTTTGAGGACTTTGAAGCTTGTCTCCAGTTTCTTTCTCTGTCTCCCCCTAGAGCTAACCATGATGCTGATTTGTGTGCAGTGGGGAAAGAATCCATTGTCCCAAATGCCTGTTAGGATTTGTCTGCTCTGCAAATCTCGGTCAGTCCACGTGTTCCCATAAGACTCTCCTGTTGAAGCATCTGTTCCTTCCCGTAGGTGCTGCTGAAGTACGAAGTGAATGTTCTCATGAAATGCACTCTCCCCAGATGTGGTTTGGGAGGTCCATCGTTCACCAGCAGAGCACCTCCAAAGTGGAAGGGATTCCATCTGACTGAGAATCAGACTCCTGGGATTTAATGGTGTACCCTCCCCCAGTATTCATTCACAGGTGACAGGAATAGGAATCCTAATGAAGTCTGTTAGCCCAATATCAGAGACAAACCATAAAATATATAACCAATTCCTTTGGGTTTCCTTTTAAACTAATCCAATATAACCAGGGGTTCATTGAGCACTTCTCCCTGAAATTCTCCCAAATCCTGTGGCAGAGGTAGGGAGTCAAGGGGATAAGAGAGTACTCGTAGTATTATTTCTTCCCTGTTGAACCCACTGCGTCACTACAGGAGAGACAGAGAAACTACTATTGTCCATTTGACTGCTAAGGAAACTCAGAAAAGGCAAAGGCTGTCGCAAGGTAAAAGTATAAGTGACAGAACTGGAATTCTCACTCAGATTTCTAATTCTACGTCCTATACTCTTGGACCACTTACTCCTATACCATCATACTTTCCAATATCATCAAGAATATAGGAGAAGAAAAGCCATCTCAGTCACCTTATTTGAAATAGAAGAAATGAAGATTTCACTTCTTAGCTTGATCTAGGGCAAACTAGAACATAAATATTCCTAATTCACAATAAACGATTGAAGAAAAATGCATTCTCTGAAAGAGCTGGGATCCAGTCTCCACGAAAGCATTGCAACATCAAAGAATTAAGCTCTCGCTCATTTATTCATTCTTTCGGCATTTAACAAACATTGACTTCTTTAGACACCTATGGAATAAGCAGAATACGAATAATTAACGTCATTTTGGAAAGACGTAATTCATGCTCATTAAAGGTAAGCAGCTTAGCATCTCACAGAGCTAAGGACTGGTGAAGATTGGCCTGGACCCCGGTCGTCATGGATGCAAATCCAGTCCTTCCCACAGGACTCATCTCTTGAGTGCACTGGTTGTGCCTATTTCCTACCCCATGCTAAGTCCTTCCAGTGTCTATGAAGGCTTAAAACAGAAGTAGAGCAGAGGTTCTGTCCAGGTCTGCCTTTGCTCAGTCGAATTTCTTTCGTAGGGAGGGGACAGGGAACATGTATAGTCACTGTTGAAAACCAAATGCTTCAAGAGAGAAAGAGAAAAAGAAAGAGAAAGAGAAAGAGGAAGAGGAAGAGAAAGAGAAAGAGAAAGAGAAAGAGAGCTGTTATTTCAATGATTCAGTTGAGTGAACCCAACAAACAGTCAATGCTAATAAACCACCGAGTGTGTTTTCTAGCTCAAAATTAGGCTCTAACAAAATATAAGGAAAGTATAAACTTGGTCCTTTGCTTGGAGGGGCTTAAAAATCTTGTTTCAAAGGGAACAGTAATACACAAGTAATATAATGCAGCATATAAATTTTATGTCTTAGAAAAAGTGTTCTCTGACATCCGTAACCAATATTGATGATAAACTATTGGGCTCCCTTGGGCTCCAGGACTATGGTGTAGGCCCTCTGTCCTCATCTGGGAATTGAGACTCCCTGGGCGATCCACTTAGCTGCTATCACACAGTTCATGGGTGGTGGAGACCAGGATTTTTTATTTTTAACTTCCCATTCAAATCTCTGGCTCATGATTACAGTAAGGATATCCCCCTATTTCAACATTCTAGGTTTAAGTTCGTATCTTGGAGGAATAAGGGATGGTGGCTCAAGAAAGGAAAAATAAGAGAACAGGAGAAAGCACGGGAAAGAATGCATGGGGAGGTAGGAAAATGCTATGCCTCTGTTCTCACCCAGAAAAATGGTGTGTTAGTGCTTACAGGCGTTCGGCAGGAGAATGGTGGGTTTATAGCATTGACAAATCAATTGGAAATAACATCTTAACTAGAATGTAGGGGAGAAATAGATTTTCCCTGGTTTCCTCCATCTGATGCTTTTTTACATAGATGAAGAGGTTTCTTCAACTCTATTATGATATTGCTTTCTGAGTTTTCAATAATAAGTTTCTCCCGTGGCATCTTTGTATCTTGCAAAGTTGAAAAGCTTTTCCTGTGATGGCACTCTTAGAAGAAAGTGTAAAATGTAATTGCTTTGGTAACATTTCGCAGCAACATCAAGAAAGACTTTGATGTCCCTGTAGTTTCAAAACCCAAATAATATCAACTGTGTTTTCTGGACTTTTTTTTTTTTCCTGAGCCACATTCGTATTAATAACAAGGTGCTGACAGCTTAACAAATATTCCTTTGCATGGTATTCGACTGATATTTTTAAGAGCCCAATAATATATCAAATGGTGTGGGGGAGAGCTGATAAAAGTAAATTACCCACTGTTGACGGCCAGAGCTTTAGATCTCCAAAAAATGTTTCTAGCTCCAAGGTGGCTTTACTTCAAAGAGATGAAAATCACCCAAATGGAGTGGAAAAACTTCAGCTCTTTCGGAACCACCTTTCAATTGAGGGAAAAGAAAGGCATCTACATTATTAATCAGGAGAGGAAAAAAATCCCTTCGGCGTATGAAGTTCCACAGCATGTTTGTTATTTCCTGTGGACGCTGATGCTCCAGGAAGCCCAGCTAGGTGAGGATCCTAAACCCAAAACAGATGGTCTTCAAAACGATTGTACAGATTCTCTTTCATAAGGAAGCTCAAGAATCCTATAGGATTTATAACAAAAACTGTTCATACATATGAAAAGACAGATGTTTAGATGCTGCTCACCAGTCTTTTGGTTGAATCCAGAAAGAGCCATTAGCTGTGACTTTATTTTCAAGCAGTTGATTTATGTGGGACTTTAGTCTCAACTAATCAATGTCAAAATACTTTTTAAATGGAAATCACTTTTCCTCTGGGGTGCAGGATGGAGGGCGTGTGCTCAGAAGTCCAAGGAGTTAAGTCCCCTTTTGTATATATTTTTATTATTGCACCGACTTGACTTCTTTTTGTAATTATTTGTCGACGAAGCAAGATGCTGTTCAAAATTCGTATTTTCTGTTTAATAAGCAGTGATTAAACTGCCTATACATGTGGAGAAAGAGTAAATTCTAAAGTTTGACTGTGATTGTGGTTTTTAATACTGCTCCGAGAGGCATAAGCTGAGCTCTAATATGGAACCTATCACTCACTGGCTTCTGAGTTCATCTTGATCAGTATCAAAGGCATCTGGAACAATCCAGCTTATCACAAACCCAATGGAGCCCATGAATCAACCGAAGAGTTCTCGAAAATGTACTTTTCAAATTGGATCCCAGTTGTACAGAAACAGAATTTTTGAGAATAAGGCTTAGAGAGAAGATGTAGTTAAAAAAAAAACAACAAAGAAACAAAAACACACACACACACCTTCCTGAGTGATTTCACATTTCCTCACTTCTAGGAGAGAAAATCATACTCGTTTTTCTCAGTTGGTTAGACATTTACTCCCCTCAATTGATGCCATAACCTCAGGTTTGGAAAATCCTTGGCTTGGCCACGTTTTTCGTCTGTCCTGACACACGTCTGGTCGCACACGTATCCAGTCGGTCACGCCCCCTTTCACTTCTAAAACATGCTCGAGTGCATCTATGCACACACACTCGTGCACACCCACTCTCACACGCTCACATACAGACATGCACACACACACTCCCCCCACATCGATGCCATTATGCTATTAATCACATCGTTTGTGACTATGTGTATATTAACATCTATAATTACATAGGTATGTACATGTGTATAATAATCTTAATCAATTTGTTGATCAATTCATCCATTCGCAGGGACTTGATTTTTAATATTTTTCCATCAAATTCATGTCTTTAATGTGTACTGGTAATAAAGCACGCAGTGGGCGCAATTATAAAATTGGAATAATCTTAATAGATTTTTAAGAATCTATTCTTAATATTTAGGAATATATGTTTTCTTTAAAATATGATCACTGCTACATGAGAGTAGAAGCAACTCAATGAAATGCTAATCTAGACAATTAAATGCTAAATACAACATGTATCTGTCTCAGGTAGAAGATTAACTTGCCTTTGAAAATGATGCTCATGAGATTTATTTTTATTGATGGAAATAGTTGCATTATAAGGTTAATTTTAAAATTCAGTGTAAATGTATATATATATTATGATCTAATGGGTGCTTTTTTTCTTTCTTTCCTTTTTCCCTGCCTTACTTTTTCTTAATGCAAAATTTTTCATTCAATGTATTTTTTTAAAAGGAGCCCTACTGATTGAAAGGGTGTTGAGCCTCACAAAGTAAATAATCCCCAGAGACTCAAGTCAGAGGAAGGTGGTACCCCCTGGGGGAAAGGTAGTGACCAAGTCAAACCTCCCCTGAGCATGTCTAAAGTACTCTGGCGACCTTGAATTTGCATTTTGATGTCTGCCAAAGAGACAGGAAATAAAGACTAAGTTCTGCCCAAGGTGGGAATCCTAACAAAAAACTTTATGAAGACAAGATGACAAAGTCCTAACCCCTCAGCAGAAGCATGAGTGTTAAATAAACCCACGCTAAGGGAATTGCCTCTCTTGTCCTTTGACAAGAAAAGGAAAAGTCCTCTTTAATTCGTGATCAATATCTGACCATAGGTTCTGGTCATATATTTAACTGTCTGTAGCATGTGAAAACCCCAGGCTTTTCATTCAAAGGGTGTGTCACTCGTATTCCCCTGACGGCTGGTGTAAATTCAAAATCTCAGTGAAGCAGTGCAAAGAGTCTCAAAGATGCTAAAGATCTGAAGTACACGGAACCTCTAGTGGTCCTCCCCCTCACCTCCCTCCCTACACACATAAACATACACACGTACAATCATAGCCACGTACTATGAGAAACAGCGTAAATAACAATAGGACAGTCAGACCAGCAAAGATTTCAGGTGCAAAATTATGAAATACAGAATTTTAAAACAAGTTTTATTAAATAAGAAGTAAAGCAGATGTTTAAAAGCATAAGTAGCAAGACACTAGAAATATGACAAATCATTCTTTACAACACTTAAAGAGAAATTGCAGTAATCAAAACTAAAAGTTTTGAACTAATTAAAATTTATAAGCAAAATAAATGTACCAAGCAAAATATTTAGTAAAAGCAATAGAAAAAAATCGTAAACTGAAATATAATATGTAAAAAAAATTCAATATTCGACAAAGAAAAGAAAGATATGAAAGAGAAAACAAAATATAAAGATATACAATAGTCTAATCAGCATCAGAAGCAGAAAATAGGAACAAGGCAATTTTTTGGTAAGAGTGACTAAAGAATTGCTGAAAATGTAAATTTTAAAGCTCAAAGCTCAACAAACTCGAACAAGATAAATAAAAAGTAAATTAATTCTCAGAAACACCTTAGCAAGACTCTAGAACACTAGCTAAAATGAGAAGACATTAGATGTCACCTTGAGAAAGTGACGGTGTACTGACTGACTTCTTAGCATCGACACTGAGGTCAGCAGTCGACACACATGACAATGGGCACCCAAAACGCTCAAGGAATTTTACCCTCAATTAAAAATTTTGACAAATATAAATACATTAAAATTAAAAGCCTTTTTGATCAAAATATATTACAAAGAATAAAAGGAAATCAAAATTGAAAGAAGTGGCTCATCACACATATCTCATAAAGAATTCACATACAGAATATATACAAATACTCAGTGAAATAAAAAAAATGGATAAAACCACTATAAATAATACAAAATCACAAGAATGTATTTCCCAGAACAGTAAACAGTCATGAATCAACACACAAAATGTTGCCATTCCCATTAGTAATCAGAGAAATTCAAAGTAATCCCCAAATGAGCTACAAGTTCACATTTATAATGTCAAAACTCAAGATGCCTTCATTGCCAAGTGTTGGCAAAAACATAGCTCAACACGAACTCTGAGAGACTGCCTGTGAGATAACTAGTTGGTACAATTGCATCGGAAAACAGTTTAACATGTAATTATGCATTCCTAAAGAGTGACTTGCTTAATTTTCATGTGTTGGTACCTTATATAAATGGAAGCAGATAGAATGTATTGCTTTATGATTTATTTTACCCTCAATATTATTATTGAGATTCGTCCATGTGATTGCCCACAGCTGTGGCTTATTTTCATCGATAAGTAACATTCCATTGCACAGCTATACTAAATGTCTTTATCCATGGGCTTTTGAGTTATTTCCAATTTTATTGCCATCATGAAAAATGTTGCTTGAATACTCTTATAAATGTGTCTAAGTGTACGTGTACAAAAGTTTCTTTACGGTATAACCTTCAGAGTGAAATCACTCGATATAGGAGATACACGGGTATCACTAGATGATAGGAGATACATAGATAAAGCCAAAATGTATATGGACTGGGCACTGTTATGTGCTCGTCGTGTACCAACAATAATGAAAAAATGGATAACTCCTTGTTTGCATTCCAGTGAGGAAAGCCAGAGCTACCTGAATAAAATTTTGTAGTAGTAAGCGAGAAAATATGGGGAGAGTGATGAAGATTGTGGTGCAAGGGACTGATCTGTGAGCTCTGCGGACTGGCCAGTGGAAGGCCCACGGAAGAAAAGAACACAAGCTGAGACTGTAGTGAGCGAAGGAAAGAGAACGGTGAAGCCTAGAGGAAAATTATCCCAAGAAGACGGAAGAGTTGGCACAAAGGTGACAAAGAGGAAGTGACCCGGAAGTGGTTAGGAAAGGCCATTGCGTCTGGGTGGTGACGGGGGGTGGCGGAGATGACGGGGACAGGCTGGAAGGAGGGGGGCCGGGTAAGGGCTTCAAGTCCACCGAAAGTACAGGTGGAAGCCAATGAAGAATTCCGGTCAGGGAAATGATGTGGACTGATGTAAATCTTGTAGAAAGTTCTCCTCAGTTGTTGGCAGAGCGGAAGGGGCATTGCCAAAGTATGAGAGCGGGAAGCGCAGTAGGGAGTGAGGTAGGGTGTGGCCTCATCCAGGGTGAAGTTTGGGGCGTGGATGGTGCCTTGAAGGCTGAGTCCAAAGGACCAGCTGATGGTTTAAACATGGGGGTGGCGATGTCGAGGGGAAAAGAGAAGCAAGGATGGAGTCCAGAATCTGAGGTTAAGTAGGTGTAGGATGGTGTCAACGAAGAGATAGGAAAGTCCGGGACTTGTGTGGGAGGGGAGGTGGAGAGTCCTATTTTGGACTCGTAAAGTTTGAAATGCCCGTTCGACCTTCCTCTCTCATTGGACAATAGCTGAGAGAGTTAGCGTGTGGGGTCTCCTGGACCACAGGCCTTGGAGCCAGGTAGACACATTTAAGGCAGGTGTTTATCACCTACTTGTAGTGTAGCTTTGAGCATAACACACTTCCTTTCTCAGCCTTGCTTGTTTGTTTGTTTTCCTCATCCACAAAGGTTGTCATGAGGATTAAACGTGATGGTGTATTTTGCATTCTTGTCTCCTTGTAGATACTTAAAGAATGAATTTTGTCCCTTTCCTATATTTCCAACAAGAAAACCAAAGCTCAGAGAAGGAATGACATTGGTTAGAAATCAAACAGTTGCGGTAAAGGAAACACCCTTTCTATTGACTTTAATTTCAGTTAATTTTTAAAGCTCTCCTTTGTGTGCTTATACACCAAGGCAGGTAGACAATCACAGGTGACACATTTTGCTGTTCTCTGAACAGTGTCACCTGCTATGAGAGGTAAGCATTCTTGCATCCTAGAGACGCCTATGTGGGAGGGAACGAGAAGAAAAGTCAAGGCATGGCAAACAAAACATCAACAAAAACGTAAGGTGTGGTGGTCACATCACAGTGATCTCCAGTAGGTCAAATCCAACAGCCTACGGCAACCTGCAGTCTGAGAATCCAGCTCCACAAAGCAGAGAGAGAGAGAGAGAGAGAGAGAGAGAGAGAGAGAGAGAGAGAGAGAGAGAGAGAAAGAGAGCTCTCCTCCTGCATCAGCGCCCAGGGCGGCAAATTCCCTACCCCTCACTTTATTCCTGGGAGAAGAAAAACAGGCTTTGTTTGCTTTAAACTCCTACGCAAATGAAGGCCAAGTTAAGGGAAATGCTCACGGAAGAAAAAGGGGAAAACTGAACATGCAGTTCAGACAAAATGGCTACTTTTTGTGAAATGAGTTTTTAAAGCATTTCAAAATCCATTTCGATCTGTATCTCTGATTTTAAACGGCCCATGGTCTCGGATCGGTAGGCTTTGTGTGAGCCACTTCTTTTTCTCCCTTCCCTCCTTCTCCTCGGCTTTTCTTCCTCCATCCTTTTCTTCCTCCACCCCTTCCCTCCACCCCTTTTCTTTTTTTCTCGTCCTCTCTTTCTCTCTGTGATTAGTCCAGTGTTCCAAATGTGGCATTGCACAGAGCAAGTTGAGCGATCACTCTTCGAAAAAATTGTCTTACTCTTTCCCTTTATGGCACTCCGGAGGTTAAGTTTTCCCTTTAACATTTGCAAATGCAAACTTGACGTACCAGGAAAATGCACCATCTTAAGGCGTGGCATATACACCACGTGTCTGATGGAATGACGAATGTTCATTTGGGTTCATGTTCCAGTTTTATCTTTCCCTTGCACGGCCATCTTGGAAAAGCGACAATGAGTCTGTTATAGAAATGGGCCAAAGGCCGCCTGTGAATCAGCCTGAAATGGTCCCTGTGCTGTTTTTTTCCTTCGCCACTGGCCAGGACCATTAGATGACACTAAACTCAAATTATTACCATCCAATTTTTAAGAAATAGAGTGCGAATAAACTTAGTTTAGCCTCATGGGGCCTGAGTACCTTGCATGCCCCACAAAACTGCGCTGAGCGTCTGCTAACCACAGATAAGACAAACCCTGCAGCTCAACCTTGGCCGCTGCCTCCTTACTGCGCACTTAGCTCAGACAGTCCCCACTCACTGCCGAAAGATGGGGGCCGTCACCTGGACGTGCAAGCTCCCACTACAATCCCCTCTTCCACCCCGGGGGGCTCTTGCCCTGTCCCCTCTGAGTGGTGGCTTTGCGTCACTGGCTCCAGAAGGTCGCCTGCTGAGAGGGCCTCCTCTCGTGCAGCTCTGTGCAAGCACAGCCTGGGAAAGCTGAGTTACTGCCTTTTGGAGCTCTGTCTCATCCCCGACTAGCCCTGAAATCCTTGAACTTAGTCTCCTTCGTAAAATGAGGAGGTCCGGTTTACCCAGCAGGGTTGTTTGGAACAAGCCCAGTACCACACTTGAAATTTCACTGGAGGTCATCGAAGGTGGTGCCCCTGTCTTTGCGTCTGATTCATATGTGGCGCCACTTGTGCCAGAGGCGGGGGAAAAAAAGAGAGAAAAGGCGAAAACAATTTTTCCGTTATCTGCTTAAACGTGTTCAGATTGTCTGTGTGAGTCTAGAGAAACAGTCACGAGGGTGGACGGAGCGGTTTGGATCAGATGGCTCTTTCAAAATAATTGATTAGAATCTGCCAAACAGCTCTGAAGACGTGACCTTGAGGAAGGTGAACTTCATTTAGTGTCACTTTCCATAGGATGAGAGTATCTAAGATGACAAAGCGTCCCTTGCTGGGACAGGATATGAGAAATCTCTTCCAGATGCAGATTCCTGAATAATCGATGTCTCTCTTCCCCCTAGTGGCGGGACAGACGAGCAGGTAAGCAGAATAAGAATCTGTAGTCTTGCTTGGATGGGCAGGTGGCAGCCGAAGAGCAAGGCCCAAAGGGAAATCACAGGGAGAGTAACCATTCTGTGTACTGTGCCCCAAACACAGGAGACCTCTACTAGATAACCAAGGTGTGTCTCAATCCCCAAGTAGACTGAATTTAAAAGTAGTCAGATTTTTGTGGCCGCAAAAATGTAGTGGCTTACTAGAATCATGAGCTCACTTCCTCCCGGAAGCCGTGCCCAGCGTCCTGTCTGCCCGGCCACACTGGCTGCACCTGCAGCGTGTATCAGCTCAGCGCTTCCAAGGGGCTGCTTTTTGGTGCGCCCAACAGGGGGTTCATTTTTGGACTCCTTCACCTACCGGCTCTGTAATCTTCGAGAAGTTTTGCAACCCTTTTGAGACTCAGCTTCCTCCTCTAAAAAAAAAAAAAAAAATAGCAGTATATTATCAATAAAAAGGTATTTGGGGGGGAAAAAAGAGGAAGTCTTGGAATATTCAAGAAACAGCAAGAGATATGTTAAAGAATCCAGTGGGCAGTGGAGCAGGAATTGGTGGGGACTCAGGTACCTGGGAAAGGAGAGAAGGAAGGGGGTTGGGAGGAAAGACCCTCGCATGGCAGGGCGACCCTGAAGAAGTCTTACCTAGGTTGAGGGGAGCTGTATCAGGCTGGAAATGTCCAGGATGAAACTCCTGCCCCACCCCGTCCTGGGCTGGGAGTCGCCAGGAAGAGGCTGGCTTCGCCGTGAGTTGGTCCGACAATGAATCCAGAAGCGCTGGCACCCACTCAGCGTTGTCCGCTCACTAGAGTCCTTGTGGCAGGTCCTCCCACGAAGGGGGCCCGAGCAGCAAGCTCGAAGTCGGCCACCGCCCACTCGCGTGGCACACAGCCGTGTCCCCACGTGTGTGGAACAGCTCCTCCCTGCTACCCCGGGGACGCTCACGAGAGGAAGGTCAGGAGGCAAACCACGGCCACCACTGCGGCAGGTAGCCGTGTCCCTTTGTCAACCAGACTAGAGTAGCGGAGTCTTCTCCACGGTTTGGATATCATGAAGCGTTTCCTGATGAAACACGTCTGCGAAACACCATTCGGACCGGTGTCTCTTCTGCTGGACTTCTTGGAACTTTCCTTCACCGCTTTAATGAGTATTATGAAGAAGAGTAAGCAGCGTTAAACAAAAATATATTTCCCGGTAATGTCTTTTCCCCCCGTGGAACACCACTTCACGGCGTACCAAGGAGAGCTGTGTCTGCTGCTCCCTGGCTGCGTGATGACTCGCCGCGTGACCTGGACCCTCTGACGTTCTGCAGCCTCGTCTGGGAAATGGGAAGGCCAAGCCAGCCACGCTTGCCGATCTGTCTTCATCGGAGGATGGGGTGTGCACACGTGTCTATGGCGAGTACCGGGAGGCGAGCAGCCTCAGCGCTCGACAGCGGGAGAGGGCAGAGAGCCAGGGAGAAAACGGGAGCCAAGGGGGTCCTTGGCTCTGTGCCAGTCCCTGAACATTTGTCTCTGGTCAGCGATGAGACAAGTGCAGAAACGAGAAGAAAGTGTTTAGAGATTTCAGAGCGATGTGATGATGCCGTGACAGCCACGCCTGTGATCAGAGGACGCCTCTCGTGTTATTGTAGCTGCCAAAACAAGCAGGAGGAGAAACAAAACACATTGGTCCCCCCCCAACACACACACACCCCCCAGATCGTCTGAGAAGTTCTGCTTTCCGGCGCACCTCCCACTCGGAGACACTTGAATATGAGATGACCACGAGATGCTTTCTTTTCAGTACTTGAATACTCTCTGAAAAGCTTTCCGAAGCTTTAGCTTACTTGGAAGTGCCACAGTCGCGATGGGACATCTTCGACGTCTCACCGCCTTCCACGGGAGGACAGGGCGGGATGGTCTTTCCTCTCTTCCTTTCTGTTTCCATTTCTCTGTCCTCTGATATCTTTCGCCATCCCCTGCCCACAGCATTCAGTATCCCTTTGTTGGGTCCGTTCTCCCCTTCTGACACGCACTCAACGAATCTTGCCTTGGGTCGGCCCCCTTTTTGTTCTGTTTTGTTTCATTTTAAATCAGAGAGAACTCACGCAGAATCAGCACTGATGTGAATCTTACCTGCAGGGCTATCGTGGCTTGGGACAGGGCTGAGGTGAGTCCCAGGAGAATGATGGGAGAAATCACGATTACTACGTTTTAGCAGGGAGAGAGGATGTGATTTCAAAGAAAAAAACTAAGACACCAGATACTGATAATGAAAAGTAGACCAGGGCCCAAGTGAATATTCAACTCAGGGGATGAATCCGGTAGAAAATTCTTTTTCCGGAAGAAGAAAATGTTTAGGAAAGCAGGCTCAAGTTCAAGAGGCGTTCGCAGAGAAAAGCTTGCCAGTCTCTTTCTTCGAACGTTCTTTGTGTTGTCTTGCGTTTTTGTTTTTGTTTTTTGTTTTGTTTTGTTTTGTTTTCAGAGATCTTCTGGGTAGGAGTCTTCAAGACGATGAGTTTCAGTTTCAGTCACCTGTTCTCATTTATCAGGGAAAAAAAAAAAAAAAAAAAAAAAACAAGACAAAAACACTTGGCATCTACATCTCACACCCAAAGGTGATTGACAAGTGTGGAGAAAGTCCCAGATGGAAGATTAATTCGTGTCAGAGTGGGTCTTCCAGTTATTAGTAATAATGGCTGCTTAATGAGTGTGATTCCCTTTTTGCCTCACTAAAGAAACTGCAAATAGCTGAGTGGGTGGCTAGAGGGGTGGAGGGGGTGGGCCGTGAGCAGACACTGACGATTCGCTCCAATAAAGCTTCACCATCCCAGCGCAGAGCTCCTACGAGCCGATGATTTAGCAGTAGCAATCTTTCTCTCTGCTGACTAAAACTGAAATCCGAAAGATGAATGTTGCCCCTGGGCCATGCGCCTTTGAAAGATGCTTCCTCTAAAGAGTGAAGGAATTATTCAAAAATGTAAACCGAACTCCGCTTTCCCAAGTGTTTACATACATCGACATATAGCAAATGGCACGTGATTATCTGAAAAGGAATGTGCCTTGTTGCCGAAATATTTGGCACCCGATGCTATGTATAGGCACGGCTTTGCGAATCACTTTTCTGTGCTTTTTCATCCACGAGATGAACATATATATATATTCGATGAGAAAAACGATGGATACGATGGTTTCAGTGTGGGAAATAGCTATCCGTGAAAACAAACACGGATAGCCGCGACAATCATCTGCGTTATTTGGACCGGGAATAAAAACTCATACTTGAACTTGAAGAAGACAGATAATTGAAGTAGAAGTGTCTGACCCCTGATACAGAACCCACCAGTAACCATCCGTTTTATCTCACAGACGCATTCTTAAACACTTCTCAAAACTCTACCTTTATTTGCAACCCTCTCCCCCATTCCTGAGACCAGGGGAAATAAACTCAGTAATGTAACAACAGGTGTGTAAAAATTTCCCCCAAGCGGTAGGAATCATAGCATTGTATGGGTCCCTAGTGACGTGGGACTGGCATCGTTTTATTTGTTATAGAAGAATATTTTAAAAGGACACCATCCGCTATCATCAATGTTTCGTAAAATAAATGACAGCTTTAGCACTGGAGAAAAGTTTTAGGAGACAATTTCTAAATGTGTTGTTTTCAGCTGAATGCACTGAATTCCGTGAAAACAGACAAATTCCGCCTTGTCTTAACCGTTCTCATCTGGCTAGAGACCTGGGACACCCTCCTCGAGGAGCCGCAGTGTCAAGCAGAGCCTCCGATTCTCACGTACGCTTCTAGCAAGTTCTCCCAACTCTGTTTTCCTCACCCCGAGTGAGTCCTTACTACAGTCAGCCAAAATGATCTTCCTTCATATGCACAGTACTCACGGGCTTCACACCCCTGCCAGCGTGCCATCATACTCAGCTTAGAGCTCATACTTTCTCTGAGACAGATAAATTCTCTAGGTTCTTGGGTCCGTGTTCCCGTGCTTTCCCAGCTTGCACTGCGAGGGGTCCCACGACATCCGCCTGTATCTGGCCACCCAGATCGGCGTGCTTCTTTACTCCCTTTCGCTTTCGAAAGGCTCTTCCTGCTCTCTGTCCTCACGGGAAAGTCCTCCCGCAGCCTTTGTGTCTCCAGCCTAATGCAACCTCCTTTGCGCTGGTGCCCGAGGCTGCGTTTTACTCATTCATCGGTGACTGTTTATTGAGCCTCTGCTGAACGCCAGGCGTTGTAGGATGGAGCAGAAGACTGAACAGCTGAAAACCCCCATTTGTGTGGAACTTACATTCTTACACGATCTCTTCCTTAAGTTGCCACTGCATCTGGTGGACAATGCCGTCATAGTATGGGACCATATGACCTGTCTTCCAAACAAAAACCTTTGTGAGAGTAAAAGGGATGCTATTATTTATTCCTACAGGACAAGTGTAAACCATCAGGCTGCATGGTGAACTGGGATGTTCGACTACCCAACTGTAGAACGTCAGCATCGGAGACCCCCCTAGGGACTATGTATGCATGGCATTCAACATGCACTGGGGATGTGGTTGGCAAGCAAAAAGATCTTGACTTATGAATAAGAAAATGAATGAATGAATGAGTAAATGAATGAATGAATGAGTGATAAAATAATCGCAGCTCTCTAATTTTGCATGTGTAGACACTGGTGTGTCATCCAGTATTAATCAGAAGGGGTTTTTTTTTGTAGAATACAGGTGACAAAAACACAACACAAACTAACAGAGAAAAGAAATATATCTGAAAATTCAAAGGGATTAGACTCAAGTATGGCTAGATGTAGAAGTTCAAATAATGTGATCCAGTTCCCTCTCTCTCTCTGTTTTCCTCTCTTCTCCCCTCCCTCCCCCACCCCCACCACCATTTCTATCTCTCTCTACCATCTCCATCTCCATCTCCATCCCTATATCTCTCTTCATGTTCAGCCTCACTTCTCTCTGCTTGGCCTCATTCTTAAACAAACTCTCTCCATTTAGAGGCCAGAGGCCTCCAGAGGCTCTAGGCTTCCTGGATTGTTAGAGCTTATGATCCCAGAGAAACAGAATTTCTAAGAAGAGTTTCAGGGAAAGATTGAACAAGGGCTTTGATTGGCCTGACTTGCATAACTGGTTTGTTCTGGAAGCAGCAATGAAAAAATGATCTACTATTTACTTCGCACTTACTTTGCATTAAGAATTGCCCTAAGACCTTTGCATGGCTTCTCTCCTTTGGTCCTCACTGTCACCTTATGTGCCAAGCATTGTTGCATCTGAAATTCTCAGAATTAACCGTGTTGTCTCAGAGTGGGAATAGAATCATTTCCAAAAGAAGATATGCTCAGAATTAGAGGAAAAAAAAA
>CM053513.1:87666953-87689714 GCA_028627145.1 Eidolon dupreanum
AGAAGTGTCTTCTGAGCACTGAGGGATCACCTCCTCGTTACGAAACCTGTCCCCCATCGTCCCCGGCTGGCTCAGGGTGTCTCTGCACGACTGGAGGACACGATTTCCTCGGAGCACCCAACATGCACGCCTCCCACAAGGAGGGGAAACGGAGCTTATTAGCGATCGCATCCACACTAATTACGAGCAGTGATAGTTTAGAAGACCTGACTTTCTACTCTTCTCAGATCTCGTCAATTCCCGTTACGGGATACCGCTCAGGATATTTCTCATGAAAGGCTAATAATTGCTCATTATTCAAAGGATTCAATTAAGGGGCCTTTCATCAAAGGATCTTAAGCACTTGCTGTGCTCCTTCAAGGGTAGCAAGGGTGTTTACAGAGGGAGCCGAGAGAAGGGGGCGGCGTTGGGAGGTTAAGCATGTGACACACTGTACCGGGAGCCCGCTGTCCGCAGGGAGACATTACAGCGAGGCGAGCTGGCCTTCGACACTCTTGCAGAGACTGTATGCCATCTGCTCTCTGCACGGCGGCTATGTGTTTAAGGGTTTGAGGACCCTAAGGAAGTCTGAAGTTGAGAATGAACTGACCGTGTGTGCAGAGCAGTCTGTACTCACCGCAAAGGGTGAGCGTGGAGAGTGGGAAAGAATGACACGTGGGGTCCGTGGTCTGGGCTTCGGTTTTCCCACGGACCCGCTCTGGAAGCCTCAGCTTTTCATCCCTCACCTGCATCTTTTTTTTTTTTTTTTTTTTTTTTGGTTCTCCTTTCTTTCTCTCCTTCTTCCATCCCTCTGATCCTTTGCTAATGTCTATAGAAGTTCTTTTATGTCATTTCAACGTATGTGTTTTGGGGGAGAGGGAACCAAACACAGAAATCCCCAAATCAGTAAACTGCTCGATTTTGATGATCGGAGTGAGAAGTCCAGGGGAGGTCGGTCCGTGGGACGGAGGAGAGCACTGCCGAGCGTCCCTGCCATTCCAGTTTTCCTGGCTTTGTCAACACATCCAGCGACACTCGCACTTGACCCCAGGCCGTATGGGCGATCACTCTGTAATCACGATGTGTCTGTAGGACAGACTGCCCTCTTCTATTTCCCCACTGAGAAGAGGCTATTTGTGTGTTTCTAAATATTCGAGCATGTTAACCCCCACATCTTATTTTGAGGGTCTTTTTTTCTGGTGTCACCTGGGGCAGTAATTACTATGTCTGCCAGAGTCCAAAGAGTAAAAAGATGGCATGCTCTGGATGGAAAGTTTGAGGAGAAATTAAGAAAGGGACTCATTGCAATGATGTGGTCAAGATTTAAGGAGGATGACAGGAGTCTGGGAACAGTGATAAGCTATTGTCACCTGGGGGTCCAAAGGGACAAGGAGAGGGTGTGGCACCAGCTTCCAAACAGGTCATTGCTGGGAGAGGACAGTCTGGCAAGCACATTGGTGTAGCCACCGTGGAAAACAGTGTGAAGAGTCCTCAAAAAATTTCAACTACCATAAGACCCAGAAATTCCTCTTCTGGGTATTTATCCAAAGAAATTGGAAACACCAGTTAAGAAAAATATATGCACCCTTATATTCATTGAAGCATTATTTACAATAGCTAAGAAAAAGAAGGAAGCTAAGTGTCCATCAATCGATGAATGGATAAAGAAGAGGCGGTATATATATACAATGGAATATTACTCAGTAGCAAAAAAGAATAGAATCTTGCCATTTGAGACAACATGGATGGACCTAGAGGGTATTGTTCTGAGTAGAGTAAGTCAGACAAAGACAAATACCATATAATTTCACTTATATGTGGAATCTAAAACAAAAACAAAAACAAAAACGAATGAATGAATAAAAACAAAATAGAAACAGGCTCATATAGAGAACAAACTGATGGTTGCCACAGAGTTGGGGGTGTGGTGATGAGTATAAAAGGTGAAGGGGAATAAGAAATACAAACTTCTTTAAAATAAATCACAAGGATGTGAAGTACAGCATAGGGAATATAGTCAATAATATTTTAATAACTTTTATGATGACAGATGGTTACTAGACTTATCGTGGTGATCACATCATAAGGTAGGTAAATATTGCATCGCTATGTTGTACACCTGAAACTAGTATAGTATTGCATGTCAACTATACTTTAATAACAACAAAAAAAAATGCTAGGGCTTTGATAGAGGGCGACCCAGCTCCAAAGGTGTCAGGACAATAAGAACTCTGTCTTCACTCTCGTGGTGCTTTCCCTGCCTTACCCGCTCCCCCAAAAAAGCCCAAACACAACCCCAAGCCTGAGGCATGGCCACTCAGACTAATAGACCATTTCCAGAAACCCCTCAGGGCACAGAGAGCATAAGCAAGAGGCAGGGCTACCCCTGGCGCCCAGCCCAGCCCATGATAATTCTAAACTTTCCCACAAGTGGATAGAAAAGGTAGAGGGACATGCTACCTGTGCAAGGTGAATGCAGAGCGTCGCCTGGGATTTAAAATACGTGATGTGAAGAACACAAAAGAAAATACTTTTCGACCTTGAGAAAGAGAAAAAGGACATAGACATGGGAAAGGGACACCTTTTAGCTATTTGAAATTAGAAGTGGGCAGTAATCATTTCCTGGCCTCAGCACGTTTCGGGTGTGAAGCAAGGCCCGAGAGACAGAAAGAGCCAGAACCCTGACATTTTAGAACTGTTACTTGAGAGAATGATTGAACTAATTCTGCACAGGCCAAAAGAATGGCCTTGGAGAAATGGATGACAACTCTTAAGAGCGACACAGTCAGGCTCACTTATGTTGGCAGGACGTGGGCACAGGAGTTAGCTGCCTCACAAAAACTTTGACATAGAGGAAATGAATTACCCTCTGAGAATTTAAGTTAAATCAGCACTTAGCAAATGTGATTTTCTAGCTCTGGCCTGTGAGAGAAAAGCCCGACCTGGAATGGCGAGTCACTAAAGGCGGGGAATAAAAACATCACCATGTACCAAGGATTTGTTGTGTGTCTGTGAGGTACTTTTCACTCATAGTGTCATTTAATCTTCACAACCACCCTGTCCATCACCTTCATTATTTCTATATTATTTATGAGCTTCCTGAATGCAAGTTAAGGGGCAGAGAAACAAATTAAATGCTGGTCCCCCTGGCTTTGAAGCATCATTTGGGGAGACAGAGCTGGAAAGCAACTGCAATTCAATAAAAATAATAATAATAATCTAGTATGTATCTTTGATTATAATGGTGATAGTCTCTCCTATTTCTTTGCTCTATCTTCTGTACACAAATGCTTGAACGTGGCAGACTTTTATAGCATTTTCCAGGAGGCAGATATTGGGAACCCATAGTGTAGTGGGTTGAATAGTGGCCCCCAACAGATCTGTTCCCTTAGAAACATAGAATGTGACCAATGTGGAATAAAGGTCTTTGCAGATACAAAAAGGTAAGAATCTCAAGATGAAATCATCCTGGATTAGGGTGGGCCCTACATCCAATGACAAGTGTCAATCTAAAAGACACAAAAGGAGATGACAGAGAAGAGGACACAGAGAAAAAGGCCAAGTGAAGACAGAGGAAGAGAATGTAATTATGCTGTCATAAGCCAAAGAATGCCAGGAGCCACCAGAACCTGGAAGAGGCCAGGATGGATTCTCTCCAAGAGCCTTAGAGGTGACATGGTCATGCAGACACCTTGATTTTGAACTCTAGCCTCCAGCACTATGAGAAAAAAGAATTTCTGTTGCTCTAAGACAGAAAGTTTATAGTAATTTGTTATGACAGGTCTGGGAAACAAATCTGAGAACTTTGGGGACACCAAATAAATGGTCTTCTCCATGGAAGATGAAGGAGAGGGGAACTCATTATCTTATTCCTGAGGCTTATTCCTCTGTCACTTACCAGCCAAGTGACCTGTGGACAACTCTCACAGAACCTGGAACCTAGCAGGTGTTCAATTTATGGAATGAATAAATGAGAAAGAGTTCCACATTGGTAACTCTAGGGTTGCCTTCTAGTTATTGAGCACATAACAGTTTCTAAACACTGTCCTTGGAACATCACATATATTTTCCCTCAACTTGAGAAGAATATGGCAAGGCAAGTCTGAGTAGCTCCATCGGACTTTCGAGAAGACCAAGAGGAAGTTTGAGCTGTTAACTCCTAGTTAATGGCAGGTCAGACACAAAACATGTGTGTTGTTCCAAAGGCAGCCTTCTAACCTCTACACTGCAGTGGGTCCCATCTGATCATGGAAAGAGACGGCTCTAAGGAGAGAGTACGTTCGGTCAGATTGGGACATATCGAAGTTGAAAGCTAAATTCTTAAAAAAAAAAAAAAAAAGTGTGAATTTTAGCAAGGAAAAGCCACTCTGACCCCCAGACAACCTTCTAATATTGCTATCACCTATTTTTTTCTAACCTTGAGGAAGGACTTTGGTAGTCTAAGACAAGCCATCAGGGGAGTTGGCTGTCTCAGCCGGCAGTGGGATCCCCATTTCTGGAGATAATTGGGCACTAGCTGAACACCTTGGACACATGACCCCAGAGCTCTGAGATTCTTTGATTCTATGAGACCACCTCAGGTGGCTGATTAGAGGATCAAAAGACAGAGTGATTGTTAAAAAAAGCTTGATGAGCACTCTGCTATAGATGAGAATAAATATTAAATAAGTTAGTATTTTAAAATGTTCCCACATACTGCCTGGAATAGTACACGTTTGATATTTGCTGCTTAATTATCTTTTTTTCAAAGCTTTTTAAGGCAGTTTAGTATAATAAGGGTGTATCTCATATTTGAAAACATTTGAACAACATTATAATACGGACTCAGGAAATTACATAAATCCTTTGAGCTGCATTTGTGAGAATTAAATAAGATAATGTTTGAAAATTCCCACACTGTTTCTGACACATAGCAAACTTGCAATAAATGGTAGTCATTTTCTTATTTGAAGAGATGAGCTGTATAATATCCAGTAAAAAAAAAAAAGCCACAGATAACATCTTTTTAAAAATCTTGCAAAGAATATTCATGGCAAAGAAGCAATGCTCAAAATATAATGCTAATTAGAAAAAGCAGCATGTCTTAAACAAAGACATTTGTGAAAATTGGGAAACATTAATCTTGAAAAAAAACTTGAAGCCAACATTTAATAATGTAAATTTGTTATGTTTAGGTATATCTCTGTTTATAAATGTAGGGTCACATACATGATCTACAGATGTGTTCTTATGTAACACATATAGGCGTTTACATACAGATGTGCCAAATTAAAAAATATTTATTAATTGCTTATAGTGGCTGCAAGGTAACCTACTTAAAAAAATACTTCTATATAAATAGTGTGACATTTGTAGGTAAAGTTTAATATCTGTGGGTAAATTTTAATTTAAGTCCAGGCTGTTATTGAGCATTTAAGTATGTATATCAAAAAGCATTGCCTTTAGAGTGCTTACATGACACTTATAATATTGTGAAAATTTACATCAGATGATGTCTCAATTAGCATAAAGATTGGTTGACGTTTTTGGTGAAGGGAGTAATGTTCGAGATGATAAGGAATACTGTACAGGATCCATCACTCTTCCATCAATATGGCAAATCAAGCTGTCTAATGTCACCTATGCAGCATTCGAGGTCCAGGATCTCTCTAGTCCTAAATCTACATGACACGTAGGGCCATCACCCAACCCAGCCACAAGCCCAGTGACTCTTATGTCTAAATATCTGTTTCCACCTTCCATGGCAGGTGACTGACTGCTCTCGGGGAGCAGAAGTAGATGGGAGAACTCCCTGGGCTACAGAAAAAGTAAATGAGATAGATTTTGTGTCTCTGTGCAAATTCTTATTCTACATCTCACAGAATTTTGTAGAACTCTTGTTTCATTGTAACAAAGCACGTGACAATGAAATTGAAAGAGATGTAACATACTTTTCTAATTTCTAAGGAAAGAGTGCCATCAATATATACCCACCAAGCATTTACCAAGAAACATATGTCATATATGCCTTAAATTTTGGAAATATAGATAATGTTATTTTATCAATCAAGTATTATAATGTGTCTTAAATTAACCATTTACTATGTATTTGCCTAAGTTTCAAGACTTGTTGGCCACCCTGTGCATGTGTGTATGTATATACACACACACGGACACACGCACACATTCTACACACACTCAAAAAAACTAGAAGGAAATGTATCAGAATGTTCAGAGATTACCTCTAGGTAATGCTAGTTTTGTTCTTGATTCTTTTTATTTTCTAAGTTCCCTTCAATTAAGAAAATTTAAAATATATATAATAAAGGATGTAATAAATACTATAAAAATCTGCATTCGCACTTTATTGTTGCAGATTTGCTCAAAGGAAACAGATGGCTGCTGGTCCTGCGACATTCCGTCTTCTAAAATTAGAGCCAGTGACTCTGGTGTAATCCACTGCATGAAATGGATTCCAGATTTTAAAAAGCAAATAGGCCTAATGGCAAAGCATTAACCCCGTCTGGAGGAGCCGGGGTGGATCCGATCAGCCCAATCATTTCTACAGTGTCATGTGCTGAAGGCATAGTGTGTTCCAGCTGCGTGCAGGGCAGTTTAGTAGAAAGACACATCCCTGTTCTTGTAGAGCTTTCAGATGAGTTGCCAGTCTTGACTGCAACGCGGGTTTCCCTTTGTAGATGAAAGTTCCACAGAGGCAGAGATCCCCTGCTCTGCTCACGATGAGTCTTGTAGGTCTCTCCCCCACCAGTTGTGTCTCACAGCAGGTGTGAAGTGAATATGAGTCAAATTGAAATAGAAGAGATTTACTGAGGAAATTCAAACTACTGTAAATCGGTTCACCAGGACTCTTGAGTGCCTGATGCCAGGCCTCGGGTTAAGTCCAAGATAAGAGCAGCACATGGACCCTGAGCTTCTGAATCTCATGTGCTCCCTGGAGAGTCATGACAGTGTAATAAGTGAAAGGACAGAGTTACATACAAAGTCCACGATTAGCTAAGTGGTGGGAAAGGTTGATGACCCAAAGGTGAGAGGTCATGAAAGACATCATCCTGAAGGTTATTCCAGATCTGGCTTAGTAACCAATAAAAGTCAGCCACGTAAAGGTGGGCAGGGTCCCGGGAAGATATTCCAAGCAAGAAGAAGTAGCACGTGTGACTACAATGGAGGTGAAAACAATAGGGAAAATTTCAGCAATTGGCCATTTAGACTGATTAGAGCGGTGGAAGGTCTGTGAGCCATGGCAGGGAGCTAGACTTTTATCAAACTGCGGATGATGGGAGCCATGGAAGATAGATGAGCAGAGGAGTAGCTGATGAGATATATTTGCAGTGAACCTTTTGGGCATCTCTAGGAAAGGTGTTCTCTGGGGAGAGATGGGAGGAAGGGAGGCCAGTAGGGAGGGTGCAGAGTCCTTCGGAGTAGGAGATGGTGGGCTAAGGTTGTGGGGAAGAAAAGAAGTGGGTAGGATTAAGGGATATTTCTAAAGTCACATTAATATAATTTTTGGCACCGTTCACTCAACAAATATTAGTTGAGTGACAGAATAACTCGAAATACATTAAGTACAACAGTCATATCAGGTTATTGGAGGAAATATTTTGAAGACTGTCCTATCAAAGTAGTGCTTCTGAAAGACACTACACAAAATGCATTTTTGTATCATGATGCTAAATCATATCTTGTCCTGTTGCATAATAATATCAACAATAATTATATCTATCTCCTAATCTTTATAACATATAAGAAACTCAGTTGATCATCTTTAGACTCTATGACTGAGAAAGATAAGTCATGACTGTTCTTATTTTAAAGATAACATGAGGAGAATTATTCTTAGACAAAGTAAAAAAAATTACATGATGCCAAATAAAACATAAATGATGATGTGTACGTGTGTGCGCATATTTAGTTTAGTTTTGTTAATGTCATTCCACCAGGCTAACCTATTAAAAAAAATCTTGATAAACTGTACCCATGAGAGAACTACAGCCTAATTTGATCATAATTAGACCTCTACAAGAAAGCAGAGTTACAAGACCATTATAAAACTTCACATAAAATATAACTTTTTCTTCAATCAATTTTATCTGGAAGAAATTTATTTTTTCAATTGTAAAACATGATGTAGGGCACCGATGAATTAATCATTCTATGACCTGGGCTGTGTTAACCAGAATTTCCTTCTCTCATGAATTCACTTCCATTAGCTTGACAAAATCAATTATCTCTCTGTCAAGATAAGAATAGTGCACCCAAACAGTATAGTTTTAACCTAACAGAGTGTTTTAAAATTTTTTAAAATAATTACTGGGGTTTTGTTCTTGAAAATACCCCTCCTCTTGGACGTGTCTGCAACAGATAAAATCATAAGTTCTAGCTGATGATTGAAAACAGAACAGTAAAGATAAAATAACTCAGAGACTTACTGATTTTTCTTCAATTGATGCATCAATGGACAAACCTGAAAATAAAAACATCCTAACTTTCTCCACTGAACACACTTTCAAACTTCATCCACTTATGTCTTCCAAACTTTTGCCCCCTATTATCCTTCCTTCAGTCAACGGCCATGATAGTCTTTTGGAAACAAATATTAGAGTGTGTTTCTCCTCAAATTAAAGTCCTCCTTTTGAGTGATGAGCACACAATGCAATATGCATATGATGTATTATTGAATTATACACTTGAAACCGATTTGATTTCATTAACTAATGTCACCCCAATAATTTTAATTTAAAAAGTAATAATGAGAAAAATTAAAATGAAAACAAAAAGGCCTCCAGTGGCTCCCATTTGATTTGAAATTGGATTTGAAGCCATTGGTCTGGCTCTCAAAGCTTTGATTGCTCTCTCTGCCTCCCTCTGAAACTTCTGCACTCTCCAGTCTGCCTTCCACATCTCATCTCCGCCACCCTATTCCTGACTCCTTCCTGAACACCCAATATCCTTTTTGTATCTTTGTACTTTGTACACCCACAGTTCCAAGCTTTCAGTAGCTGGAATCAGCAGAACTTTCTACACATTTGGAAGTAAGGAGGAGGGAAGGAAAACATTGACGGTAGCATTATGTTTCTAGTTTGTCTTTCTTCAGTTAAACAAAAACATTAACTCGTATAGAAAACTGGAAACACTAGTGATGAATTAAGACTGTTTGGGGCGCTACAGTAATTATGTCATGATGATGACTAAGTTTAATTTAATTGTGGTTTGCTCATAAATATCAGCCTCCTCTCTCACATCCTAAAGTAGAGAGCTAAGGAGATGTTCTAGGGTAATACTGGAGCATAAGCCATGTGATCTACCCCAAACTAATTAGGACAGCATGAGCCCTGAGAGAAATGAAGGCCTACATTCAGGATGTTGACCAACTGACCAGAAAGGACCCAGTGAATGTAAGGCCAGGGGTAGACCTATGATCTCTTGGTTGGAGAACACAAACAGGTACTTTCAAAACCTAAAGCTAGGCCATTGGAATTTGTTCACAGGTATGGGAGGTACGTGGAACTAAGCATACATTGCAACAGGAGGACCAAGTAGCCAACGAGCCTAATGGCATATGAAAAATTCAAAGGAGGTGATCGAAGGAAGCCAAGGTAGGTAGAAAGCTGCAGGAGAAGAAAACATTTGCAATGTGTGTAGCAAGCAGCAACTATATCAGGGATACATAAATACCTCCTGCAAATCAATAATAAGGTAAAGACAGATAACTCAATAGAAAATTGAACATGAAATTTACAGAAGGAGGCATACAAAAGATCAATAATGTATAAAAAGCTATTCCAGCACAGCGAAACGCAAATCCAGACAACAGCAAGGTACTATTCCTCACCCACTGATTTGGCAAAAATGGAAAGATTAATAATAGCTATTTTTAGCAAGGGTTTGGAAAACAGACTCTCTTACATTGCGGTAGAAACGTACAGAGCTGATTCAGAGGGTAGGTTGGCATTAGGAAACTATCTAATGGCTATTAATAGGGAGGTGGCTAATAATTGTGGACATTGTATAGAACACTGTGTGGCCTCTAAAATAATGAGGTCAATCTATATTAACACATAAAGCTCTCAGAGATTATAGTTAAGTGAGAAAAACACTATGATTCCACTTGGTAACAAAAATCATCGTCCAAAAACCCTACAGGCAGCGCGCCACCATGTACGTCAAGGCTTTTAAAACTGGGCTGGAAAGACAAGAGACACTGTATCGGCAGGGGGCCCACGCAGGGAGGAGGGACCTGAGGCGGGGGCTTAAGGAGGGGTCTTGTTTAATCTGAAGTGTTTGAATGAATTTCTACTGGACTGGACAAGTTACAAAAGAGAGGAAAGGTGCATCATGTAAGGAAAGAAACAAATGTATGAACAAACGTGTCAAAGGAATGAGAGTACATACTCTAGCCTTTAGTTCTTTAGGTGTCGTGTGAAACTTCTAACAGTTGCTTGCATTAACATCGACTTGATTTATTTTCAAACATTAATTTTAGAAAATGAAATTAGAAAGCTAAAAAAGAACAAAAGAAAGCAATCAAACAGCATTTACATATAACCTGTGAATGTGAACATGGAGTATGAAGTAGTATTTTCTAGAAAACTTAATGACAAAAAATAAATGAATACAATGGCAGCCATCTGGACAGTTCAAGCTGTAATATTCTGTGTGCCTAAATTATTTGTAGTAAGTATAGCCATCTCTTTTTCTCTATATCCAAGATGCCAATTACTTTTTTAAAAATTAAAAGACCAGGATGCTGGGATCTCAATGCTAAGACTTGGGGTTTGCCCAAGTCCATAACATTTTTGTAGATAAATAGATAGCACCCTAAATTGTAAGCTAAGAAAATTTTGGTTACAGACAATGGAGTAACCCTTGATGAAGTGATGAAGTATTGAAGTGGAACAAAGAGAGAATGAATTGGTGGATGAAAAAGTGACTCACACAAGAACAGGAATAACTGAGAAACTAATCTCAGAGCTAGGGTTTGTGTAAGGATCTGGGTAAAGGTGCTACGAAAGTGTACATCACTTATTGCTAACTTAAGAAGCTATAAAAAGAACCACATGTGTTGAGTTCTTGTAACATTTTCAGTGCTATTCTAATCATACTAACTCATTTATTTTCTCCCAACAATTACCATTATGTCCATTTTACATATCAAGAAACCATCAGTGAGCAAGATGTAGAGCTGGGAGCCAAGCCAAGCGGTCGATTTCCGGGGGTCGCATTCTTAATTACCATGAAATTCTGTCTCTATTATGTGATCAGCAAAGCTCACGTAGAGTTGGCGAGATGGCGGCTCAGTCAGTGGCCACGTATCCTAGCCCCTCTCTGGTTCCGTCCAGTGAACTGGACAAAGTGATACATGCGACTTCCAGAGCTCACCCTTCAGAACTCTCTGCAGGGTATTTCAGGAGCTCTCGTCCCTCACGTGCCCAGAGGACGTCAACGTCCCGGATGGCCTTGAATGTCACATGGTGACACCAGAGTCTCCACCAGCGTGGATTCCTGGCTGGCGGTGTGGAGCACAACACCTCTTTCAACCCCACATCTACCTTAATACATTTTTCTCATAATAAAATATCGAGATTTCAAGACTCATCTAGTAACAACTAGCGTTACCATAACTAATGCATCCAGACATGTAAAATGTACTAGAAAAGTACAGATAAATTGGATGTCTGAGGAAATCTTCCCGCTACAGGTGACATCTGAAATTAAAATGGAAAATCAACTAAAAACTTCTTGAAAATGTCTCCCATAGTTGGCTGTATTTTAAGAAGAACCTGGGTTTGGACTTAAAGGGCTGTGAGTAGCCAAAGATCGAGTGCTGGAGTTTTCCTAGGCTGTTCAGAATACGTGCACCCACGGGAAAGCCAAATCCCGAAGGGAAATGATGCTGCCATCTTTGTTTTTCTGTTCTGATCCAAGTGGGTTAAATTCAGCATGCTTTCCCGGGTACCACTGTTTGCTCAAAGTTCTGTGCTAAAGCCAGTGGCAAAACACACAGGGAAAAGTTAACCTTTCTTCTCTCAAGGACTTTCCAATTGAAGGATGGAGGCATGGACTTGATCTTAAAGTAGGGGACGGGAGATGGTGTCAGCTTCTTTTGCATGAATTGGCATTCTCTTATGAATTGGGATATAGCTGATATGAACAAGAGCCAAAGAACATTTTGAGTGTCTGTATACCAGATATCAGAGTGATTTGGGCAAGAGAACCTCATTTCATCAACTCATTAATTATTTCTTCTGAAATTGTAACTTGTCAGTGAAGAATCGATTCAATTAGTTTATATTGATTGACATTATATGCTAAACACATTGTCGTATATTGTACTACATAAGCCTCAAGTGGTGTTTCTGAAACTGACATTATTATAAACATTTAAAAGGAGCTACATGTGGCTCAGAGTTAAGCTGCTTGTCTAAATCTACCCAAGCAAGAAGATTCAGAATGGGGATTTTAACCTACTATTCCACCACAGGCTTCCAGAATGGTGTCCCCAGCTGCCATCTCACCCCTACCCCATTTCCTCCCCTGAACTCTATCTCGCTTTTTAAAATCCTCTTCCAAGTAGCTGTTTTCCTTCTGAGCCTCCTTTACCTGAGATTGAAGTCTCAAGACACACACTCACCTTACTCTGCTTCCACAGACCTGGGAGGGAGGGAAGAAGGGGGAAACAGAAAATAGCTCAGCAGATGTTTCCGGAAAAATTTTTTTTAAGTGCAAGTTGCTAATGTGGAAGTTTATTTTGGGGGCTGCCAGTGTTAGCAGATGTTTGAGGAGACAAGTACCTGCTCAGACGATTATATATAAAAATTCATGGCGGCTTTGCATAAAGAGTCAATCTTTTTTTAAAAAAATATAATAGAATTTCTTATACAGATTCAGTATGCTTCTCCTAGATCCGTTCTTGGGGTCCATCTTGGACCCTATATTTATTCCTGAACCTTTGCACTTACAAAAAAGGGCCATACAAAAGGGGAAGTGAAGTAGGCTGCCTACAGACGTGGGCTGGAGGATGTAATTAGGAAACACAAAGCCTAGAGAGTCTGACACTCAGGTGCTGGAGCTCCGATTAATTGCAGCTATGTTGTTTTTGGACATAAATATTTACACTTCATCGCTCATTAAAATTCTGCTTCTTAAAATATTAAACCCAAACCTCTGATTGCTGGATAATTAATGGCAAAATAACGAATCAAGACTTTTAAGAAAATTGAAGGTATGAGATTTCACTTTGGGTATTCTCCCAGTGGGGAAGGTATGTAGCCAAGAATTTCATTCAGTAAACATTCACTGCGCATCTACCTATGAGTAAGGACTTCGGTATTGAAATTCAGAGATAAGTAGGTCACAGCTCCAGCTCCTCGGCAGCTTAAATCTCATGAATATCATCTCATAAAGCTAACTGAGCCCACACACCTGCTAAAGAATTTCCCTCTGAATGGGAAGAAGTGGTAGGACCTGACTTTAGACCAGCTTAAAGGTCTACCTGGGCCTGCATGAGGAAAGTGTACCTATTATGGTCCCATGAGCATAATAATGAGAGGTTCATAAAGGTTCTATTGTGATCTTCTCCAAGATCAATAAGCGTCTTGGGTAATGAGCCGCTTTGATTGAGACCTAAAGGCCAGTGGAGTGTGCCCTCCAGTGAGCGACCACAGCCGAGGGTCCCGCTTGGACTGTTTATAGTCACACCTGACGTCCTTTACTGGACTTTTATCATTTCCAGCAAGCGCTATGGTCCTGTGTCCTCAGTGTGCTAGTCTTCCTTAATGGAATGACTGTGCCGCGTTCTTGTGGCTTAGAACACTTAGCATTTCTCTTTGCTGGTAGGCTGCTTTCTGTCACAGCACCCTGCCATCCAACCCTTTCCTGTATCTCTATTTTTATCCAATGATTTCGCCCTGACGATGTTAACCTTCTAAGAGTTTCCCAAACGTGCCAAACTACTGGAACGTTCTACATGCTACAGATGTTCTGCGCTCTGGGAAGATTCTCTCTGAGTATTGCTTCAGAGCACCAAACCATTCATTATTGAGCGCTGAGCTCTCTAGTGCCTCTTGGTTTGGAAAGATTTGCTTAACCTATTTATCTTTCAGCGTACAAGTTACTTGCTTCTACTGTGGTTGTTATCCTATGCCAGTGCCATTATAGATTTGCACACCTGTCCCCCAGACTAGCTGTGACTCCCCCAAGATTAAGAGCACCATGCTCATCTCAACAGTCCCCCCCACCCCCAGCAAATACCTTGGCACACAGTGGGGACTCACGCATGTCTTTTCTGTTACTGCATCAGTTTGAACACTTCCGTTTGGAGTGACAGAATTCAAACTAACTTAAACAGCATAAGGAGAATATTGGTCCCCATGAATAGGGAGTGGGGGGTGGTGACAGACTCAGGCACGGCTGTGTCCAGGGACTCTCATTATCAGAACTTGACATCTCATGGCTCTGGTTCTGCTTCTCTCTGAGAATTGGCTTTATTTTCCCGTGATTCCAATAGGCTTTTTTAAAGTAATGGCCGCTTGGTGTTCTGGGATTAAATCTTCAACTTTATGAATTAAAAAGAAGGAAAGAACAACTCTCTTCAGTGGCCATATAGAAATTCCCAGGGAAGTATTCTGGTTGGCCAGGATTTGGTCTCGCGTTCACCCCTGGGGTTAGAAGGATAGGGTAATTAATGTGTTTGGGGCATGTCTGGGTGAGTGACCTACTCACCCCAATGGTTATAGGATACTGTGATTGTCAGGCGCACCCAAAACACACAGAGTAGAGCAGGGACAAAGAAAGAAAGGTAGCGAGTGGGGCCAAAAGAAGCAGAGAATGAATCTTCAACAGACAAACAATAGTGGTTTTCTATAACTAACTCTATAATTAGCCTTAGCAGAGTGTTTAGTAGAGAGTCACTTACTGAATAACTTTGTAAAAATACCAGTGACTCGCATGATTACATAGGAAGAGTCTGGCCCTGTGTGTTGCAAGATCGTTAGTTTATTTCTTTGAATAAGACCCAGACGTTCTTCACATTCACAACACACTGCATTTCATTGACAACATAAAATTTTCATTTATATTAAGAGATTCACAGTCCAGCAATCTAGTCGGGCTACTTTTAGACTCTGCCCACAAGCACAGACATCAATCTGTTTCCTACAAAGTGTTGTTTGCTGTGATAATCTCACTTTCATCAAATGCTTCTATCTTTAACTCCTTGTTATTAAAATGGCGTAGAGGTAACTCAAGAAAGATAAGGTTATGGGCCAAGGGTATCTGGCAACATGACTGAGTAGAGAGGCAACTTGTTCGAGAAATTTATACTTGGCTTTAAATATATCTTTGCTACCAACTCACCCTGGACATGTCACTTTGTCTTTCTCACCTATTATTTGATCTACAAAAGAGATTAGATGAGACGATATATTGGCCTCTTTCAGCATTAATTCTCTATACAGTTATGGAAGATTCTTACGACAAGAGCAAGATTTGAACAAGCATTCCTTCATCCAAGCTACTGGAATGCAAAACATGGTGCTTTCACCCTTCGCAAAGACTAACCTGACCTTCCACCTAGTGAAAGCACAGTTTAGCTTTGTGCTTTGGGATAGACCAAATTTTCTGGCTTCGGCTTTACTGTTTCCTTCAATCATTCAGGTCCCCCCAAAAGAGCTGATGTGTTGTTATTCTCCAAGAACTCTGTCTACTTTCTGAATTCTGTAGCTTTACTTATGCTTTTTTTTTTTTTCCACCAGGAAACTTCTACTTCTCCTTGTGTCCAATCTTCCCCTGCAAGTCCAGGAAAAGACAACCTGCTGTATAAAGTTTTCCCATTTCCCAACTCACCTCCCTCCATCAGAATGCTTCGCACCCTTTTCCACAAGCTCTTACAGATCTTTGTTTATACCTTTGAATAACAGTGAACACTTTCTGCGTCATGACACAGTTATCCGGGGACTCATCTCATCTTTTCTGCTGCAAAGCAAGCGCCTCCCTGTTGGGATGGGACGTTCCGTGTGGTTTAGTACGAGTGGGTTTTACAGCAAGAAGAGCCACAACCAAGTCCCAGTCCTGCTGCCCGGTCCTTTGGAGGGAATCGCTTAACCTCCATGATCATCCAAGTGTTTATAAGTGTTTATTAATAACCCTGGGGTATTAAAAAACAAAAACGAGATCATTTAAGGGGCACTATTTAGTATTGTGCTTTACACATGAAACAGGTTTGTGTCACTTACGTTCAGTAAGTGAACACTCACGGAGCTGGACGTAATCTGGTACCTGCTATTTCTGTTGCAAAGTGTATCAGTAGTTCAGCACTATCAATTATTGAGCAGGATTCCATTGATTAATATACCACAGTTTCTTGATGGACATTTAGGTTGTTTCCGGTTTTTAACTACTGAAAATAGAGCTGCTCTGGGCATTTACACACCAATGTAATGTAGATACATTCATTTCTTTTGGCTAAATATCTTGTAGTGGAACAGCTGGGTCGTATCATAGGGCAAATTTAAGTTTTTAAGAAACTACCCAACTATATCCAAGGTTGTTTTACCACGTGACAGTCCCACCAGTGGTGTGTGAGAGAGCAGCTACTCCCCAGCCTTGGTGACACTTGGGATCATCAATCTTTTTCATTTTAGAAACTTCGAAAGGTGTATAATGGCATTTTATAGTGGTTTTAATTTGCATTTCCCTAAGGACCAATGATCATGAGGGTTTTTTGTTTTTTTTTAATATTCTTATGGGTTCTCCATATGTCTTTTCAGGTTAATATGTCTATTTAAATATCTTGCCCGATTTTTTAATTGCATTGTTTGTTTTCATATGATTAAGTGTAGGAGTTCTTTCTATAGTGCAAGTTATTTATCAGATACATGCTTTACAAATATTTTTTTCTCAGCCTTTGGCTTATCTTATTTCTTTAACAATATCTTTCAAAAAGCAGATTTTACTTTTCATTAATTCCAATTTATCAAATTGTTCTTCAAAAAATTATACTTTTAACATTGTATCTAAGAAGTTTTCATATATCCTGAGGTTATAAAGGGTTTATTCTATCATTTATTTTAGAAATTGTATAGTTCTATGGTTTATGTATTATAATACACCAGGTTCAGAATAAAAAGCTTAAGAGTAGTATTCTTCCATGCTTGCTATGCTATTTTTTGACTTTGTATAGAATTCTAGGTTGAGAGGTTTCTTTATTTGCTTATTTTTTTTTAGTCCTTTAAAGACATTTTTCAACAGCCTTCTCAAATACACTGTTTTCAGTGAGAAAACTGCTGTTATCCTTGTTTCTTTCCATGCAGTGTGTCTGTTTTTCTCTGTCTTCCTTTAAATTATTTCACTTTATCACTGGCTCTGAGGAATTTCATTATGTGCCTTGGTTTAGTTTTCTTCATATTTCTTGTGTTTGAGTTTTATTACATTTATTGGGTTCATATTTTTCATTGAAATAGGAAATGTTTGGCTATTTCTCTCTGTCTCTCTGTCTCTGTTTCTCTCTCTGTCTTTTTCTCTCTCTCTCCCACATACACACACACGCATGTACATACACAAATGCACATACACACGCATGCATGCACCCCTTCTATTCGAAAATTCCAATGTTTCATACTTTTAGGTCAATAAAGGTTTTCCCACAGCTCACTGAAGCTTTGCTCATTTTTTTATTCTACTTTTCTCTATGCTTCATTTCAATTGCATCTTATTGTCGTGTCTTCGATGGTACTTCTTTTTAAAACATAATATTTAATTTGCTTTTATTCCCAATTATTGTATTTTTACCTCAGCCATTTCATTTTCAGGTCTAGGAATTGATTTGGGTCTTTCACATATTTTTCCACCTCTCTATTTTTAAACATAAAGAAACAGTTGTAATAATGTTTTAATGTTCTCGTTTGCTAGTTCTAATATTGGTGTTCATTGGGGTCAGTTTCAATTGATTGATTTCTCTTCACATTGGAAACCGTGCTCCTTTGCATGCCTGGCACTGCTTTATTAAGCTGCCAGACACTGGGGTTTTGCCCTTGGTAGGCACAGGATATTTTTGTATTCCTATAAATATCCTTGAGACGTTTTCTTAGAAACAATTAAGAGTTGCTTGATTGCAGCTTAATCCTTTAGGTTTTGTGTTATTGGGGACAAGAGTCGTGTTCAGCGTGGGGTGATTATTCTTTGTTATGGGTGCAAACCTCCCTGTGTACTTGAGTTCATGCCCTGTGACTCTTGAGGCGTTACAATGTGGCTGGTAGAAACAGGTGCAACTGTTTCTACCAGCTGTGTCATGCTGGGCTCTAGTTCTTGAAGGTGGTTCTTTTCCTGGCTTCTAGTCATTTTCTCATGGGCCTATACTGATCAGTATTTAGCTGAGTTATTTAAGGGAAAATCTCAGCAAACCTTCCAAGCCATCTTTCTGTGCAGTTCCTGCCTCTCTAGTATTTTGTCTTGTCAACTCTTAATTCTTTGGGCTCCCCAGCTTCTCAGCTCTGTACCATCGACTCGTAGAGCCCACCACCCTCTGCCCTGGTTCCCACTTCCCACACCGCATCCCAGAAATTCTCTCAAGGAAGTAAGCTGGGAAAATACTGGAATTGTCTTGTTTGTTCCATGTCTCTCAGGGCCCTTCTCCTTTGGGCTCATTTTTTGAAGTCTTGCAAACATGTTTTGGCCATTTCAGGTGGGACTTAATGCCTTTTCGTGTATCACCACAAATCACTAGGTTGCCTTTTTCCCCTCCCCTTTGCACATGCCAATCTTATTCATGCCTTAAGCCTTTTATTTTTCTCTTGCTTGGAATACTTTTGCCAAGATCTATAAGCTGAAGGCTTCTCATTATCTAGATATCAGCAGTAATGCCAACTCCTTTAGGAAACTTCGAGCATACTGATAAAGTAGAACATCCCTATCTAGTTTTCTCTAACCAATGCCATGCTTCATGTTCTTTGTAGCACTAACCTCCATCTATATCTACCCAATTGACTTGTTTATACTAAATATATGTTGAAAGAAAGGTCAAGTCAAATACAGAATAATTGAAAGTGGGTGTATAATATGCATATGTAGATGATTATATAATTTAGAGGTGACTTAGAAGGAAACTTCCCTGTGTCACATAACAAAAGGGCTCACAATCAGACATTTCTAACATCGGTTAATGCAGTGCCTCTGTGACTCATCAAGTTTCTTTCTGCTTGTCACCTGTAGTGTATTAGACTGTCATCTCGGCCCAGCTTCCCCTTTTTTTCCAAGATGGCTGCCGCAATTCCAAGCAGCCCGTGCAAACAGCCTTCGGAGATTATAAAAGGGTGATATTTTCCTCAATCCCTTTCTAAAGGTAGGGAAAACTGTCCCAGAATCTTTTAACAGACTCTCCTCATGACACAATGGCCAGATGTTTTTACAATTCCCACATTAATTGACAGCAATAGGGATGGAAAAGACCAATATTGGCTTAAACTAATCAAGATACACATTTATCCCACACCTCTCCCCTCTGAACCCTGGGTTTTGTGGAAGGTTCATTCTCCACCTTTCCCAAGCACTTAGCTACCTCAAGTCTTCAAGAACGGAGCTGCGTAGGAAAGGAAGGTGGGAAGTATGTGGCTGGGTAGGCTGCCACAGACTATTTTATTAGAATGAGAGATTACAATCCAAACATTTAAATAAACTCATTTTAGTTCCTCTAAATAATCTCTCAACTGATTTAAATATTTCCCAGAAGGTCAGACCAGCCTTCCGATGTCGGCTGAGTTAAGCATGAGGCTTTCGGCTTGTATTGCTAGTCTTTCGCTTTGTATAGCGTTTCCAGTGTGTGGACCTCCTTCCTGGGGTCTTGCTCGCCAAACACATTGTCAACTGAAAATATTGTTTCCTCCGGCTTCCAACAAGCTGGCACATGGGACTTTTGAAGTATAAACGGATTTCACTTTTTCTACTTAAAAATGAAAAATTAATCATACATAGCACCTCTCTTGTCATGGTACGTGCATTCAAAAAGATTTACAGCTAATTCTGTTTAGAGTGGATCCACAAAGCTTATCGAATAGTTTGATCAAAGGGACGGTGCTATGTTTAACTTATCTTTGGCACAACCCTGTGTTTACAATTAAAATTATATTATTTTACTGTAAGGATGAAACCTAGAGATCACCCATTCAGCCCTGGTGTTGAAGGTGTAGAAACAGAAAACGAATTGATTGTATCAATTGTATTGTTGCGTTGTGCTGGAGATCCACGTGGATCGTGAGGTCCAGTGGTTATCATGGGAGTATTTACACCATGGACACTGGCAAAATGCTACAAATTAGGGCTTTTTCCTTTCTGGGACTGGTTTTTAAATATTTACCAGCACACAACATAATGAGAAAGATACAGATCAAGATCTAGGAAAGTGGAATTCCAAGAATTAAGAATTTTAGAGCCATATACTAGTAGAAGTCAATACTGTTAATACTTATTTTTATTATCGTTATTAACATCTCCCAACTCAGACTCTAGTCTTTTTCTCCACAAAATTGTGATGGCTTTTATAACTCATTCATACCTATCCTTCTTCCCAATTTGATGGATTCATTTGCCTCTGAATAAATTGGGTTAGACACTGTTTCAGTAAGCGCTTTGGTGGTAAATAAGGGAAAGACTCTAATGTAGGCAGAAGAGAAAATTATTATAAGGATATGTAGTCACCAAAAGAATCAAGGGAGGATAGAGAACAAGGCCTGGAGAATGGGCAGAAACCAAAGGGACACAGTAGCAAGAAACTGAGTCACGTTTATGGCTACAGGACAATCTGATCAGGACCCTGCCACTGGGGCTGTTGCCTCAACTGCTGCGGAACATTCTATTTTATGAACCACAGAAAATCATGTGTGCGTAGTCTATGCCTTTTTTTTTTTTTTTTTTTTTTTTGCACTAGTAAGTCAATATTGAAACTCGAGTAGAGCCATCTGCTTGGTTGAGCCTGTGTTATGCTGCCGCTGGTATGCTAGAAGAGTCTTGTTTTGCCTTGGCTTCCAGAATAGGAGGTGGGAAATAGCCTCCTGCAAATGCAATTCTGTGGCAAACTCACCCCCAAATAGGAATGGGGTTTGATTGTTCAGTGGCAAAAGTGAAAATGAACAAACAAAAAAACAAGAGTGTTCCCTGATTCATTTTCGCCAAAAATTGAAACGAGTAAAAGACACAGTGCATTTGTATATGGCGATGTGAGGATGGACGGGAGCACATCAGAGACACAGAGCAAGGCAGGGGAGGGCCGTGCTAGTCAGAAGCTTCTAGAGATGGCACGGCCTTGGTGAATTCACTGTGGTTTGGAGGGGGTAGCTATAGTCCTAGAGAGGCAGACCCAGAAAGTGAAATTTCTCTAACTTATATGGAGAGAGAAATGGCTCAGCTCTAAGGTTAGAAATGGATTCCTAAATAGTGATAAATGGCTTAACTGCCTGGTAGGAACCAGTAAGGAGAAAAATTGAACGTCAAAAACCAGGAGTTCTGGGAAAGACACAGGTAGATGGACACACGGACGTGAGGACAAAGGGTATGGATGTTTGTGTCTCGTGTTACTCCCACCAGAAAAGAGCCACACCAGGAGAGTCACTGAAAACCAGGTAAGCGTGATGATTCATCCAGGGCATGACACCAGCCTCTGTGTCCCCAGACCCTCCATGCTTGGATAAAGGGCCCCCAGTTGGCATAGCCACAATGGCAGGGATGCAGGCTATGCAGAGAGGCCAGTGATGTGGGTTCTGATTAGATATGCAGTGTCTTCTGCTGCTGTATCCCCAGACAGCCAGCGGTAAAGATGGACGCCAAATCCTCCACATAGCTCTCTCCCTTGGGTCCAGCTGCCACTTGGCAGCTCGGTACGTCGGCGCCAATGATTGACAAGGCAGCAATTTGTCTTTACTGAAAGAGCAGGTAGAAATATAAATATGCCTTTCCCAACTCCAGTATCTCTGCCAGAAGTAATTTTCAAGTGTGTAGAGAGTACCTGACTTATAAACATGAGATCCTTTCTGCGCTGGCTCAGACCAAGGGATTAATTTTATTGAGAAGAAAGAGCAACGATAGACACATGTAAAAGGGATCCATTGATCGACTACATTCTTCATCATCCGGGAGTGACAGCCTGATAGAATGTTGGAAAGATCTCATCTCCTTCGGATATGATGCATGCTTGGAAACAGTGATTGACATATGGTAATTTGTTCTCAGTAGACAGAATCTATGGGTAAAAATAAAACTGACCCCTCTCATGATTCCCAGCGACCCACCTGCAAACACTGTGCTTCCTGTCACAACCAAGGATCACAGTCAGGGTGTTCCCAAACCTGCAGTTACGACTGCCATCTGCTCACCTTGGACTCTTCATGTTGTAGACAGTCAGAGCAGTGGGTTATCATACTGGTCGAGGTAACCAATCCAGTGTTCGTGGGGGAAGTAAGGTGGCCGCTACCTAATAGATTCAGGGAGGTTCCCTGAAGACTCAAAGTCCTGTTCCAGGGCTTCTGTGCCTGATGATACCAGGGACCAATCCATTGCAGTAAACTTTATCAACAAGGACAAAGTCTGATGGGGACGATGGTCTGGATTACTCCACCATGCAAGTATCTTAGGCCATCCTAAGTGCTGCGGGCTGAGGGTGAAGAAAATAGAAGGTGGATAATGGAAGAAGGAGATGCTGAATCTCAATAGTAGCTTCGGGAGCACCTGCAATGGTGTGGTACCATCACTTGTTTCAGTACCCCCTCATGATCTGTTAAATAGATTTATTTATTTTTAAAT
>CM053513.1:87690214-87707167 GCA_028627145.1 Eidolon dupreanum
TGCACTGCTATTGTTTTGACATGGTTTATTTCTCTCTTATTTCAAAGTTCCTTTGAGAAAAACGCAATTGTCATCATCTTAAAATACGTATTTTTCAAGACTGTTTTGAAATTAGCAGATATAAATGACTAAATAGGTTGTAACATGTGGTATAGTCGCAATAGTGCTTATTTTCCCTTCTGTTGCTATTACCTATTATCATTATTATCATCAATAATATGATCACAACTATCAATATTACTTCCATGGAATCTGAAATCATAACACGAAGACAAAGATTCCACTCCGCCTTAAATTATGACCCAATTAAATTTGGGAGTTTATTGTCATTAACTTTAGTTGCTCATTAAATCATTTTCACTAAATATGACAAACCTGACCATATAGACAAATTGAAGATAGCATTTGCAATTTGTGTCTTCTTCTATGAAAGTCGTCAATAAAAACATCATCTAGGATTTATTGGATCAATAATTGGGACTCGTCCATAAGATAACATAATGTGCAAGAGAACTTCTCGGTGCCATGTGCTGGGCTGGGTATTAGTTCGTTGCTGCTCAGAACCACCCCTCTGACTTCCTGTCACTCAACTCACAGGTAAGGCACTAAGACACAGAGACATTGAATCACCTGCACAAGGTCACGCATTTTGTACCGGACAGAAAGAATATCTCCCTCAAATTACTATTTACTATACGTTTTATTCCTAAAAAAGCAACCATACGTGAGTCTTACAAAAAAAGGTAGGCATCCATCCTCTGAACTCTGATCAAGAACGGGAACGTTGAAGGTGACATTCAGAATCTCGTGGTCTGCCGGACGTCCTAGTTAGTGACTGCTCTGACTGTGTCTTTCAAAACAGCCTATTTTGGTCCCAAAGCCAACAGTAAGCTTGAAATAACTGAACCATGTAACACAGAATATATCAAAAAAGAAAGAAAGAAACGTTTTCAGAGCCAGGTGCCCTCCCTGTGATTGTACAATGTGCACAACTCTCAACTCCAAAGGGGGGGATTCCACAGGGCCCCTCACTGCCCGAGGCAGGTTGTGGGGGGGCGGAGGAGGTGAATCAGAGGCACGGGCCAGTTTTTCTTTCTGCTTCTGCCTTTATCTTTTGTGGTGACTCACCCTTGATGTGAGTCAAATAAACTCACCAAAGGTTTATTTTTACTGTTGGTTTTTGGCTGGGTTTGGGTAGCTCCTTTTCACTTTGTGCACACATAAATAAAAAGCCGATTGTAAGCTCCGTTTTGAAAAAAGAAAAAAACATAATGTCCTTCAAAAAAGCATGAATTTCAGAGTCACAAACTTACATTTAATTCTTCCTCGGCCACCTATTATCTGTGTGACATTAAGCCCATTCCGTAAGCTTTTTAAACCTCAACTTTGGCCTAGGTTAAAGGGACGAGACACATTTTGCAAGGTTGTCATGAGAATTTAATGAAAAGAAAAACTCCCATGGTATTCCAGATGCTCAGTGTGATATTAAATGAATATTGATTTCCCTCATTTATTCCCTGTCTTTTCTCATTTTGACCATAATTTGATGAGACTTATTTTGGAAAACGTAATGGACTTGGAGGCAGTAAACCTGAGCCTCCATCCAGCGCCCGGCTTCCCTTAGCCCAGTTTTGTTAGCGTGATGAGATGGTATGTTGCACTCGAAAGCACAAAAGACAGCTATTTTGCTCTCCAAGCCTCGGGTCACTTCTTCACCTGCTCATATCTGTTGCCGTGGGGATAAGGACTCATGGGGCCATCTGGCATGGTGGTGAATAGCTCAGGTTCTGCCTTCCAAACCCTCTCAGACACTAAATGCCCTTGTGAGCTTGGGCAAGAAGTATGACCCCGCTGAATTTCAGATGCTCATGTATAAAATGGGATGAATAACAACAGCACCTACATCAGGAGGCAGTGATGAGCGGGAAGCGACATAGAATTAGAAGGGCAGAGTCTGGTCACGTGCGTTACACCCGGTAGTTGTGGCTATTTTTAAGTTCTTTTCTTTAAGGAAAATTTCAGTTCTAAAGGTCTATTGACCTGTTCATTTGTGTGTTGATAAATTTACTACGTGACTTAAGCGTTTACGCAGGAAGTACTTCTGGAGTGACCGCTGCGTGCCAGGCACTGCTGAGAGTGTGAAGAGGTATATGACACTTTAAGGTTCTAGTCCTTAAGTAGCTCACAGTGCATTAAGGTGCAAGGCAGACAGATCATCGCTCGCAAGACACTCGTAGGTCCTGGAGGTGGAGGTATGCACAGGTGGCCATGAGAACACCTGACTTCAGAGGGAAAATGAAAAGTCCCATGAGCCTCTGTTTCTCACTAATCCTCAGTTAGCACATCAAGTGATCTTTTAGGAGCTTCAAAGGTGATCTCGCACGTCAGGACTTCTCGTGATGGAAATGATTCCAATGTATAGTTCACGGTAGCCTCTAGGAAGCCCAAATGCCAATGAAATGCACAGTGTTAATTGTGGGATGTTTTCATTGTCTTGGGTTCCATCAGTTTGGGAAAATTCTTACTCTAGAAAGGTGATTCGATCTGCTTGGGACATTTCTATGGCCACTTCTGCTGGAGCAATTTGCTGTCCTCGGCTATCATTTTGGAAGGAATGAGAAGGAAGAACCAAATCATTAGTGGAGAGACTTCCTCTAAGAAACTGTCGAAAAGATGAGTAGTGAAGTGTCTTCAAAAGGTGAAATAATCAGAAGTGAGTTTCATAACGTTGTTAATCATGCATAAGGGCACATTTTCTTCCCTTTTGCTAACCATGGAGCAGAAGGAGCACTGGGCAGAGAGTCAGATTTGAGCCTTAGCTTCATCTCTAATTAGTGACAAGCTCTTGAGTCCCCGTCTCCTCATTTGCAAAAAAAAAAAAAAAAAAAAAAAGGATAATTCTGAAATAATTAATGCTTAGAAAAAAGTCCTCAGAGTCACTGGCCAATAAAGGACATTTAGTAAACAGTACCCATTAATGGTAATGATGATGATGACAATGTTGATGATGATAACAATCCTTTTTAATTCTGTGCTGCTCATTTTAAATGAAGCCTGTCAAGAAATCTCATTCCGAGCTGCACTAGTACGTGATTATAAATTGGGTGAAGAGATTGGGAATCTAAAATAGATATATGAAATGATGGCCCAAGAGGACACCAAAGAGCGAGTCTCTAATACTTTCATTAGAAAGAGAAGTAGCTTGAGCATGTCAATATCCCCATGGACCTTAGGAAGACCGTGTGGAGCTGCAGAGAATTACAGGAAACTGGGTGGCTCTAGAAGCTAACTTTAATTCCCTAGAGCTGATGAGAAGATTGCCTGCTTCTGCCTCAGGCAGGTGAGTCTCAGGATCCTGCAATCTGCCAAGGGCCCCTCAGTAACGCTCACTGAGTATAATATAAACTTCACAGGAGTGCCAGCCAATAGGCAGCCATGTGCAAAACTAAATGGGGTTAGAATTGAGTATAACATTATTCGGATGACGCTTGCCAGGTAAAACATATTGCTGAGCTGGCCAAACAGTGTGGAGAAGCATGAACCTTAATGTGCTTTGGGTCAGTGGTAAAAAGCAAAGCATAATGAAAGCTGGTATTGGAAAGTGCCAGAATTTCACTGAGCACATGTATGAGAGCTCAGGGAGGCAGTGCAAGTTTTCTCTCTAACAGCAGCCTAGTGTCAAAGAGTGATTAAGTGAACTGAGCAAGAGTCATGGGCGTGCTACTAGAGATAGTTCTTTTATTATTGCTAAATTTTTAGTATATCAATACCTTCACAGTTAGCAACAAAAGGTCTAGTATTTGACAGTGCTCTGCTTCACAAGGGTTTAGAAATACTGATGTGGGAAGCACAAAGAAAGCCCTCTGTTATGGCTCACTTCTGGCCATATTTCATCTATTATCTATTGCTGTGTAACAAGCTACTCCAGTATGTAGGACTTAAAACAGCACACATTCATTATCTCACATTATGAGGCAGGAATCCAGGCATGAGTTAGCTAGGTTCTCTAGTTCTGGGTCTCTGATAAGGCTGCAATCAAGGCATTGGCTGAGGGCGGAGCCTCATCTGAAGGCTCGCCTGGGGAAGGCCCTTCCAGGCTCACTCTGGTGGTCGTTGGCAGCTTCCAACTCCTCACAAGCCATTGGCCAGGGACCTCCCTCAGGCCCTGGCTACATGACCCTCTCCAGACATTGTGACGTGACATGGCAACTTGTTTCATTGAAATGAGCAAGGGAGAGGATAAGAAATAGTTTCGGCACAAGGGAGAGAGTTTGAATAAGATAGAAATGCTTCATGACCTAATCATGGATGTGCCATTCATCACTTGTCAAGTCGCTGGGTTAGCCTCATGCTTAGCTGGAGGGGTTTAATAGGGCTCGAATAGCATCAGGTAGGGGTTGTTGGGAACCATTTTAGTAGAATTTCTACCATGGTTGATAGAGAAAAAGCCAAATGGCAAAGAACTTAGTCTTCTCTTTCATCATCTACTTTCTACCTTTTTCTTATTCATTTCATGATTCTGATTCTGAATTTATTTCAATGTCTTTTGCCCCATGCCTCATTTCTTTTATGCGTGTAAAATGTTTTGTTTGGTCCTAAGAGACTCTAGTATTATAAAAAAAAAAAAAAAGAAAAAAGATAATTGGCATTCCTGAAATTAGACCTAATTCTAATCCAGCTATTTACGCTGTATGTGAACTAAGGAAAAAAACACTTCACTTTTTAATCCTCAACTTCTTAAACTGTTAAATGAAGCTACAAGGCAATATATTGTAGTGATTGTTATCATGGAATCTGGAATCAGACATTCTCGATTATGTACTAGCTCTCCTATTTCTCATTATTTCATTGTGCAAAAAATACTTTCTATTCTTCACCTTTTTTAAATTTCATAACATTGCAAGTTGGAATCTATTTCCAACTATACATGAAGAAAATGAGACTTACTGAAGTTAAGATATTAGCAACATTCTTGGCACCCAGAAAATGCTAAATAAATTGTTGCTGATAAAGTGATATGGTATGATAAAGTAATATCATATCAGATACCATATCATAGTAAAGGAACAGACCTCTAGTGGGCAGTAGGGATAAGAAAGTCCACATCCAGTGGGTGGAGTGAGTTCTCCTTCTGTGCAGTCCTGATGGGACAGAGAAGGATGCCACAGACACCTGGCGACCTAGCACCTGGATTTCAGTGGACTAAATGCACAGGTGTTTGAGAAGAATAGGAGGTTAGATATTTTATATAATCACACATGAAACATGTATAAAAATTGACCATGTCCTACTAAACGAGCAAACAAAAACTCTGCAATTCCAAAGAACAAGTATCATACAAACTAAGTATTTTGACCATATTGTAATTGAGAGGAAAATAAAGAGCAATATACTCACCGTGATAGGAATCCCACTACGTGCCAGGCAGTGTTCCAAGCACCGTGTATACACTCACCAAGACCTCACGACAACTCTATTTTGTGATGTAGCTGAAGCCAAAACAGAAACTTAGAACATGCCCTGGCTTACGTAGCTGAGGAGTGTCCAGCGAGGATTCAAATGCAGACATCTCTCCAGGTCCCTCGTCCTAACCATTCTAGTGATCGCCACTCAGCTATAATAACGTAAAAACTTCTACATTTGCTCATTTAAAACACAGACACTTATGCCACCTTCAAAAGAACCCACACATTACACACTACGATGTGACAAAAATTAAAAAATACTTAGAAGTTAAATTTCAAAAGTATTCTTGTGGACTGCATCTAAAACAGTATTCAGGAGGAAATATATAGCCTGAATGGTAATAGGAATATAATTTATAATATAAATTTTAATGTAAAAATGAAATGTGAATTTGAAATAAGCTTCCAAAATTAGAAGTTATAATATAACTAAAGAAGCGAAGAAAGGAAATGAAAAACCTGAGTCCAAATTAATGCCTAGGAAATCCACCAATACAAATGTTGGTACTCTGAAAAAAAACTGAAAATTAATACAACCTTCCGGTTAGATTAATCAAAGAAAAAGACAGCACAATTTAAAATATTAGAAATGAAAAATTAAGATTGAAAAAATCTGTAACTATAGATGCAGTGATGATTAAAATCACAAAGAAAGTTTATGAGTATCAGGGAGTATTAGGAAGACACTTACACTAGTAAATTTGAAAATTTAGGTAAAATACACAAATCTGTAATACACATGTATACAATACATGTGCACATATATCAATTTCCAAAACTGTCTAAAGATATAAAAGAAAACTTCAGTGAACCCATTGTTTATAAACATGAGAAATGATAAATGGAAATGATTCTACTATCTTAAAAATAAATCAATAACATTTTCTCAAAGAAAATGCCAGATCCTAATATTTTAAAATAATTCTAAGCAAATATTAAGAAACATACATATAGCATTGTGTATGGTATATAATCAACAAATTCAGATAAAAACATTCGTATTGTAAGCATATTACATGGAAACTAATAAAAATGACCAATTTATAAATCTATATTATTAAATATTATTAGAATGATTAACACTTAAACTATGTTGCCATGTCCACTATTCTAAGAAATTTATATACATGTATTTATTTAAACCTCATGCAAATTTTAAAAATATGAATTTGATATATAAATAAATAAGAAAAAACATCCAAAAGGAAAAAATTTGCAATGGTTATAAACAGAAATTTCCCAGATAAGAAAATAGGAGAGGCCAAAAACGTGTATTAAAGGTCCTTCATCTCATAAGGCATCAGATAAATATAAATTAAAAATACAGAGCTATGTCATTTCACATGAACCAGGCTGGCAAATTTGAAAAGTCTTTTATTATGAAGTGTGGGCGAGAGTGTGAGCCAGCAGGAATGCTTACACGTGGTGAGTGAGAATATACATTTTTACAGCCACTTTGGTACACAACTGGGCATTGATCTGCCGATTTAAACTCCCATTTGTACCACAGTCCACAAGCCAGCAGTGTAACTAGTAGACACAGACCCCCGAGAACATCTGTGCCTGAAAACGCAGGTAACACTTATAGCCGCACTCACACCGGTACCCGTGGTGACAAGACACGGATGCTGACGTTAACAGCGGCAGCTAGCGTGCGTGTGGCGGGGATTCTCAAGCCTCGGGTGCCATCACACACACACGCAGGGCTTGCTCAAACGTGCCTCTCTGGGTCCCATTTCCAGAGCGTCTGATTTAGCAGGTCTGGGGTGGGGCCTGAGAATCTGCATTTCGACCAGGTTTCCGGGGGGGGGGGGGCGGGTCAGCTGCCACAGGTCCAGGGACCACACTCCAAGCGGCACTGATGACGGTGACAGTGCTTGCTCGATGCCACTGTTCCACGTCCTGTACACGTATTAACTCCGTAAGTTCTCAACGAGGGTTCTAGGAACTGGACAACTCTTGTTATCTTCTTTTTACAGATAGAGGAACCGAGGCACAAAAGGCACAGAGAGCTGGCCAGAGTCATAAAACCAGCTGGCAGCGGAGCTGGGACACTTAGGACGACTGGGCCTGGGTCCCAGGGATCAACCGGAAGCTTGGGTGCTCCCTGGATGGACAGGTGCGGAAGAGCATTTCACGGGGAGAGAATGTGAAGCGAAGCCTTGGCAGTGAGGGATGTTTTGATGTATTTGGGAACTGGAAGCAAGTCCGAGTGACGCTACTGCGGGCACACACAAGCGGGGGTGAAGCCTGGAAGGGGCCGAGGGAGGCGACGGGCCGGATAGCGCCCAGGGCTTTGCTTTCCAGGTGACACTGTACTTTGTCCCGGGAATTACAGAATCCACAGGAGGGCTTAGGCTGGGAGGGACAGGATTAGCTCCGCGCTTTTGAATACAGGGCTTGGGGAAAGGCTTGGAGAGTGTCTAGAAGGCGAGGGAATCGTTTGCAACGGTCCTGATGACAAGTCATGGCAGCTTGATCCACATAGGTAGGAACGGAGCAGGGACACCAGGTGTGGGAGATGCCCATGCAGAATCAGCTGGACCTGGGGGCCGATGGGGGTTAAGGAGAGATGATGGGGGTGACAGCACACTCCCAGCTTCATGACAGTCACCTTGGTAATGGTGGTGCCGTTCTCTGGGGGCAGTCGGGGAATCACACCTCGTCCAGTGCTGAGTCAGAATCCGAAGTCGCTGCTGGAAGAAGCCCTCATAAAAACAAGAACAGCTGCAACAGCGTCAAACTCAAGGAGCCCCCCTCCCTCCCCACACACATACCCCAGGTTTGAATCCCTGCTCCAACACTCACTGCCTGTGTAGCCTTCAGCCCTTGTCCTCTGAGGCTCATCCCAACCCCAAGGTCATGATATTTATTGTTCAGAAAGGTGCACATTGGCGACGTCGCACGAGTTCGTTTAACAGATATCGAGAATCACCTCTGAGCGGGGTGCCGGTGGAGACACCCAGAACCCCTACTCTCACGGGGTGATGTTCCAGAGGGAAACAGTTGTGTAAAAAAGTTAGACAGTGCCATGTGGCCACCTGCTCAGCCGCAAGTCCCAGAACAAGAACAAAACAGGAAGTTAGAGCAGCAAAACGGGCAGTGGATCAAACTGATTATAGACGCCCTGCCCCCACCCCGACCCCAGAAGTTGCAACCTCATAGGCAGAGATGAGCCATATTAATGTCAGCAACCCCTAGACCTGCAACAGGGCCTGGCACGACACCGGCATTCAGTGAAGTTTTGCTGAACAAAACCAAAGTGTGTGGTCAGCACTTTTCGGCAATGTGAAACGCTGAATCTGAGAAGAGCTCCGTGCTGGAGGCTGGGACGGGTCTCAGGGTCTTTTCCTAGGGCTGCGATGAGTTCTCTCGTGCTGTTTCCAGGCTCACTGACAAAATCGTCATGACCTAGTTAGCCTCCCGAGCTCAAATAAAGCACTGTACCACGCTGTGCTCTTCTAGGGGAGACCTTAAAAGGAAGGTCCCCTTTTAATATAGTAACCACACCACCTGCAACATCACCAAAAACATCACTGCAATTTGTGGAGCAGCGTGATGTCTTGGAACCGGATAATTTATTCATGCATTTGCTGACAATGTGCATTTCTGACATCCCATTATTTTCGATCCTGCATCATTTCCTGGTGCGACTTGGGCATTACTTGCCATGTCACATCAGAAATCTGCTTAATTCTGCACTCCCTAAAATGACAAGGGAGGTTTTTGCGAGGATGTCGTTTTTATTTCCGGCAGCGACTACATTTTGAAGAGTGGTGAAAAGTTATATTTTTAAATCTTTACTCAAAAAGACAAGAGATGTTTCCTAGCATTTTCACTGGCAGGCTTTTCTAATGGATGCAGAGGAAGTACGTGATTGACAGCAGCTACGACAAGCTCCCTCCCCACCATGCCTTTGCACAGGGCCAAGCCTGTCCATTCTCGCATGTGGGTAATGCCTTCTCCGCACAGAGAAACCGGGGCAGAGATTGGGGGAGACACGTGGGTGGAAGGGCCTCGGCTGTGAATGCCCTTCACAAGGCTTGCTCTCAGTGTCTACTGGGTCAGGGACATTTTGGCCTTTACGATCTCATTTGTCATTTCTCAAGCTATGAAGTAGTTTCCTGATCGTTTTCAGTGATTTCTACTTTTTTTTTAGTAGATAGAGGAAGTGTACCAGCGAGAGGCATCGGTGACCTTTTAAACAACTGTTACATCTCCTGCATGTACTTTAAATATTAGGTTTATTCTTCACATTGATTCTAGAAGGGAGACGACATTAAAATACTTGTCCTTGCTGTTTGAGGATGAGGCAATAGAAGCTGAAAATGTTCCGTGACTATTCAGTGACTGAGTCACGTCACAAAACTATTTTGTGGCTCAGATGTGACTTTGAACTCTGTGTTTAACTCCGAGCATCGTCTGTCCCCTTGAGCGTTGGAGAGAATGAGCCTCGTGGGTGGAGAACCGGCTGTTTCCTGCAACATTCTAACCTGTGTGGGTGACAAGTCCGATCATGGCCTATAGAACTGCATTTATTCATATATCCTTTCGTGTTTTACCAAAAGATGCCATTTTTAAAAATGTGGTGTTTTATTTATTATGGAGTAGTAGAGGATGGTTCTCATTAAGCCAGCGTCCCCATCACGACAGAGCAAGAAGAGAAATCTGTTCCAGGCCTCGCCACTAGAAAAAAGATCCTCCCTCTTCACCTCTTGACGAATCTCCTTTCCCGCTGTCTTTTTCCCCTGCGAAATTTGAAGCACATTTGCTTCTAGAGCTTGAAAAGCAACAACCTTTTGCTCCACTTTTGAGAATTAACAATTTGGGGCATAAATCAGTAGCTCAGGCATTTTCCTATCCTAATTTTTCTTTACAATTTCCTCATTAACAATATTCTCATGTCCTATGTACAATGCTATAAGCCACTTCGACATCCTTCTGGCATTTGGCTGGCTTACATACATAAATAAACATCTTCCCATGAAACATCCTGAGAAGCCATCCTGAGAAGCACAACTGGGAGTGGCGGTGACATTTCCTAGGAAGTCTCCCAGAGACATCACCTAGAAGACAATGACAGCAGTAATAAACACGATTCATAAGTTAGAAATGGCAACGCATTGCGTGCTTATGATGTGCCAGCTGCATTAACTGCTTTCCTCGTATTTAATCCTCGTGGTAAACTTGTAGATAGACCACCATCCCTTTCAACAGGTAAAGAAGCTGCACATTTGCAAGATCTGATCACACTCGGGTCACCGGCCTGGAATGGGTGGAGCTAGGGTTCTGTTCCAGGTCTGTCTGCCTCCAGGAGACACCAGCTCTATAGATGGAGGAGGGGAACACGCAGGAAGCTCACGGCCACCGGGAGAGTTCCCTTCAGTTCCTCGTTTCCAATTCGGTTGCTTTCAGCCCCCTGAGATGGAGGACGCAGCCTGGCAATGTGCATCGTATCTCTACTCCGCGGTATTGTTCATTTAAAAAGGCGAGGGGTGTATGAACTCCACGCAGCCCCGGCTTCACGCAGCAACCCCCCAACACTGCCTTTTCCGAAGGGTCAGCGTGCTTGTTACTGACCTGACCCCACAGAGAAAAGAGTAAGCCCTGGCTGAAATGGCATCAGAGGCAACTGTCACCAGGAGAGAAGAGAGAAATTGGTGGCAGCATGAAATTTAGCTCAAGTGCAGTTTCTCAAAGGGGTTTCACTGCCCTCCTTGCCGGGTGTGGGTGGTCCGCTTCCTCTTCCTCTACTTAACTTGTAGAGTGCATTTCCAAAAAAAAAAAAAAAAAAAAAAAATACTATGTTCATTGCAAGAAACTAGACTCTCCAGAGAAGCAAAAATATATTAAAATTCACATTATTTTATGCTCCCAGATGATTGCTGCTATCAGATCATAACGTTCTGGGTCTTTTCCTATGTAAATGAAATTTAAAAAAAAAAAAGAATTCCATTGTATCAGCTATTTTAAGAAAAGCTATTTTTCCATTAAAAAAATATATATATATATATTGTGAGTCTTCATTCATGCCAATAAGCTTTCCATTGCAGCGGGGGTTAGAGACTGGTCTCAGGTTAAACCCATCCCCTGCCTTCTGCACAGTAGCTTAGCAGGCTAAGTAAGAGACAGAAGGTGGTAGATTTGGGGTCCATTTAAAGAGCTGACCGTTTGTTGTTTTCTACGAGGCCAGCTCACACTGACGTGTGACCCCCTGGCTGCTCCGGGCGTCTGCGTGTGGGGCCCCTCACATTGTGGGAAGTGTTGAAAGGCCGTATGAGTTTCCTATCTCTGCTATAACAAACAACTCCAAACACTGGCCTGAGCCGAGACGTAATTTATTATCTTACAGTCCCGTGAGTCGGAGGTCTGCCTGGGGTCTCCTTGGGCCGAAGTTGAGGTGTCAGCAAGGCTGCATCCTTTCCCGAGGCCCCTGAAGAATCTTCTCTCATGCTCTTCCAGGTCCCAGAGACCACGGCACCCTTGGTTCGTCCTCCAGCGTCAAGGTCAGCGATATAGCGAGCATCCGTGTGACCGCCCCCCCGCCCCCATCGTCAGCGCTCTGCCTGATCATGATCAGGAAATTCCCCCCCTTTCCGGGATCTATGCGACTCGGCTGGGGCCACCGGACCACCCAGGGGGATCCCGTCGCATAACCGAGGGGGGATCCCGCTGCATAACCGAGGGGGGATCCCGCTGCATAACCGAGGGGGGATCCCGCTGCATAACCGAGGGGGGATCCCGCTGCATAACCGAGGGGGGATCCCGCTGCATAACCGAGGGGGGATCCCGCCGCATAACCCAGGGGGATCCCTCCGCGTCAAGATCCCGACATCTGTAAAGCCCCACTTTCTGGAGACCAGGACCTGGACGTCCTTGGAACCCTTCAGTCGCTTCCCACACAAGCCACCCCGTCTGAGGGCTGCAGGGCTATGGCTTACTTGAGCACTTCTGTCGACGTGCACTTAGGCTACTCCCGTCTCTTTTGCTTTATAAACAGTTCTTCAATAAAAATTAATATAACTGAATCGTTGCCTAGCTTTAGTCGATTCCTTAAAGGAAATTACTAAAAGCGGGATTTCCATTAAAGCACGTGCCTCTCCGTGAAGCTTTTCCACATTCGGCGTTCAGCAAACATTTCCGGAGCACCTGCTTTGTGCCAGGTTGGTTCTGAGCAGTGGAATCCATTCGTGAACAAAGCAGCTAAAATAATCCTGTCCCCCCATCGAGTGTATGATCTCTGGGATACCGACGGCTAATTTTGGTAATAAACTGCTTTTAACATTGATTTTTAACTGCTTTTCTTCAATTCATCTCCGTTTCTTAGAGAACCGGTCTTAATTGAGTCGTGTAGAAAAAGGTGTTTATGTTACCATATGGTAAACAATAGATCAAATTGGAATATAGAGGCGAATGTATTTTGCTTACAGTCAGAAGCCCAGGCCGAAGACCCAGTGTTGCTGTGTTCTTGCAGTGTGAACTTGGAGTGGCCCCTCACTGTCTCAGACACACGCGATGGAAGCAGAGTGCATCTTATGCGTTAAGCGACTTTTAAGTCATTTTATGTACCTCAACTCAGCGAGTCCTCACGAAAACTCTGTGACTTAAATACTATCAAGAATTTTACGGATAAGAAAATTGAGGCACAGAGAAGTACAGTAACCTGCCCAAGGTCACAGAGCCAATGAACACTGGAATCAGAGCCTGTACTTTTAACTGTCTCAATCCCTGTTATGGGTAGAATTTTGTGCCCCAAACATACATTTTGAAGTTCGAGCCCCTGGTACCTTAAGACGCGGCCTTATTTGGAAACGAGCTGTTCCGGATATAATTAGTTAAGATGAATGAGGTCATCGTGGAGTAGGGTGGTCCTGAATCTAATGTAACAAGTGTCTTTATAAAGGGGAGATGTTTGGTCACAGAGATGCATGCACACAGGGAGAATAGCACATGGGCACGAAGGTGCAGACCAGGGTGACAGTTCTAAGAGGGAGGAATGCCAAAGATGGCCGAGAACTCCCAGAACTGGTAAGTGACAAGGAAGGAGTCTCCTCTCTTGGAGAATTAGAGACAACCCGGCCCTGCCAACACATTGACCTCACACTTTTAGCCTCCAGAGGTGTGAGAATACATTTCTGTTGTTTTAAGCCACCCAGTTTTTAATTTTTATTACGACGGCCATAGGAAGCCGACGCCATCCTCACCTGCATTGCGGAGATCATTGAAGATAAATTCATTTACTTTTAGCTTGTAGACAAGGTGGACATGTAGCTAACTGCGAGCTGTTCTTTCTCGGGGTGACAGAACTTTTGGAGCGGGGTGACAATTGCCCAGCCCTAGGGAGAATGTCCCCATCATCCGAATGTCCCTATCTGGACCCTACCATCCTGGCTTGAATTTGCCTTTGCCCAATGTCCTTATTTGCAGAAAATCTTACTGTTTTTCATGAAGTTATTTTTTTAATCACTTTCAAATTAACATGCTACATAATTACTAAAACATATGAAAACGCAGACTGAGAAAAAGTTCTAGAGGAGAGACATGACCAGCTTAAAGTCGCTGGTCACTTGCCCAAGTACCAGGTCATCACCTGACCGGGCTGCTCGCCTAGGTCAGCGGAACCTTTCCCCAAGGTGCCTTCAAACAGGACGATGCTCCGAATGCCCCTGTCTCCATTCCTCTGCCCCCCTTCCCTGTTCTGGCTGGAAGAGCCCCCCCAATGCCCATCCTTAGTTAACTCTGTTTCTGAAGACAACCTTGACTGAGGCAGCTCGAAGCACTTCATTCAATAGGACAGTTGACCCAGGCTGTGGACCCTTGAAATTGTCTTCCGCCACAACCCAGGATCCATTCTCTCTGTCCAAGTTGACTTTTAACAAGCTCTGAGGTCCACAGGGAAGGTCCTGATGGTCGCAACTACGAGTGACACAGCGGAAGAGCCGTCTGCAGGCCTTGGGCACACTCCTCCCAGCAGCCGGGTGATCTTGGACAAACCGCTCAGCCTCCAGCAGGTGCTTGGTTCTGTCTGTGAAGCGGGAATATCTACTGCACAGGCAGTTTGCACGGGGTCGGGATTCAGTGTCCCATGCGGTTTGGGCGGCAGGGATGCGGGTCGCTCCCGTGGTCCAGTTAATCGTCACAGCCTCTCCCTGCGGGCGCCCGGGAAGAGTGGCAGGCTGGTGACGCGTTGGAGTGTGGCTTTTCTCGCTCTCCGCCGCTTCACTCCACGGCGGCGTGAGTGACAGGGCTCTGGGAGCCGGAGGACAAGGGCTGTCCTGGGAGGGAGGCCGGATTCCTCCGTTCTCACGTCAGCTCTGCCACCGGCTCGGCGCATCTCCTTTGACCGACAGGGCTGGGACTTCTGGCCGGTGTGGCGTGCTCATCTCTTCCTAACTCGCCCTGGCTTTGTCATGCTAAGGACAAGACGAGCGAAATCTGAATAGCCTCAGTGACCAGCGCTCAGCAGTTTGTCAAACGAAAGCTGACGTTCCATCCGGAGCATTTTATTTCACAAAGAGCTCAGGCAGGTTGTCGTCCGGACTGAGGCTGGCTATCAAGGGGCGATGCTGAAATCCGGAGCAGCAACAGGCCAGGAGAGAGGGGGGGAGACAGCTGACGTCCCCGAGGACCCGCGTGCGCCGCAGGCCGGACACGCCCATGCCCTGTGTCCCTACCACATCCCTGCGTCCTGAACCGGACAGGGGAGCAGACCAGGCCTCCGGGCGGGAGAAGAGCCTTTCTCCCCGCTTCTCCCCCTGTTTCCGGAACCGAGGTTGGATGCCCAGGGCGGATCCCCTCCACGTGTCGTCCCGCTGGCCTCCTCACGGAAGGACACGGGTTCGGATGCACCTTGGGCAATTGGCCTGGACCTTCTCTGAGCATCAGTTTCTCAGCTTTAAAACTGAAATATGTCCCCTGGTCCTGCTCACTCCTGGCGTCGTCATGGGATAAATTAAGTGACTCTGCTCTCTGTCACGAACCCTCTTGTGCCAGGGACCCCCTGGGCCACACCCACCTGCAGAACGTCACTGGGATTCTCGGCCAGGACTCACTGCCGCGGAGCTTCAGGCAGAGTCTGTAGGAATCCATGCGACGCCTCCTGATGACCAGCCTCTCCCACAGAGCACACTCTTCCCTCGGCAAGGAAAACACAGAGAAATTCACTAGAGGCTCGGAGCCCGAGCTTTATACCGGGGGCCGGTCATCTTCTGCCTGGCACATGCCAAGTGGAGACTTCCAGAAAGAAAGTGACACGAACCATACTGTCTCCACAGTCCTGCCACGGAGAGACACAGCTAAGGAGAGTCATATATCAGTGTAGCGAACTGTGACCGGCCAGGTTTCCAGAGACCAGCCAGGGCCAACTTTGCAAGAAGGTCTAAGGTGTCTCTGGTCTGCTGTGTCGAGTCTTTTCTGCACCCCAGGATACCGGTGAGAGTGAAAAGTGCGTACAGGGCGTTACCCCAAGACCACAGGCACAAATCAGCCACGTCCCAGGCAGATCCAGACACCGGGTGACAAGGCCAAATGACAAAACACTGCTTTGCCTGCACAGGTCCCAGACCCGTCTTCGCTAACCCAGCCCAATGTACGCTCTCGAGAAACGCAGTTTGCAAAACTGAGTTCTGATTCCACGTGTGTTTAATCTGAAAGGACTTTCTTGTATCTGGCGCTCAGGCAGAAATGAGACATTGTCTTTTAGAAAAGAAAAAGAACTTTAAGGTATTTGCAAAAAAAATAGATTCGCAGTATTGTGCACTTCGTATTTGGTGGTAGATCTTTAACTGTTCGATGTGCTCCAATCGCCACGTTCGAATTTTAATACTGCGAACAGGCCAGCGAAGAAGTTATTAATTAGTATTTCTAGCTATCTGCAGCCCATTAAATCTGTGGCTTGTCAGAGGGAATAGAGTTTTAAGTTCAAATGGCTTAAAATAATGAGCAGAATTCATTTTCAGTTCATTAACGCAGTTGTCAGTATTGCCTGACAGGCGGCAAGACAGCGAGCGTCGCCGACGACGGAGGCAGCTGCCACGCTCAGGGAGGACGTGCCACGGGCCCCTCCGCCTGCTCACTCCTGCCACGCTCGGCAAGGCGCTCGCCTACCCTCGGATCGTTTGACATTGTCATGCCCCGCAAAAGGAGATTTAATCAGAACAGGTGAGCTGCACGTCCACTTCAGCAGAAGGAGTGGCACCCAGAAGGTCGGGTGTCTCTGTGATCACTGTCATCAGGAGTGTGTGTGCTCTCAGGCCCTGGGGAGGCTGGTCACTCCCAGAGGAGCTCAGGCCGGTGGAGCTCGGCCTCTGTCCTCCCTGGGCATGGCAGCTCTGTCCCTCTGCACCTCTCACCTGCACCCCCAGGGCCCACAAAGAGAGGAGACCTCAGCCCCAGGGGGGCCCAGCCATTGCTTCAGAAGCATTTCTGCCCTCTGTATCTCTGCCAGCCCAGTGAGTGTGTGTGTGTGTGTGTGTGTGTGTGTGTGTGT
>CM053513.1:87707667-87732201 GCA_028627145.1 Eidolon dupreanum
GAGTCTTGGATAAATGACTCAAGTGCCCAGGGTGATCTTCCAGCGTCCAGTGCATTCTACAGCCCTGGTCTCACTGAGCGGAAGACATCAAGCACAACATCACATCTCCTTGAAGGACTCACGGCTCTGATCAGGAACTCCAGTCACTGTACATGTCTGGGAGAGAGTTGAAGAACTTGTGCCTACTCTACAATTAAGTAGGTAAGCTGGTGCAATGGATCAGATTTTGTGCCCCCTCACCCCAAATTCGTATATTGAAATTCTAATACCCAATGTAATGGCATTGGGAGGTGAGGCCTTTGGGAGCTAATTAGACCATAAGGGGTGGAGCCCCATGAATAGGATTAGTGCCCTTATAAGAGGACCTCATGAATGGGATTAGTTCCCTTATAAAAAGACTCTCTTTTCACCATGTGAGGAAGTCATCAGTCTGTAACCAGAACCGAAGCATGCTGACAGCCTAGGCTTGGACTTCCAGCCTCCAGAACTGTGAAAAAAAACATTTCCGTTGCTTATAAGTCACCCAGTCCGTGGCATTTTGCTTTGCAGCCCGAATGGACTAAGATGCTCTGTGATCCTGGGTAAGTGGCAGGAGTCTCCATTCACTCACTTGGTCGAGGAGGTAGGTCAAACGGCCTCTAGACTCCTCCACTTCCCAAGGGACAGGCCTGACTGGCTCCTGTGGGGGTGCAGGGTATCCCACAAAGACCCCACAGGTATTGGAGTAGAAGAGGTGGTGAAGAAAAGAAGTGAAGAAAGAACAAACAGAGACAAGGAGTCTTACATCACAAATACCTGAGATGTTGCAATAATTTCTTCAAGTCAATTTATACCTGACCATGAGCCTCTCTTGGGAGCATGTTTCAGTCCGTCATTACTGAGAATCCCAGGTCAAAGACAGGACACCTGCCTTTGCTTGTTGAAAAGCTGAAGCTGGAAAGAGAGGCCAACTTCGCCTAGTAGTGCTTTCTGCCAACTGCCTCTTAAAACAGGAGTAGCCCCAGGGCTTCATTCAGCCAAGGTGAGGGAAAACACAGCCAGACAAAGAATAAAACGCACATTGTCACCTTGGGAAAATATTACACAATTATAAACTCATCGGGCTAGGGAGCCGCTGGAACTCTAGAGAGTGATTAGGGCTGAATCTTAGTGAGTTTCTGCAAAGATTTGGGGCCCGTGGAGTGTTCACACATCTATTGTCTACCTCTCTTCTCTCTTCTGATTCAGTCTTTCCTCACATTCTGACTTAGCGTTGGGAAATCGGTCAGTGTAGCCTTGTCGGTTGACATCTGCGCTGTGCTGCTTTCAAATCACAGGTTCCCCCCACGCCACCAGGACACAATGTACTCAGTGGCCAGTAACTCAGAAGTTCGGGGGTATCTCTGAGAGGGTGATTCCATTAAGGCTGGTGGCACGCGGATAAACACCAGTCCTCCTCTCTAAGTGAAGACGGAGTGTAGAGAAAGAATCAGAGAATCTCTCTCAGGGAATAATCATCGGGGTTGACGCGAGGAAACTTTTGAAGCAGTAAGTAATTTCGTGTTGCTGTTATGGATTCTACCAAATAAAACTCTGTTTGCTGAAAAGTCAAAGAAAAGTGTAATGCAAGTATACTCACGGCGCAAATCCAATCATTGTGGATAATTACTGTGTTATCTCTGCAGAGAAATATGAAATTATATGGGAGCAATAAATTGTTCAGCTCTCTTTGAGAATTCGGTTGAGTCCACCAGAAGGAAAAGGAAATGCAGAGTGCTCTGGATAGATAGGAAAATTAAGTATGGACATATTTTACTGTGTGTCAACGCCGAGCTCATCGAGAAGGGGAAGTTCGGTGTGAGACGCCCATTTGGAAGAATGCACGAGAGACCAGCATGAGGATGAAATGGCAGGCACCAGTTTTAGCGTGAGGAGGACAGTTCTATTTGGGGATGGGGGGAGCACGATATTGTGCACACTTCTTCTGCTCCCCTTCTTGTGTGCCCCTTCTGCTCCCCAGGGGACTGCATGGCTCCATACATAGCAGCCACACATGCGTGATACGTGTTTACATATTTTAGGCGCAGGTGCTCTACTATACTAATGTAACGTTCTAAATCTGGGGTCTTATTCCTAGACACGGGCCTGGATCACAGCTAGACCTGAGACCCACCAGGCCTGGGACCCACACTGTGTTCTAAAAGAAATCGTAACCAGTAGCTGGAATGTCGTTATTCTGAGGTGTCTGAGTTGCTGAACGGGTCATACAGACCCCAGATGAGGCATTAGAGGAGATGGTCAAGGAGTTTAACAGTTTTTAGAAATAACACGAGTGTGAATTTTACATTATTTTTCAAAGGGTCTGAAGCTAGTTAATATGGAAAGGCTAAGATGAATCATGTGACCTTGAGCCCATCCCTTTTTTTTCTTTGGCCTCGTTTTTTGTTTTACTGGCCAGCTAAGGGGTCTCAACTAGAGATCTGAGGTCTATTCCGGGTCCAACATCCAGAATGAAGGAGATAGTAATGACTTCCCAGCGAAGAATGGGATCCTGTATAGGAAACAAAGCATGTGGCCTCAATGAGCCACCTTAACTCACCTAGACTGGAGTAAAGATGTACCTGAGTGTTTTCACAAGGAAAATACCTGTAACCATTCTTTCTAAAGTCTCCTGACACTAAGTAATTACTTCTGATTCTTCAGAACTGTTTTTAAATTTGATCAGATCCCCCATATCTGGGGGAAGGGCTTCTAACCTGGGGGCTCTTGGACACCTGGGGTACCAGGTGTGTGCTTCAGTAATGCAGGGGTTTCTGGGGTTGTAGGTAAATGTCATGTTCACCTGTATGTATACATGTATATGTGAATGGAATTATACAAATATTTCTTCCCACTCGAGGGAGATTTGTAGAGGGACTCAGGACATTCCAAATGCTTAGGAAGAAGTAATATTCTTATGGAAAGTACACACTATGGATTGAATCATGCCTTCCCCCTCCCCCAAATTCACAAGTTAAAGCATAACTCTCAGTGTATGATGTTTGGAGGTGGGGCCTTTGGAAGATGATTAGGTTTAGATGAGGCCATAAGGGTGGGGTTCTCATGACAGGATCCGTGTCCTTATAAGAAGACACCAGAGAGCTTGCTTCCTCTCTCTTCACTGTGGTCAGGACAGGACATGGTGAGAAGACACTTGAAAGAAGACCCCCACTGGGAAACCACATCTGCCAGCATCCTGGCTTTTCACTTCCCAGCCTCCAGAATTGTGAGACAATAATTTTTGTGCTATTTAAACCACACAGACGATGGTATTTTATTACGACATCCCAAGTACAAACACAGTACAAAACACTGAATTCATGAGAACTACATGCTAGGACAATTTCTCTCCCTGTGTAGCTCTATCATCTCGAATATAAAAACGCAATTTCCTCTGAGAGAGAGAAATGGTATCACTTTGAAGGTCCAAATTCTACTTATATTTTCCATAGCACTTGGAAATTAAATGGCATAAATACATGGGTTTTGCTCTTCCCCCTTATTTAATAGATGAATAAGCTGGAGGCCCCATTTCTCGCTAATGAAATAAGTAGCCATGGAGTGAGTGGTAAGCATCCAGCCCAGGACGCTGTATGCTGCTGAAAAGCAAAGAGCCGAGAGTTTGTGGTCTACAGGGTCCAACACTGATGTAGCACGTCAACACTCACTATCATTTCTGGTTAATGGAATAAAACATGGAAAAAAATAAAATCATGCCTACTTTAAATAAGGACAAATTGTTCTTTGGACTTGACTGGATTCTCTACCTAGGAAAATGTACTTAAAAAAAAAAAAAAGACATTTTAATCACTGCATCGCAAATGAAGAATCTGACCCTAAGAAGCTCAGGAAATCACACAGAATCTCATGACTAGTAAGAAGCGGAGGTTGTATCTAAAACCTAGATGTTTGTATTGTAAAAACCCTGACTTTCCAGCTTGGTAAAATATCTTTCATTTGGCATCAATTTAGGAGATTTTTTTTAAATTATATTTTAATTCTAAATTACATTAGTTTTATAATATGAGTCAGCTCACTTTTTATCTTCTAAAATAATTGCATTAGTTTCTCTTTATAACTCTTAAATAACTCACAGAGTGTATCATAGAAATAATTTGTAATAACTGTATTAAATTGTTTTTTGTTATTGTCTATTTATGTTTCCATTTTCTTTAGTCACTTTCAGTTATATGTATATTTTTAAAAATAATAAATATTTATTGAATGGCCCCTGTGTGCTGGAACAATATTTGTTTCATTTTTGTTTGGTTTTGTTTGGTGCTGGAGGTACAATAACAGGGACTGACTAGAACATTTACCTTTAAAAACTTAGTATTGAGGAAGATGAGCAAATAAACTGGCAATTACAATACAATGTCCTACATTCCTCACTGTATTTTTAGAAGACCGTAGTATATAGTATTTTCTCATGATATTAAATTGGATGTTTGTTGTATTCTTCTAATCTCTAATTTGTCTAATTTTTTTTCCTGATTAAATTTCCCAAATACTTCTCTTTTTACCGGACAAGTCAGTTCCTGATGTTGTTTGGCAATTCTGTGCACTTTCAACGGTTTAGTTAATCCATTTACCTCTTCTCTTTTTTCCTCTCTACCACTCTATTAAGGTTTTAGTCATTTTTGTTCGTTTGCTTGTTTTGTTTTGTTTTTTTTGTCTAGCTTTTAGCATGTTTTCCTTCCATTGTTTTCAGTCCATATGTTTTATTTTTATGAATCACTGGCTAGACAAACTCTAGAACGAAGACTAACTCACCTTTATGCTGCCCCACCCCCCGCCCCTAGGCAAGTAATATTGGCGAGCACATGAAGCAGGAGGTGGGGCTTCTTCCTGTCGTAGCCATCTGCTTCTCCTCCCAAAACCTTTCAGATGCGTTACTCTTACAACAGGCATTAAGTCCTAGAGGAATCTGCTGTTGGCCTCTGGAAAGCGTACATTCCAGCCTCAACCAGATGGTCCAGTTCTAATTCTGATTCTGCTATGTCGGAGAGGCTATCTTTGCCTCATTGCCTACCCTCCTTCGGTTTTACTTTCTGCTTTGGTAAAAAATTGGACTTTCTAACAGCAGCCTCAGAAGAATGGCATAATGTCTATGGAAGGGGTAAAAACTTTGTCCACAAACTCAGGCATAGAAATTCCCCTTTTTCTAATCTAATGAAATATGACTCCTCACCTAGCTTGGTGGGAAATTTGAGCTCGTTGGGGTGGGGCGTCACCATCTGTAGGGTGTGTTCCAGAAGCCGGGAGGTTTGACTGGCACTTGGAAAGAGGAGTCGGGCCTATGACCTTCAGGGCGTCCTGGTAGTTATGACATCCATTGTCTCCACTGCTGTGGCTCCTGGAAGTCGAATGGCTCTGCTAGAAATCCAGGTTCTTGCAGACACCTAGCTAATGGACACGCCCACCCTAGTCTGATGGTGGCTGTTGCAGAACAGGGGTGGCCATGTGCAGGGACACAGCGATCCTCGTCTCCAGGGTGGCTCTCCCCTTTCCAGGCCCACATGGTGGCTTCTCTCCCCTCTTTTCTTCTTTCTCTTCCCCACTTTTCCTCCTTGTCCCAAAAGCTCCACCCTTCTCTTCCACAGCAATGATCTTCAATGAGCCCAGACTATTGCAAGGGTTAAAAAGTGACATTTATTCCCAGAAATTTCTGTGTTTTTTTAATGGGAAAAATTTTCCTTGGGGCAAGGAATTGTTGATGGTCTGTCCACAATTTAAACTGGGAGTCAGTGCAGATGTAGGAGGAAGAAACATCTGTGAAAAGACTTCAGTCATTTAACTTGGGACATATCTAAAGTGCTGGCCGCTCAGAAATGTGAGTAGCCCTTCCTTCTTTCCGACACGATTCGATGATTTTTGAATGGATGCAGCGTTTCGGTCTGAAATGATGAAATGTTATGGAGATGAATAGTGGTGATGATTGCCCAGCAATGTGAACGTACTTAATGCCACCGAACTGTACACTGAAAAAGCATATTTTATGTTTTGTGTATTTTACCACGATAAAGAAAAAATTTAGTGATTCCCGAATCATACATTGGAAGAAAATGGTTCTTCAGATGACCAGCCAAGGTTCTTCAACATCTGTCTTAAATTACCTTCCTAAACATCCTTCCATCGTGCCCCTTGTATCCGCGACTTTATGCTGTGATGATGTTACATAAGAAACAACCTCAGCATTTCAGTGACTTACGACAACTAGTATTTACTTCTCACCTATATCAGGTGCTAGAGTTCTGGGCTAAGATATGGGTTAGCTCAGGATGGCCTGACCTGACCTCTCATTCTAAGACTGAAGGGGAGAGAGTGGCATCTGGAATGTGACATTCTCAAGGTGGGGAGCAGGCATACAAGAGGGCTGTTGGAACAGGGGTCATCTCCCAGTGACTCTGTGGGCTTCTTCTTAGAAATGACACAACCCTCACCGAATTGGTCAGCCAAAGCCCTCACTGGGCACATGTCCAAGCCCAGCAGCCATCAGGTGGGGAAACTCACCCCCACCCCCATGGAGGTAGGGAAGGAGACGTTACTACTTTCTGTGCGAAAATAGAACGTACCGCAGTGCACACTTCTGTCCCAAACACTCACTCCCCGCCTTTCCACAAACAAAAATCTCATCTGAAAATAGTTCTAGGCCCAAGTTCTAGGACTTCATGATGGTTCCCACATCAGGTCTGAACCAGAGACCTATACCCTAAGAAGATGGGTGAGATCCTTCCGCCTTCCCACAGTACGTCGGCTGGAACAGGGGCAGGAAAACCACAATCAATCTTGTTTATAAAGAAGATGAGAAGGGATCCAGTGGTCACTGGGGCACAGCGATTTTTACCTCCTCCTGGGCGCACGTCTTGAGGGTCCTCTATCTTAAGGTAGGGAGTGTGCCTTCCTGGTGCCCTGGTTCTTCTCCCTGGGAGTGGCTGCCGGTGAACTGCTCTCCTGGCTCTTAGACCCAGACTCTTCCATCATCCCCTCGGACCATGTCTATGAAGGACACGGGAGATTGTGCTTCCTGGGGCACAGCCTTCTCAGCAGGCTTCCTGACCACCACAGTTGGGGTCCCGTGGTGGCTGCTTTCCAAGATGTCCCCTAATGACCCCAGCTGGTACGTGTGCCCTTATGCAGTCCCCTTCTGCATTGTATCAGGGTTGGTCTGTGTGACCAATAACATACCGAGTGAGTGATGGCACGTCACTTTCAAGACTAGGTCCTAAAATATAGCGTAGCTTCTGCCTCTTTCTCTTGTATCACTTGCTCTGGGAGACACCAGTTCTCATACCATGAAAACTACCAAGCGTCCTAACAGGAGAGCCCATGGGACAAGGAACTGAAACTTCCTGCCAGTAGCCATGTGAGTAAGCCATCTTGGAACAGGTCATCCAGCCCCAGCAAACATTCAGCTGCAATCAATTGCTACATTACTCAGCTTTCGTTGCAATGATTCCTCATAAACATTATCAAACTTTTTGTGATTTTTTTTTTATAGCGAACGTTTATTTCTTGTGGCGACGTGTCTGTCGCTGCATCTCTGCACATCAGGTTTACGTTTGCGTCTTCTCACTCCAGGCTCCAGGCTCTGGGCTGCAGGATTAACCTCTCTGCAGCTGTGTTGGTCACAAGTGGGAGACCAGAGCACCAAGGGTCAGTGGAAACCTACAACGCTCAGAGCCTTCATCGGCTAAAAGACACATGACCAAAGTTACGCCTGCGTGCCTTCTTCTGGCTAAAGCGTGTCGCATGGCTGGTGTCAACGGGAAGGGACTATAATCCATCCATGGGGTGCAGGGCAGAGAATAAGTGTTTGCTGAACAGCTGTCCAATCCACCGTGCCCTTTGCTCAGGGTATCTACTGCCGCACAAAAAAAAAAAAAAAAAAAAAAAAAAAAACCCACAAAAAACAAAAAAACAAAAAACAACAACAATTTTAAAAAAGCTACAAAACTTAATGACTCCAGAGAATGCTATATTATGATGTCCTGTGTTTCTGTGAATGAACTGGGCTACTCTGGTTGATCTGTGAGGTCTCTCATGCAGTTGTCTCAGATGACGTCTGTGTCTAGAGTAATGTAAAGGTGTCTGTATTCTCATGTCTGTCCCTGGGCATGGATGGCTGGAGCAGCTGGGGACTGGTTGGACATCTCTCTTTCTACAGTCAGTTCATGGGGTGGCTTGTGCTTCCTCACAGCGTGATGATCTTAACTATTCAAACTCCTTATATGGTGGCTGTGGTTTCTTAAGCAAGCCTTCCAACAGAGAGGGAGTAGAAGCTTCTAGTCTCCCAAGGCCTGGGCCTGGAAGGTGGCACAGTGTCATAGCTGCTCTGTACTAGACATCAAATCAGTCATGTCGTCTGCCCAGGTGCACGGGAAGGGGACTTTTCAACAAGAGAAGCATCTTCATTTTTGGATCTTGCAAATCTCGATGTGCCTCTAGCTCTGACCAGCAGAAAGGAACCATGTGAATATAGGTCCCCATGCAAACCAGTGTTAGCAGTGAAGCACGGCTAGGAAGCGTCTGCTCTCCAGACCTGGGGACCCAAGAAGTAGCCGCTACTTATCTAGCCTGAGCTCTGACAGATCGAGAGATAAACAACCCTTCAGGCAGATGGGAGAACAAAACATTGCCTTTATTACGAGCAAAGATCACCTTGGGCCATGGGAGTGATCTTCGCTGGACTCACTCAGCAGTCACAGATCATTCTGGGCCCAAACGACTTCCCTGCTGGGTGGGGCAGAAGCTGTTGCTGCCAAGAAGAGCACTTGGGGGTGAATTCTCCCCACAGGGGCTCGTCCCAAGAGGGAGAGGGGAGGAAGGAGCAGAGACTTATGGGCTGCCCCAGGGAGGGCCAGGCTCTAGCTGCCATCTGTCCTCAGTGGAAGAAAACCAGGCACTGAGCAGACACCATTGATGGAAGAACAAGAGATACGCATCCAGACGCAGCTTCCTCTCCTAAACTCTAAACTTCTAAACTCAGCCGTGAAGTCATATCGTCCCTCCCCAGCCGGAGAGGAGAGAGTCGAGGGGGCAGAGAGCAGCCAGAGCATCAGATTCATCATGGCACTTCCTGCCTGTGGACAAGACCTCCTGGAGTGGGGAGGAAGTGCTCTCACCCCCCAGCATCACGGATGGCCCAAATATGTTCTTAAATGAAAACACACAGAACCGGAAGTCAGGAAGCTGCAGTTTTAACGTGCTTGGCTTCCTCATCTGTTGCTTGTTCCCGTGTTGATGGCATTTCCCTCTCAGGGGCAGGCACCATATCAAACAGAACTGGGGTACGATATGGATGGAGTCCTGTCCTTCCTCCTTAAGGCACTGGAGAGGAGATGGCCAGGTAAACGTTGATTTCTAAGATCCCTTTAACCTTCTGCAATTCTGCATTTTAGATAGTGGCCATCAGCTCTAAGTCAAAGGAAAGATCGAGATAAGCCTAAGAGTACTAGCTAAAGAGACAGGTTTTTAAATGTTTCTTCCTGAAGGCAAAACCACGGTCAAGGGTGTGGAGAAACTGGAAATGTGGACAGAGAGGAGAGGCGTGGCCCATAGGGCAGGGAGAGGGGTCGGGAGCAGAAGCTGTCACATCCAAGAAGTACGTTGTTCCCAACACGGGGAATTCTTAGCCTTTGAGCCGCTAAACAATCAATGTACGATTCACGAGACCAGTCATAATAATATTTTGTCTAAAACCCTTCGAAGGCCTCCCTCCGATCTCCAAGTATGAATTAAGGATGGCTTGTAAGAATATGTACCATCTGACCGATAGCCCTCTCGTGGCTTCTCTCCTTGAAATCAATGGCCTACCTGAACCAATTGTGTTTTCTTCCCTGGACAAGTGATGTGTTGTCTTTCTTCTACATGTACCAAATGTGTCTCCACCTGGAGCCCTTGCCTGCCGTCCACACTCCTTTTCACTAGGTCCCTTCCATTTATGGTTCACAGATCAGCTTAGACGTCAGCCCTGGAGAGCTTCGCTGCATGTGAGGGACCCCGGTGGCTCATCTAGGTCCCTCACGTCCTGCCCAGGTCCTCTCGTGGCCCCTCCTCCCTTCGTCTCTGCGTCCCTGGGGCCAAGTTCACCCTGTCTACAGCCACACCACAGCACCTGAACAGAAGAATGAGTCGACACGTTTTTAATGCTTCGCGTCTGCATTTTAGACATTCTGCTTAACCCTTCATATTGGTCTGGGGCTGAGGGGAGCAGAAAAAAAAAGGATTCCTAACCTCATTTCACAAGCAGGCAAACTGAGAATCAGCAGGTGTGAGTTCACGGTTCATTGAGAGTTGAGGCAAGAATCACAGTGTGATCTGGGACTTACCCTGGTTGCTGGCACCCACCTTTCGGGAAAGAAAGAGAGAAAGAAATTATTTCCAGTTGTTCCATGACCACCTTATCTGATGTGAAAATACCAAATCACTCAGATTCTAACTTTCTTTGTAATAAGTGGTGTTAAATGTAATTAGCTTATTTAAGAATGATGTCACTCATGTGTGTATCTTTACATATGTTTATTTACATAAAATATGTATATTTACATGTAAATATACACATACAATTTTCAAGTCCCATAACTCCTTGGGGAATTAATGTTACTTTTGTCCTTCTATCCTGTGAGGTTCCACACTAGTGTTTTGCACATTAGCCAGATTCACTTTTAAGTGCTTCCTATGGATTTTTTTAAATGTGTTGTTTATTGGTGGCATTGATTTAAGTCATTTTAAAATTTGGAACTTCCTATCACTTGATAATGTAAAGTAGTTCCTAAAGCTATGTTTTAAAATATCGTATTAACCTTAATTCCATTTCCCCCATTTGCTAAAAAGAATTGATAGAATATGCAATTGTTTGAGAGCTTAAGTAATGTGCCAGGTTCTCAAGATACACAGTTTCATTCAGACTTTACACACTGCCTACCGTGGTAAGGATTATGACAGAAAAAGGCTATAAGACTGTAAGAGGTTAAATTAGACCCAGGTTTTATAGACAGTGTTTGGCAGAATGGGAACTCACTTCCAAATGGTATGACCTCCCCACCTCAAGTCTATGTTCATTTGATTTCTTTTCTAGAATCAAGCATGCAAACTTGACTGTGTTTCTTCCATGATCCAGAACATTTTCAGTGCTTACATCGCTAGAAGGAAGAATAATATGCAAGGAAAACTGTTCAGAAAGTATCAAGAATGGGATTTAATTCCAAGATCTGGACTGTCCCAACCAGGGGACCTTAAGAAAGTTAACTATGCTCTTCAGGAGCAATGAGGCTCATGATATAAGTGACACACATCAAGGTTGATTTGGGGAGCCACCTGGGGTCTGACGACGCAGCCTTAGATAACTCACTTCACCTGGTGTCCATGCCCAAGGTGCAAAACCAGGAGTAGGCCAGTGATCATCAAAGCATCTTGCCACTACAAAGTTCCAGCAGTTCTAGCCCATAGCAACATACGTATATTATGATTATTAATATTGTTGTTGTTGTTAAAATTATTAACTTTCCTCTTACCGCTGAATTCAAGTTTTGACCTTTCTGCATATATCTCTCCCATACATCAAGTCCACCAATTAATGAAGCACTTGGTCCTGTTCCATCCTTTAAAAGAAACACAAGCATGTGCTAAACCTGTTTATAGGTATTCAATCTGTGGTGCTGTACCACACTTTTGGAAAATGTACTAATCTTCAACTCCTGTCTGTTTCTGAACACAAACATGTACAGATGTGTCTTTCTCAAGCAGCAGGCGGTGTTGTTCATGGCCAACCTTTTTTGTAGCTGTCACCATGATGGCCTGTAAGAAACAGATGGGCTGATGGAGAATACAGAACCGCATGCTTTGTTTTCACTTTTTCTGTTAAAGGAGAAAAACATCATTTAGCCTATCCCGTTGAGCTATAGATCTTTCCCCAGCTGGTTTTCTGGTTGTAACAAGTATTGATGTCAGAGAAAGGAAAAGAGAGAAATGACCAAGCAGCTGATAGCCAATTATGACCACTTCCATGGAGAACCTGCACCTTAGAGGGAACAGAAAGTTCTAGTATCTGGTCCTTGACATTTTAATTTTGGAAACTAGTTTTCCGTAGACGATCGAACTCAAGAAGACAAGTATTTTTTTAACCGAACACGCAGGATATTGGTAAAAACAGCTATTTCGTCTACATATTTATTGGCATGGATTCTAGTCGGTGGTGGATGCACAATGGTTTGAGGGTGTGGTCTTTGACTTAAACAAGTTTATAGGCTCACGAGTGGTATAGACAGTGAACAGGAGTAGACAGTGCAATGTGATTCATGTGCCAACAGCTAGAAACGAGCTATGAAGAACTGTAAGAAGTTTAGTATCTTTAGACCTTGAGGTACAAATTTAAAGAATAAAATGATTTTGGAGAAGTTGAAAATTCCAAAAACTCCTCTACAACGTGATAAAGTTTGTGAACAAGTCAGCACAGTCAGATCTTCATTGTAGAAAGATCTTTCTGGTTATGGTATAGAAATCAGTAAAGAGGGACATGAGGGGACGAGAGAGCGGTCCAGGTGCTACGAAAGTGGCCCAGGTGAGCAAAGATTCCAGGGGCTGAGATGCGGAGATACGAACAGATAATTACGAGTAGGTTTAATAAGACAACAGAACATTTTCTTATCTGTAGAGCTTGAGAGTGAGGGAAGTATCAGAGCCTATCTGAGTTTGGGGCCAGAATATGGAAAAAGAACTTTGTATAATTCAGTAAAATAGAGAACGCAAAAGAGAAGCTGGTCCCATGGGGGGGGTTCCCTTCCGTGTTCTGGTATTTCCATGTTTATCAAATCATTCATTCCCACACCCATCATTATGATGGATGATAATAACACATCCATAATCCGTAAGTATTTTTTGAGAAACTATGACCTTTGGTAAAACATTCAGGGGAAAAAAGTCCTCGCCTTCATAGAGCTTGCGTTCTAATGGTGAAGGTGTATAAAAACTAAATGAAATCAAAGTACGGTCCTAGAAAGGTGTAACGCTGAGAAGAAAAATTAAGCATCTCGAGTGAGGAGATCGATGCGGTACAAGGCAGATGGGAGGACATTAGATTGGGCAGCCTCGAGGAGACGTGGAGAAGAAAGCTTTGCTTTTGCCAAAATCGGTAGCCACGGGCAGCTGGGCCAGTGAGCAGCGGGGAGCAGAGGGGAAGGGCCGGTGTGTTCCGTTCTTGAGAACCTGGACAAACCATCCTCGCCCCCATCCTGGGAAGTCTTCCCCTGATGACCAGAATTCTCCTCTCCCTGAGATTCAGAGCTTTTGTTGGCTGTGCTGGATCAACAGGAAAAGGGGCTGCTTCGTAGAAAACACCTTGCTCAGGCTTCCATGGAGAGCACCGTTCACGTCTCCCACACACGGGACAATAGCAGCCACAGGCATCGAGATCTGACTTCACAGCAGGCCTCGGGCGAGTCTTCTTGTCTACCTGCGCTTTGGTTCTTCAGACCTATCTGGGGAGGTCAACTTAGGGTAAATTCCTTAAGCTCTCCAAGTCACAAGTTTTTGTGCGATGCAAGGAATAAGATGGCAAATAATGAGCAAGTGAACAAGCAAGGAATGGAAATTAGATGTCTCAGCTTGCAAAGTCTGTGCTGTTCCACGCACAAGCAGCAGCACTCCACGCTGGGGTGTACAATAACTAAAGTTCGGTCCTTCTAGATCGTTTGACTTCTCCATGGAATGAGCCCCTTCCCCTCTTGGGGTAGATTTAGCTTCAACATCACCTTCCCTGGAAGCCTTGTCTGACCTCTAAAGAATAACAGTCTCTCCTCTCCTTCCTCAGGCATCCAAGGCAACAGACAGGAAAACTCTGTTCATCTCTTTGTCCCAAGCTCCCCACAAGTGGCTGGCCAGGATGGGCTCGGTAGGGGGGCTCCATGCCTGAAATGAGTTACACCTAAGTTCTGCCTTCCTGAGATCACCCCCTACGTCCCTGTGGACTTGCCCATTTCTCTCCTTGTCTCAGTAAGTCTTTGGAGGACGTCCATGTCTGGTTGACGTCTTTCCCCATTGGAGTGAAGAGTCGCATGAGTTTTCCCTCTCAGAGTGTGACTTTATTTCCAAATTTGGAAAGCACCGACACCCACCGTGTGCCGTGCCATCCATCGTCCCTCCAACCTAAAACCTATAGAAACTAAAATTAACGTGTCTATCTATCTGCGTGCCAGAGGCCCGCACAGGGCGTGTTTTATCCCTTCCTTTATTTTTCCTTCTTTGAGTACACATGTTTGAGGCTTGATCCAGCCCTTTATGTTAAAAAATATCCCAGCTTTTATCCTACATTATTTTACCAATTGGGGAAAAAAAAAAAACGTATTTGAAGATCAAGCCTCACGCTCTGTTCTGAAGAACTAACACGGTGACTTTTTGTGTTGTTGTTGACTTCATATTGTGGACCGCTCTTTTATCTCCCGATAAATCTCCAGCTTTATTTCCTCTCTTCAGCAGGTGAAGGGAGAGATTCTTATCAAGTGCCCCCATTGGGGATCTGAAGGAGGCTAAGCTTCATAAAGGGATTCAGAGCCCTTTGTGTTTAAAGCGGGGAGGACAGGAAAGTAGGCTTACATCTTTCCAGTTCTTGTTTGTGTGCTGGATACTGTGCTGGGTTCAACGTTACCTGATAAATTCACTCAGCCACCCTATAAGGGAATCGCGTCTGCTCCAGGCTGGCTCCGGCAATGACGGAGGCTGAGCAGGTATAGATAAGAAGTCTGAGGCCACACAGAAGGCGGGGAGGATGGGGTTTGTGTCAGGAACCTCATAGGCACCACTTCTGATCCTCTTTTATTTTGACCATTGCCTCGGTGACTAGCTGTGCTTTGAGACAGACCAGTTTCAAGGTGACACAGACTAATAGCACCTCCATCCGGCCTTGACCCTTGTATTTGCCTCCAGCCCAGACTTCTCTGTGGTTTTTGAATTCCTACCTGTGCAGCCTGAACATGAGGCTGCGGCGAACCTTTGATCGAGGGGCAGGGAACCAATGCATCAGTGGGTTTTCCCTCTGTTTTCTTCAGTGGACAGTCTCGAGGTTCATTTCATATGGCTTCTTGGGTTGTGGTACAGAATTGGGCAGCGGTCGACTACATGAACATCCTCACATTGGCTCTCCCTCCCTCCTTCCCCGTTCCATTCTCCCATTTCTCTTGCTTGTTCCATGGAACCACATCCTCCAATAAAGCCCTCACACTTAAACTTTTGTCTCAGGCTCAGCTTTAGAGAACCCAGGCTGCATCAAAATTCTATTACAAGCTCAGAATCCATGTTCTTTCTAATAATCCAGTGATCCCCAAGCTTGACTCCTTTTGAGATCTCTGGAGAGATTTAAATAACACAGATCTTGGACCTTTCCCCCAGTATGCACTTTCTTCGTTTTTGTTTTTGTTTTGTTTTGTTTTGTTTTCCGCTTCTTGTTTTATTTCCCCATAAACTCCAGAGATGATTCTCACGCAGAGCCAAGGCCCCTCATCCAGAAATCGACTGGATTCCTCAAGGTCAAAGACTACATCCCTTACTCTTTGGTATACTCTTAATTCTAGCACACTCTGGGATCATAGCAGACACCCACACCCACACACAAAATGTTCCTTTACTTGAATGGACTTAAATGATGTTTTTGTGGAAGAATCTGAAATCTTACTTCTGTTAGAGAACAGTTTACCTAGAAAAATCAGACACTACACCCTCCAAAATCTTGGTGCCCGGATCCGAAGCACTTCCTAGGATACTAATATGACTTGAGTCTTAAGTCTCTCCTCAAAGCTGGATGTTCCATGAGAAGAAATCCAAGCAAGGGAAGGTTTAGACATCATGTCTTCATTGCCTTTCAGTAGCATAAAAGCATCATGGTGGATCTCAAAGACTATGAGCTTGGAAATTAAAAATTTACATTTAAATTTCCAGTCTACGATGTAGCAAACTTCTCTGAGTTTTCATTTTCTTATCGATCAAATGAGAATTTTAATAGTTCATTCAGTTTTTATACAAATGATATAAAGTAATATATTTAAAGGTTTTTTTTTTATAAACCGTAAACTGATCTATGTGTTCAAGGGTTAGGCAACAAGTCCAACTGAGATTTCCTAGCATCATGTTGCTGAATCTGGGGCAGAAGCAGCCATTGTGTTTCCATCACTTCTTTTGCAACTTAGAAAGTGAGACCTACCCCACTTCCTCATCTGATCACCCCGTCTCACAGGGTAACAGGGTTTGAAATCTGTGTTTGGAACTCACGTGGGCCACTCAGCCATCCTCTTCAGAGACACATGTAACGATGGTCTCCTGAGGATTTTCCTTGAAACGACTGCGATTTTATCGAAAGCAGTGTGATTTGGGAAATGAAAATTATTTATTCGGGAACCTAGGCAGTGCGTTGATTTGTATGCTAAGAAATGGTGGGTCTACAGTCTGTAGCGTATACTTCTAGGAACAAAACTGTCCATCTGTCACCTATAGGAGGCATCACAAATTTAAGTCAATATTCGGGTTGCTTTTCTTCCTTTCTTTAATGCACAAATGCTAATAACTTTAGTATTTTGATTCAGGAAAATACTTGTAGATATTTTTGTTAGATAAAAGCATAAAATTTAAACAAGGGAGTTTGATTTAATATAATTCAATTCAAAAAACATTTACCGAATCACTTGCACATGCAAATATCTGAGACATTATAGCAGAGGGAACCACTACTATCCACTTACATGCGAATTACAATTTAAAATCTAGTTGCCTGCAAACAGATTACCCAATTTAACCCTGACAACCGCCTTGAGAGTTAAACAATCTAAGTGTCATGTACCTTGTGCAGAGAGAAGACTGGCGTGTAAAGGCAGGGGTTAATTGGCGAATCAAGTCTAATATCTCAAGTGCCGCACTAGGCAGTTGACACGTTTTATTCTCCCAACAAACCTATAGTATCGCCGTCTTTACGATTCCCATTTTATTGAAGAGCAAATTGAGTCTCCATGAAATTCAAGGATTTGCCCAAGGTCACACAACTACAAAATATCTCCAGACTGTCTGGCTCCAATTTCAGGTGACTTTTGATGCCGATAGGAGCCATCGAAATGATGAATCGCAAGGGAAGCTACTGATCTCATCCGAACGTCACTCAGGAGCTGAGCTGCTTCAGAGACAAAGGCAGTTAGGCTGCTGCCCCGACCCCAGTCCCTCCCACCCTGGAGATGGGATCGTCAGCTCTCCCACCGTATCATCTGGCACATTAAAACCACACTCATTTACATCGCTGGAATCTGGCAGGGGTTCATCCATCACTCATTATCAATTCTGTCCTTTCTCTAAACAGCGCAGAGTCATTTTTAATATGAAAATATTGTATAATTCATAGCAATTGAAAGGAGGCGTCCGTCATCCTTTGCAGAGCGATTTGCCTCTGCCTGTCCTGTAAGGGCAGAGAGATGAACGTGAAGGTCAGAAGGCGTCCTGTCTGGTGTCCATGGCCAAGACACTTCGTCCCCGCAAGCTCCAGTCTCCTGCGCATCACAGAGCAGCTGTAGGATGTTAAGTTGATACCTCAGAAAAAATTGCTTTGCCTCTCAGCGCTACAGTTCCCTCTCTGCAAAACATGGGTGGGGACAGTCACTGAACCAGAGCATCCTGAAATCTTGTCCCGAGGGAAAGCGGAAAGAGAGCCGACAGAGGAAGTGGAGAGCGTTGGTCAAGGAGAGAAGGATGCTCAAAGATTCACGCCGGCTCGCTCAGCAAGCTGACCAGCCATCCGCCTTTATACGCAGCTGTCTGGGGCAAGCACACGATGCAGCGCTGAGACTGCATGTTCCAGAAACTGTATGGAGCCCTAGGTGGCGGGAAGATGCCAACTCTCCATCTCAGTAATGATGCCGTTGGTTTCGTCGGCTGCCATAACAGAGCGCCGCGTACGAAGTGGTTTAAACAGCAGAAATGTGTCTCCTCACAGCTCTGTGGGCTAGAGATCCGAGATCAGGGAGTCTTCAGGGTGAGTTTCTTCTGAGGTCCCTCTCTTGGCTTGTGGCGATCATTTTTTTTCCTGCGTTGTCACTTGGTTGTCCCTCTGTGTGTGTCTGTCCAAATTTCCTCTTCTCGTAAAGACACAAGTCCTATTGGATTAGGGCCCTCCCTAACGACTTTATTTTACTTCAGTCACCTCTTTTAAAGACCCTTCCTCCAAGTACAGTCGCATCTGAGGTGCTGGGGTTGGGACTTCCACATGTGAATTGCAGAGGAGGAGGGACGGCTCAGCTCCTGACAGACACTTTGCTGTGTGACCTCAGAGGATCGACTTGCTGAGTCTTCGTGTCCTCGTTTGCAAAGTGGTGACGACGGCGCTCAGATTGAAGGTGCATCGCACAGCTTAGAAACAACGTATCGGAAGTCGCTGGGCGGTGCCTTCTTTCTAGCACTGCAAGCCGGGCTCACAGACGGAGCACCACTCAGGCTCGGTGGCTCCCCGTATGAAAGGTTTCCTTCTCACTCGTCTCCCAGGTTGAGGGGCTCTCCTCCCGGCAGGGACTCTGGAGTCCGGCCTCTTTCCGTGACCTGTGACAGCCCCATGTCCAAGCAGCATCCTCTGCAATGGCCCCAAGGTGGCTCAGAGCGTGGGAACACACCGCAAAGCCAGCGTGGCAGCTCGCCTTCCACTGGCTCAAACCGGTCATGGGACCCACCCTGGGGCGAGGAGGCTGGAAAGGAAGCTCCTGGCTCAGGGGCCTCTTTCCCGCAGCAATTCCACCTCGTGGGAAAGGAGAGCAGGCGTTTGGTAGTGGACAGTTATCTGCATCGGTGGAGACTATCAGTGAGAACAGCAGACGGTGCCCTCAAAGTGGGGTACGTGAGGAGCGGTTGATAAAGAAACGATTTATAAAGGGATGAGCAGGCTTCAAGGAAAGCTCAAGGTCATTGGCAACGGGGAGGGTCATTGCCACTCCTGGGCTTGAAAGGGCCAGAGGAGGGCGTGGATTCCAGTACCCAGGTCGGGGGCTGCCTTGTGGGTGGGAATCGTAGTCCCTGGTTGAGAGACTCAGCCATAGCGACCACACGAGAAGGAAGCCGAGTGAAAAGTATCCAGCCTGGTCCTCAGCCTCGCACCTGCTTCCTACTGTGTGGGCTGCCCCGTAGCCAGAAGGCGAGGGGGCTCATCAGTGCCGTGCGGGCAAGGTCCTGGGTCGACGCATGCGTGGGGAGAGGTCGAGGAAGGAGAAAATGGGAAATACACACATCACGAATGGTTTGTTCTTCAGCAGGAAATAGAATTAGACTGGAGGTCTTCGTAGGTTTCCTAGGCAGCTCGTTCCTGCTTTTTACTCTTTCTCCTGGAAGGGACAGGAGGCAGGAAGGCCAGCAGAAGTTTGGAAGAGTAAGACCCACCAGCCATGGAGCTGGCACCAAATATCCGGTGACCAACACATGTGTTAAGGGAATCCAGGAGGCGAAGACTTCCCCACCATTCATAAAACCTTACAAGGCAAGCCTCATTACCTCCACGTCCAAGGACCTCTGATCCCTGCTCCCTGCCCCCCTTCAGGCCCCACCTGCTCCAGCCAGAGCTCCAGCAACCAGGGGGCTTCCTCCCAGGCAACCCGCATGTCCAAGCCCGCGTGAGACCAAGGAGCGGAACCCCTGCAAGTCAGCAGAACCCCCCAGCCGTTCCCGGCGCCTGTACCGAAAGCGTTCAAAACGATTTACAATCGGACAGATTGCATGCTTTCAAGTGGAAGGTGGATGCACGCTCCTCAAAGATTTGCCCTACAGGCTCTTTTCAGAGCCAGGGTCCTGTTGCTAAGACCTTGTTTTATTTGCCAGACTCCCAACACACACACACACACACACACACACACACACACACACACACCCTCCAGCTATGCAAGAATTACAATTACTTCCCTTTTCCTACCAAAGCCACAAGCACCTGACAACACAGCAAAAGAGAATGGACGGGCTGTGTGAGAAGGGAGACTCACTCTCTCTCTCTCCCTCCCTTCCTCTCCCTCCCTCCCCCTCCCTCCCTCTCTGTCTCTCTCCTTCCTTCCCCCTCTCTCACACCCTCCCAGTCTCACCAGATAGAATCAAGGAGAAGAAAAAGGGAGATTTCAGTAAAGATGGAAACAACGGGAAGCAAGCTGTCGTCACTTTCTGAGAACCCCACCATCATGCGGAATGTTCACGTGGTCTAAAGTCACCCCCGCCAGGCACACACTGCTGGTTTCGACATTGAACTCTCTCTGGGGTCTGATTCAGCGTCTTTTCCCTCTGCCCAGTAAGAGCACCCTAACATGAATCGGCCTCCAGGGAGAAAGGAATCAAGAGGGTTCAACTATTAAAAGTGCACAATAGGGAGCAAGACTAAAAATCTGCGTTCTAAAGTCCAAATATTCATTTCTCTGAAGGAGAGATTGGCCTAAAAAATATTTGTGGAAACTTCTGCTACTATTGCAAGGGAACGAAATTATAATAATTAAGATGTCATGGGTCACTTTGACAGAATGGTGACAAGAGCTGCTTTTAGCTACAAATAAAGAATACATGTAATTAGATGTAAAATCATATCAAGAAAGGTTACACAAACCACAGCTGTAGAAAAGCTCTGCTATTTAATAAAAAAAAAAAAGTAATTAGTAGATGAGCAAGCATGTTAATAAGGCAAATATTTATTTTTAAAAGATCCTGAAATTGGAACACTTCAGAGTCAAAAGGATCCGCAGTTAATGATAAAATAAAACTGTATATAAAAAAAAAAAAAACACATCAAGGGAGGCAGAGGGCTTCTTCAGCTGGTTCCTAACATCTGGATGGAATGGTGTACGAACGGGCTCACGCGCAACGAAAAATATTGTAACGACGATGACGATGATATCAATGTAATACACGGAGCACTTCCACCGAAGGAGCTAACCCAGCTCCATCCTTGATCCCCTTCCTCCTCCCTTCACCCCCTTCTGCCCGCCCACCCGTCTCCCCCATGCCCCTTTCCTTGCTAATCAGTCGAGACTTAGTCACCCTTTATGCCCAGCAGTCTTAATGAAGAAGACAGATGAAGTATTTATTTGCACAAAGCTAATATTTTTAATTTAGGGAGATGGATTTCATATAAAAAATTAAACGAGTTTTTTTTTTTTTTTTTTTTTTTCTCAGATTAAGGAAAGAAATAACCAAGGAAAATGATGGTAACAAGTCACGGTCCACATTGGTGAGTTTCAGGAAAAGTCTCTGATGGGCTCGCATGTAAGCTCAGAGAGCCAGCTGTGGGAAGGTCATGGGTGTATTAGTTTCCTGTAGCCGCTGTAGCAAAGGACCACACACTAGGCGGCTTACACAACAGGCCTTTCGTGTCTCACAGTTCTCCAGATTAAAGGTCTGAATCGAGGTGTCGGCAGGTGTGTGGTCTGAGTGTGTGCGTCCTCCCCACGTTCACGCGCTGCAGTCCTAACTCCCAGAGCGATGATGGGGTTAGGAGGCGAGGTCTCTGGGAGGTGATTAGGTCAAACGGCGAAGGCCCCTGGAGTGGAATTAGTGCCGTCGTAAAGGGGGCCACAGAGAGTTCCCTCCCTCTCTCTGTCACGTGAGGACATGGGGAAGCCAGCAGTCTGCAGCCTGGGTAACAGCCTCACCAGAACCCACTACGCTGACCTTGGACTTCCAGAACCGTGAGAAATAGGTTTCTTGTTCTTCACAAGGCACCCAGTCTGTGGTTCCTTACGATAGCCACCCCAAGTGGCTGAGATGACAGGGCAGGCATCTTCAGAGAATGGGGACAAAAACTCTGTCCCAGGCCTCTTCTCTCCACTTCCAGGAGCCTCACGCCTTCCTTGGTCTACAGATGACCGTCTGCACCCCGTGTGTTCACATCATTTTCCCCCTGGAGCTGTCTGCCTCTTTTTCCAAGGACATCGGTCATGTTGGATTAGGGTTCACCCTAGTGACCTCATCTTACTTTGATCATCTGCAAAGACCTTATTTCCAGTAAGGTCACACTTCCTGCTGGGGGTCAGGACTCCAACATGTCCTAGTAGGAGATGATTTAACCCATGACAGTGGGCAACACTTATTATCGAAGGAAGGGAATGTCAAGTGCAAATCCCAGTTTATAGACACACAGCTCTTTGAAAAAACCAATCCATGCAACGACGTTCATTCAAGTATATATCTGCCTTAGTCACAGGACTATAAATGCCAAGGGAGATTGGCAGGCTTGGCTCAGAGCCCTCGCCCCAAGATCACTTCCTCCCCGACAAGTCTGCCACCTGAAACTCCCCCTCATATTCCAGAAGAGAAAATCACATCTCGCTCCTAGGGATCGAAAGTGTGAATGCATATCAAAGTGCTTGTTAAAGCACTCAGTGCTATAAAATATTAAAGAATATAATTTCTCAAAACTCTGTATGAACAGGAGTGAATTCCAAGCATATCACGCAACTGGTTCGTGTCGATGTTGGGGATAACAGAGTTTATTTTACATCAATTCTAGTTCAGAACTCGGCTCTGCTGCCTGAAGAGTCACCTGGTTCTGTCTGGAAACACTTGCCTTCCGAGCACTTGATCTGGTTGTTGTTGTTTTGTCGTTGTCGTTGTCGTTGTTTATCATTTGGAATCCTAACGCCCTGTTGGAGAGATGGCATGATAGAACGGTAAGAACTTGGATCCTGGGGCTGGACGGCCGGAGTTCGAGTTCTGGCTCGACCCCTAACTCACAGGGTGACACCGGGAGAGTCATTTCACCTCTAACTGTGTCACAGCGTCCCCACCTCGAACAGCACTAGGAGATCAGAGTAGTACCTACCTTCTAGGGTTGTTAAATAAAATAAAGGGATTTTGTAAGGTACGCGGAACAGTGCCTGCAAAAAACACGCTAACGGTAGCTCGATGGAAGGGCAGAGCAAGCAGTTGAAGGACAGGTGAAGAAACAGACTCTGAGAGGCCTGCTGTGCTCACAGTCACACGCTTAGCCATGCGAGAGCTGCTGCGCTTCTCCCAAGTCAAGTCTCCTGAAGGCCGTGCTCTTAATCGACGCATCCCAAGAGGGGAGGTCTGGCATGGTCCCCGTGACCTGCAGAGGGCTCCAGCAAGTGCTTTCTCTCCCTCGTGTGAATTCCCTAAACGGTCCGTTAGGCCATTCTGGATTGGATACTACAGGACTGTGCTTTGCTGCCTCGTAGAGGATTCACTAGACATGGGTGGCTTTTTGAACTGAGATGTGCTTTTGAAAATTTAGTAAGGAAAAAAAATAGCGTAAAATAGCTCCTTGATGATTTTGTTTGTATTACATGCTGAAGTGATAATATTTCAGATATATCGGATAGCGTAAAATACATTATTGAATTATTTTGGGCTATGTCCTAATAGATGTTTGTTTATGTAGCTACTAGAAAATTTTAAAGCACGTATATGGCTCGAATTTGTAGCTTGCTTTGTACAACTTTCATTAAAAAAATAGCATTATTCTCATTCCTTGATCATTCGGAGTATGAGACTCATACACAAACTCGTGCCTCAGTTTCCCTCTCTACTCTGCTCCTCATCTACGCTCTATAAAAGGCTACCCCAGACATCTGGTGCCACTTACTGCTCTAGCATAAGCTATAGAATAGAATGTACCTCCCTACTTTGCTCACACTTTTTCTGTAGCTTTGACTTTTTTGACTTTCTTCACTCACGAAAATTTTATACGCTCTTTATAATCAGGCTGAATGCTGCTCCGTCTGTGAAACTCTGCTGGTTTCTCCAGTTGAATCTTCTACAACCGAAGCACTTTATTTCTTCTTTCCTTATCGTGGACTTTTGTTCCATTATGCATCCCATCTCATTGTCCATTGGCGTATATGTCTCTCAATTCAAATACTGTAGGCAACTTAAATACAGAAGGCCTTTATCCAACAAATATTTATTGAGCACTGAATAAGTCCCAGGTATTAAGTTACCTCTAGGATTGCATTACACAAATAGAAAAAAAAAAAAAAAGAATAAACTTCTTTTCTTTTATTTTCTCTTTCATTCTCTCTGATGCAAAAATGAGATCAGACATGCACGAGATTTATTGAGGGAAATGCTTGTAAAGGATAAAGGAGAAGAGGGCAGGTGTAGGTAGGAAGAAGAGGCTCAGATCAAGATGCTGATCTGACACCCTCGAAAGGGAAGGGGGATGGAAGTTTTGAATAGAAAGAGCTTCAGACCACACTGCAATTTGGAGAGAGTCTCAGTGAGGACTATAAGGTGTCTCTGAGCCAAAGGGGCCCATCGGAAAAGATTCCCCCGTCGTGGGGCAGGAACAGACATGCACTAATAACCCTGTTGCACTGAGCAGGTGACCGTGAGCATCCCAGGGGACGCGTGGCCTTGACATTCTTGCCTCCACCTGGGGTGGATCTGAAGATGCAGCTGCTTGGGCTGGAGGTCATTTCCGCGTCCTGCAGCAGATTCTGCGAAAGGGATTCTGAGCAGGGCGCCTCCACCTCGCCCGTGGTGCAGAGTCCACCGCTTTTCATGAAATGATTTCGGGTG
>CM053513.1:87732701-87766960 GCA_028627145.1 Eidolon dupreanum
CCTAAAATGGAGCCCGATACGTAGCAGGTACTCAATAAAGGTGCTGAGTAAATGAAGTACACACTACGCGGACTAGTTCTGAAAAGTACCGATGATGGCCGTTCATTTGTTTATCTATTCAACAGAGTATGTGGATGCTACTATAGGTCAGACATCGGTAATAAATTATGACTACGAAGGCGAGGATCATACGTTCTGTTACTTTTTATTTTTCAGAGAGATAGGTATTAAGCACACACATAAATGAACCAAAAATTATTAAATACATGAACATTCTGTGTAACGTTGAGATGGAAATAAAGAGAGTACATTGAGATAGGGAAGGGGGAGGTCTCTGATAATATATCTTAGCATTTAAGCAGACAGCTGAATCCTGGGACAGAAGCGGTCATAGGAACAGCTGGCATATTATCTCTCAGAAAGAAGGAACAGCATACACAAAGGCCCTGAGGCAGGAAGATATTCTATAATATTCCAAGGAGTAATACGAGGCCAATATGACTGACTACAGTGGAATGGCTTGAGAGGGCGTTCAAAAGTAAGGCGGGGTCAAATCGTGTTGGCCTCTCATAAACCAGGATACAGTTTGGATTGTATTCTAAGTACAATGAGAAAGCATCCACACAGGGAGTGGCATGATTGGATCAGCCTTTTTGAAAGATCACTCTTGCTGCCCTGCAAGAGAATAGACTGGAAACAGACAAGGGCGGAGCCAGTTAGGAACGAGAATCCAAGTAAGACGGCATATTCGTTTCCCGGGGCTGCCTAACGAAGTAACACAGACCCAGCGGCTTGCACAGCAGATCTGGAGTCTGATGCCCTGCATCAAGCTGTCCTTCCGGGGGGCCGAGCAGGGAAATCTCCGCCACGCCTCTCCCCCGGCTTCAGGGGTTGACTGGCAATCATTGTCATCCTCTGGCTTCTGGGAGCATCACCCTGATGTCCGCCTTCACCTTCTGCGTGTTCCTATGTACATGTCTGTCTCCAAATACCCCTTCTTTTAAAGACACAGTCATATTGGATCAGGGTCCACTGTAATGACCTCATCTTAGCTTAATTACCTCCGAGGAGACCTTACCTCCTAATAAGGTACATTTGAGGTCCTGGGGGCTTAGGACTTCAACCCATAAGAGAAGAGACGGCAACTGGATAAAAAAAAATGCCACTGCGTGTTTGGAGGGTGACATGCCAGGACTTGGGGATGACTTCGATGGGACAGATGAGGAACAAGGAGGAGTCGACCTACTCTAAAATTTAATAACTGGTTTGAAAGCTGCATGGTTCTCAGAAGGGAATGACTAAGGTGGAAGCAGGTATTTTTTTGAGCAGCTGTGGTCTGAAATGCCTTGGAGATGTCTGGTGGAGACACACGTGGACAGTTGGACACATGAGTAGAGAGATGAGAGAAGTAATGGGGTAGACATCTAAACTTGCTCCCACCAAATACAGACAGCACCCAAAGCCTCAGAATGTTTGGATCCCCTGGGGAGCAAGATCGAGATGGAACAGGCCCAAGCCTGTGCTCAGAAGCACTACGAAGTTTACGAGTCGGGAGGTAAACAGAGCCTGCAGAGGAGACCCAAGAAACAGCCTGTGAAATGGGAGGGGAACCCATTTTCTCGCCCATGCTACCGGGGCACAGAGAGGATACGGCTTCTAGGAGAACAGAGCGGTGGGGTCTGTCAGACACCACTGAGAGGTAAAGAAAGATGAGATCGGAAAACGGTCCACGGTGGTGGGGAGATCCTGACAGAGGTTCTGTTAGCACAGTGGTGGGACAGAAGGCAGTCTGGAGAAAGCGAGGTGGGAGATGCAAAAGTGAAGCTCCTCCAAGCTGTTTTATATGGAGGAAAGCAGTAAATGAGGGAATCGCCGGAAGGGAAAATTAAGGTTAGGGGTAGATTTTTTGAAGAAGCAGCAGCTTGTATTCTAATGGGACTAGAAGGAAAACATAAGATGCTAGAGAGAGTGTCTCAAGTAATCATTACCATCCTCTAAGAGAGACGAAGCCCACAAGGCTCGAAGTTGCTAAGAAAATCCTTACAGGTCACATGACCAGCAAGTGATTGATAGGGACAGATTTCACACCAGAGCCTGCCTTGCTCCAAAGCTACTATGGTTTCCTTAAAAACATGTACTGTCATCGGAGCGAGGTTGACACCCATCTAACATCATTGCATTTTTTATTTTGTACAAGAAAATATGTCACCCTATTTTTCTCCTTGCAAATTAGCTTTTGCATTTGGGAAATGCTTGAATTCATAAATTTGCACAACTTTAAGCAAATACATTCTGTTAAATGTGTTTGCTTTGAATGTTACAAGTAAAAATAAATGGTTACAAAGTTTAGACTCTTTATGAAATAAATTTTAAAACATGGACTGAGTTTTCACGGCAAAAATTAGGCCTTACAGAGAGATATCAACTCAGATCTCATACATGCTGCTGTTTTGAGAGGTGGGAGCCTCTTTTTTTCTTCTGTGAGGAGAAAACAAAGAATCATGGGAAAAAGAAATGCTTTAGAGGAGAGAAATTAAACATAATTAATGGTCATAAGGTTTAAAAGGAAAACTATTGTTTCCTTTTTTAATCGCAAATAACATCCAGCAATAATATGGCTTTGAGGAATCTCAAAGGCAAGAAAAAGACAAAAATAATAGCTTTTCTCTAGTTATAAATAGAAATGAATGCTTAGATGATAACGACAGATAACGTTTAATTAGGGACAAATAAAATTAATTTGTATTTGCATTCAAGGGTATGTAGTCCTTAAACCTTTGTATTAACTAGAATATAATCTTGCTTGAGAAGAAAAAGCACAAGTTAATTAACATGAACTGTTTCTCCAATAAAGTTTCAGCATTTCAGTTTAAGGGAACTAATAAGCACAATTATCTTTCTAGTCCAGATTTTCTCATTTTTCTTCTTTTGTAAAATGCTTCCAAATCTCCCCTAAGCCTACATTTCCCTGGAGACAGCTAAAGAAAATTTTAGCCCCGAAACTAACCTCCATTTTATTAAGTCATTTTAATAACAAAAGTTTTACAAGAGGTCAATATAAATATCTGTATGCTCCGATAAATAAATTATTTCAAGTAAATATCAATTTGATGTCAATTTACAAAGTGGTACAAACTGCATCTCTGAGTCAAAGGGAATGAAATTCCTCTCTTCAGAAATGTAGGTATTTATTTCCTAGCTCTATTAGTTCTGAATAATTCTGTAAATCCTGAGCTTCAGTTTTCTCTTTGCATAAGGAGGAGAAAATTGCCCAAGCAGTGCTTGATTTACCAGAATATTTTGGTAATTTAGTTAGATAATGGATAAGAGAACAATTTTAACATGTTCCTATCAGTATCCACTACGCTCATCCATAAAACTGTCCATTTAGAGCCAGGAGACTACAGACCTGTGTTTACTATGTCAAAGTCACGCCTTACGTGCCTTTCTCTTAGGAATGTGTCTACATCAAGAAAGCCATCTCGGGCTGGCTGTTCAGCACTCGGGCTGTTTCAGTCTTTAGAAAGGTGATCTCGTCATGTTCCGGAATGATGAGTTAGAGATTGATAGGTTTAAAATAATAAGATAAAGGAGAGCTTTATTTAGAAAAACTATTTACACTATCGTGGGGTCCTCCTCTCTGCAAAGCAGGGCAACCAGTGTCAGAGGGCCTTTCGCTGACTAGCTCTCTGGTGACCAAGGACTGGCTTCAGAAAACCATGTGTACCTACGATGGGTTTTAAAAAGGCTGAAATCGATGCCCCTTCTTGGGGACAAGAGAGGAGAGACTACCTCCCTGAGTCAGCTACAATACTCCCTGCCTGGCCCTGGCCCTGCTGGCCAGTTACAGAGACTTCGGTTTGGTTTTTCATCATACAGTTGTCAGCTAAGGCCACCCTGTCCTTAAAGTCTAAATGACACTGATGCGGAAGTCCCACACCATGTGGGAGTTCTGTCTCAGCCCACTGGGGATGCTGCAACAAAAACCACAGACTGGGTGGCTTACAAACAACAGGCATTTACTGCTCACGATTCTAGGTGCTGGGAGGCTGAGGTCAGGGCGCAGCACGACCAGGAACAGGGCGCTCTTCCAAGTTGCAGACTTCTCATCGGGTCCTCGGCAGAGGAGGGGGCCGGGCGTTCCGGGCGGTCTCTTTTCAAAGGGCAAGAACCCTATTCCCCAGGGCCCTACTCTCTCTTGACTAAGCACCTCCCAGAGGCCCCGCCTACTAGCGCAATTACACTGGGAATTTCAAAAGGTGAATTTTAGGAGGAAGCATTAAGGATGGAGTAACTTCCAGCTGGCCCCAGAGGTCATGCAGGGAAAACGTCCTGTAAAACCCTCTCTACGACGTCACCACGTGGCTAAACTCCTACCCGCCCCCCCCCACTCCAGCCCACCTAGATTCCCTGGATTTATATTGTTCAAAAGCACTGTGCTCCACGTCAACCCTCATGGGTCCAGCGACTCATTCAGATGCTGTGTTAAAACCAAACACCCTCGGATCGGAGCCTCCTCGCCTTCCTAAATTTTGTCCATTTTGTTTCACTGTGGAAGAACCCGGCCGGTGAGCTCTGCCAGTCCACAGTGTGACCGTGAGGAGCGCGCCTGCCGACTGCAGGCGCGATGTCACACAGCGGATTCCTGGGTGTCCCTTCAGTGATACTGACTGCCCGAGGGTCAGTAACCTCCCCTCCCCCCACCCCGCACCCCCAATGAGGACTGTTCCACTCTCTGAGTCCACGAATTTGACTATTTTAAATAGTCTATATAAAGTGGAATCATTCAGCCTTTGTCTTTCTCTGCCTGGCTTATTTCACTTAACGTAAGGTCACCGAGCTTCGTCACTGACGTCCCAGTCAGCATCTCGCTTTTAGTGGCATAAAGGGCCAAATCTGTGACGGGACAGTCTTTTCTTCCCCTCTTTCTCTCTAAGTGGATGAGACCCATGTGGACACATTTTTTTTTCTTTTGTAAATCATCACCGACTTTCATTTTTTTTCCTCAGAAAGGGGAAAAAAAATGACTAAGCGATTTTGATCGACTTTTTTTATTTTGTAATTGTTTAGATTTACAGGAAAATCGTGAGGGCAGTAGAGAGTTTCCATAGGGTCCACACCCAGCTTCCCCTATTATTAACATCTGATGGTAACTCGTACAGCACATGCGTCAAAACGAATGAACTGGTATTGCAACATGATTAGCTAAAGTTCATCCTTTATTCAAGTTTCCTTAGTTTCACCCATTTTTTATAGTCCAGGATCCCATCCAGGATACCATATTATTTCAATCAATTTTAGTTTTAAATAAACAAGCAAAAGAATTCTGGTATATATTTCTTTTATAGTTTCTCAGAAACTCTAAATTAGGCTTAAAAATGAAACTTTTGTCTAGGGCCATGCTACCTTTGAACAAGCCAGATCCCATCTGATCTTGGAAGCTAAGCAGGGTCAGGCCTGATTAGTACTTGGATGGGAGACCACCCAGGAAGACCAGGTGCTGTAGGTGTAAAGTTTTTTTAAATAAAAGGAATTGTAAGCTGACGAGGTCCTTGCAATCTGTAAGGTCAACCCAAGGGTTGCCTTGCCTTAAAAAAAAAAAAAAAAAAAAAAAAACTTTAAAAAATAAAGTTTCAAAAACACCAAAACCATAGTTTCATGGGATTATAAATCTGAGTGGTACTTTCCGTGTCATTCTGCCTAGTTATCCATTTTACTAGATATCTTAGACACACGAGGGGGACCCAGACTCTGGAGAGCTCTTGCCCAGGTCCCTCTGAGGACGAGCGATGGGGTGGGACCGTAACCCTTGGTGGGTATCTTTGAGCACTCTTCATTTTTTCCGGTGACTTCCCACATTGTGAGTCCCGGTGACAATGACACCCGTGTGCCTTCAGTATCTTCTTCCAAGAGAGAGAAACTGGTCACGTTTACTCCTTCCACCCCGAGGTCCCTCCTGCTCCACATCTGATCAGTCACCAAGCCCGTCAACGCCACCTCTGCCATTTCACCCCTGGCCTTCGAATCCCTACTCGCATTGCCATATTGCAGAGCCTCATTGGTTATTGAAACCGTGACAATAAATTTATTTTATTTAAGAATCTGTACTGCCGTGTTTTTGTTTTGCCTGTTTTGACATTCAAATCTTTGCTTATTTGGAAGTGATTTTGATGTAAGAAGCAAAGAGTGCCCCCAATGGATTTTTCCTTTGCCTAGCGGCTTGCCAATCGTCTCAATACAAGGAATTAAATAATCTATGTTTCTCCATTGGTTTTTTTGTTGCCTTGGTCACAGACTAACTTCCCATGAGTGTTTGGCTCTAATCTGGATTCTCTCTCATTCATCATTCTGCCAATTTCCATGTCAATTTCTGTTTCAATTAGCTGGGTTTAGAACATATTTTTATTTATGACAGTAAAGCTGTTTTTCATTACTGCTCCACTTCAGAGATGCATTTCTTATTGCTGCATATTTATTTTTCAAAATGAACTTTAGAATAATTATGTCAATTTAAAATCATTGGGACTTTGATTGGAAGCGCCCTGAATTTGCAGATTGAGAATGGGCTAATTGCCATCTTCACAATATTGAGTTTCCCCTTCATCTCAAGGTAGGTAAGTTTCTTTATTTTGCTCATTTTTTAAGGTTACTATAAGGAGGTTCTTCCAGTTTTTATTATAAAAGTTGTGGGGGTTTTTAAAGTTTACTTATACTTGCTTGATGTTATTGCAATTATAAAGGGGATCTTTTGTGGGGGGGATTGTCTCCTTTTGCTTTTGTTATGAGAGAGCTATTGATTTTTGTGTTTTTATTTTCTAGCTATTGAACTTACTGAAGTTTCTTATTGTATATGTTGCTGATTCAATAGAGCTTATTAAGTTTTCCCAAAATGCAAAGATATCGTCTTTGTGACAGTATTATTTTCTACCTCTGCCGAAGCTCGACCTCAAATATGAAAAACATAAAAGGCCAGTGAGTGTGACCACATAAATACAAAAATCAAAATCTGAAGTTTAATAAATAACTTTATTAGCTTTATATTAAGAGTTATGACAAAGAAATAAGGAAGAAATGACAATTACATTAATGGAAAAATGAACAGAGTAAATATCTGATTCCCAAAACATGAATGACAGGAACCATATGAAAAGACATTCGCCCCCACAGGTAATGGCAAAATATGAAAATAAAATTAGGTTTTTCAGTCCATAATATTATAAAGCTTAGAAATATTAGTGTTATTGACTATGAGGGTAAAAGGAAGGAGTACTCTACACAACATTATAGGAACTAGAAACTATCATAGCACATTTAGAGGAGAATCAAGCAATAAGAGGCAAAATTTATATTGCATATCCCTTTAACCCAGAGTTATTTTTCAGTTAATATTTCTCTACAACTATTCAGGAAAGTGTGTAATAAACATGCTCTATGGATGTTCAATACAGCATTTTTATAACGACAAATAGTAAATGGCCACCCATAAGGAATCGGTTAAATTAATGATAGTACGTGAGTATAATGCATGTAACAGAATGCTCTATAGCCATTTAAATAATAGAGTTATATTTATTTACATATAAAAACGTTCAGAATATTTTATGCAGCAATAATAAGATGGCATGCTTATTATAAGCCCGTTTCTTTAAAGTTATTTTTATATTTATATACTGTCTTAGTTGTTTGGGCTACCATAGCAAAAAACCATAAATCGGGTGGCTTATAAAAAACAAGCATTTATTTCTCGCGGTTCTGGAGGCTGGAATGTCAGAGATTACGGTGCTGGTAGATACTGTGTCATGGTAGATGGCCACCTTTTCCCGTAAACTCACATAACGGACGAGCTTTTTAGGCTGCTTTTATAATGGCTTGTATGATGGCTTTTATAATGCTTTTACAATCACCTCCCCAAGATTCCACATCTTAATACCACCCCCTTAGGCATTAGGCTTCATCGTACAAATTTGAGAGGGACACAAACGTTCAGACCACGGCACACATGTAAGTTTCCAAAACTGTCTCCCAATTAAAGTCAGTGTTGTGTCTACTCACTGGGAAACAATTCAGACCTTTTAGCTTGTCCCGTAAGCCATTTCCCAGACGCCCTGCTCAAACCTGGCCTTTCTCTCCCTCTGCAGTCTCGAGTCATGTCATGTCCCCTCGTCACTGTGCTCAGCCACCCTGGGGTCTAGGACTGTGGACATGCCCAGTTCTTTCTAACTCTGTACCTGTGTCTGCTCCTTGCTCCACCTGAGCTGTCGCACCTAGCTCATGGCATCCTTCAGCTCTCTGCTAAAATATCTTTCTTTATCAATTCACTGTTTGCCCACTCTATGGCGACCTCCCCAGTCAGGATCAGGGCATACGCTTGCCTCCTCACGTGACACCTGTTACAACTTGCAATTGTTTCTGTGTTGCGTTGTTTTCCTGTTTATTACCTGCCTCTGTCACTGTACTGGAAACACAGTGAAACCAAGGACCATAAGATTTCACATCCATCATGACCTGACACGTATTAGGTGATCAATAAATATTTTTAAATGAAAGAATATGCATAAGAAATGTCTGTTAATATTCTCTGAAATGTTAATGGTGCTTAGCTCTGGGTACTTGGATTTGGGATAATTTTAAATTTTTTCTTATCAGACTACTTATGTATTTCTGTATCGATATGATAATGATTGTATTTTATATTTCTAATTATAAAAATCTTTCCTTAAAATGTATGCCTAGTTTTAAAATGTGCACGGTCAATAGTTTAATTCCCCATCACCTACAGAATACATTTTTTACACCTTAGCATGACATTCAAGTCCCTTACAAAACTGGTTCATGTCCCATTTAAGATGTCTCATTTTATAGACTGATGCACCCTGACAGCTCCCCCCGAGCGTCAGCCACAGGGGGAAGCGTCTCTGTCCTGGGTGACGCGTTGCACACACACACCTCTGGGCACCTGCTGCTCGCCGCTGCCCTCTCTACCCACTGAACTCCCACCATTCTAGTTATAACAGGAGAGTAGCATCGTGCTGCCTTCAAACTCAGTCCCTCGCCATTTCCATGGCTGCTTCTATCTCTAGACTGTTAACTCTTTAAGGCCAAGGGAACTTTCTTGTTCAACTTTGATCTGTAGCTGAGATGATGGCGTACAGTAGACGGAGCAGCTGCCTCGTCATCTCTCTCCTTAAGCAGTCTTCGGGCTTCTCCATGCCATCCCCCCCACCTGCATAGTGGCACAGAGTAGGTTTATGCCAATATGCCACTATCTGGTATGTCTCTCAATAGTTTGGGTTTCCTTATAGCATGGCAACTTCAAAGCAGAAGCTGTTTGCCTGGCAGCTCGGGACTCCAGAGATGAATGTCCTGGGTGCTTTTTCGCTTCCACGATCTGGCCTCCGATGTCAGGGAGGTGCCTCTGCTGCACTCTGTGGTCAAGAGGGAGCCATGACAGCCATGCCAGATCCTAGGGAAGGGACCACAGATCCCACCTCTCAGTGTGGGAAGACTGTTGAAGAATTTGCGAAGATGTTTTAAAGTCACCGCAGAGAATCTTATAACCGACATCTGCACCCCCCGCAAAGCCCTTCACGTGCAACCCGGAGAAAGAATCAAAGGACCTGGGTGTTTTACAAGCTGAAATTACTAACGTGTAAAGCAAGAACTACGTCATCGGCTTAAGTCGAATGGATCCTCCCTGCAAACATTTTTTCGGCAAGTTCGGAAGGAAACAAACAAAAGCAAAAACGAACAAACAAATCCCTGGGAGTGATGAAAGCTCAGCTTAGATGTTGGCAGTTTACAACGGATAGAAGTCGCTCATTTCTGTTCACATCCATAGTTTCGCTTCCACTTTAGAAGCACGGAAATCGGAGTTCTGTAAGTTAGGGAGCCCCTCCCTGGGCCTGGGGCATGCTGCTCCCATGGATGTTTTGAGCCGTGCATCACGGATCTTACTCGGCAGCCAGGTGGAGGGTGAGTCTGGAACATTTTCTGCAAGATGTGAGATTCCACCTCAAGCTAGAGCTTCAGCCACTTCGGGAGGTTCTGAATGACAAAGGGACTTGGGGATCAGAGAAATAATTGGGAGTGCTGAATTTTGCTAAGGGAAGACTCAAGGAATGGAATAAGTTACATCATTACATTTTTTAAAAAAATAGACATCTAGATTCATGCATTTACTTATCGGAGGACCGCCCTGTGGAAGTGGGAGCCACCAGCCAAGAATTGGCTGGCCTTTTCCTCGTGTGACACCTTCAGCCTGATTCAGCTTGGCTGCAGAGGGCACAAGGCCTGGTTGGAGAGCTGCCTGCCTTGTCCAGGAACAGGGCCGGGCTTTGGGGATGAGCATCCAGCTGACACCTTAGGGCGCTGAGTCTCTCATGAAGGCTGATGAAGGCGGGACGCGTGCAAAGCCATGGTCCCATGCCTGAATGCATACACATTACTTGCCGGCGCTATACCAGGATGGACCATGGGAGTTGTGGCTCCACCTCAGGAAAGAGAACTCATCTGTGTAAAATCGGACCATGTCTTTGAGACTGGAATAAACATCTCAATAGCTTCCTTTCTACCAGTTGTTGTCCCATTAACTACTGAGTTCAGTAGTTCATGTTATTTTATTCTCTTCAAATAAAGCTGATTTATCCAACTCGTAACCAAATGAGATATGGTTTTTCACCTTTACAAAGCCTCCAAAAAATTGATATATTGAAAACCGATAAAATAAGCATTTATTATATCTAGGGTCTGGTTTACCTGGGGGAATAAGGGTAATAAAAATCGGCATTGTCATTGGTAGGCCTACTATGTGCCAGGCACTGCATGCACAATAATAGCACTTTATTAACCTTCAGAAGAACTGTTTCTGGTAAGTTTTTTGTTTTTGTTTTTTTGTTTGTTTGTTTTTTGTTTTTTGTTTTTTAATTTTATGTTGAGAAAGTGACCTTGATAGGCGAGAATTTCCCCGCGGTTACTCAGCATGAACAGTGCATCTGGGAGCTACGCGTGGGCCTGTTCTCACACCCACGTCCTTTTTCTTTCCATGGTAATACGCCATTCAAAGCCTTTGGCATCTGACAGATAAGCCTGGCTCAACTCATGAGCATCAAAGGATATGAGTAAATAGATATTGTTTCTTCTTTTTTATAAAAAAAATGTATCAATAATGCTGTAGAGTACAAAGTACATTCTAGTTGGCGTTCTGGCCGAACCATTTATTAGCACTAGGTTCTTGGATAAGTCACTCATTTTGCCTTTTTAAGCCTATTGCTTCATCTTTACAACAAAGAAAATCCCTGCTCCCTTGAGGTTTTTATGAGATTCGGATAAAATATTATATTAAAAGCATATGGAAAACTGATGACTCCAGATCTCTCTCAATTGAAACACTGCCCTAGTTAGTCATTTAAACATCTGCTGAATCTATTTCTGGCCCGTGGGTCCCTTTGGAGGTTTGTTTTTTTTCAAGAGGTGCATCATTTATTGCAGATAGAGTGGCGAAACACTACAGGACGCCATCCCTGTAATCATGAGCTGGTGCAAAGGCTGCTCTCTCTTTGGGTCTTCTCTAACGTTGAGCCTCTTTGAGATCCAGGAGGGAGGCCCTGCCATATGCACTGGGTGCCCCGTAGTGATTGGAGGGGAAGGTGCTTATCCTTCATCCCCTGCATCATGGACCCTTGGATTCAAATATGCTGAACCTGCCAAGACAGAGGAGACCCTGTAGCCATTCTTGGCTGTCGTGACTGGAAAAGCGAACCTATCCATTCATCATTTATGTGTTTATTCGTTTACGTGATAAACATTTATCGAGGGCCTGAGAACGGGGTGGGGGGAGTGTGCAGACGACAGAACAAAAATTCAAGAACGAAGACCAGTGAGGTCCCATTCCCCAGCTGGGATACAGTCTTCAGCACAGCGCAGGAGATAGATATGCAAACACCGAACCACAAAAACAGGAGAGGGACAGGCACTCTTGACACAGTCACACTGCCCCAGGAAGGCTAAGGCGGGGCAGGCTGAGTCTTGGGTCTAACTGGCTGCAGGGGATCCAGCCGAGAGGCGGGAAGTAATATAAATCCAAGCCCGCTCCTCGAGAGCCTTATCTAAAGTAAAAGTTGGAAAACCAGTATTAGACAACATGGACAGATGAAATAAATAAGTCGTGAATATGGTAACACAAAGACAAGAGACACAAACCAAGGGGTCATTGCTGTGCGTGGACCTGAAGCCCTGATGGCCAGTGGCCAGTGAGTTGGGAAAGAATTGTGCTAATCTAAAGATTTGGAGCCAGAAACCTAAAAAATGGGAACTGAATAGAAAGAGTATCTGTGTTGAATTGTGACAGCTCTTGCAACAGCTCGGGATTGCAACCGTGTCATGGAGGCCATGAATCGGGTCTTTCTCCATATACACACCACAGATATAAGTGATTAGACATAAAGTTAGAGAATTGTGTCCTTGGGTACTAATTAATTGGTCCTTGTCCGTTTCTGAGACAATACGGCTGCTAATCACATCAAAGAGAAGATGCATACCACCTCCCTTCCCATCTCAGCAGCCCGAGAGTGACGGAAGTTCTCCTTCAAAGCGTAGATCTCACAGATGAGAGATGAGAGAGGTAAAAGCTTGAATTGGAAACATTTTTTGCCGGCTGTGAAGAATGAGATCATTAATGTGAGAGGCCTAGGGTTCACCAGGACATTGATCTCGAAACTACAGATGCACCCGGGTACCTAGTCAGAGACAGGTAATGAGGCAGGTAGAGACCTGGAGTCAGCCTGGGTCTGGGACACCACTCTGCACTTACCGCAGCAGGAGATTAAAGGAGAAAATGAAAGCTTAGCCTCAGTTCTCAAAACAAATGGCAAAAAAAAAAAAAAAAAAAAATCATTGATTTTAAAGGAAACATTTGGAATTATAAACCAATTCCTTTCAAATGCACATGATTAAAAGTACAGAGAATGAATTGGAGCTTGCGTTTAGACATGGGCTAGGTGAGTGACGTCATGGGGAAATGTCAAAAACACTTGAAGCACTTTAGAAGACACAGGACTGTTCATGGCTCCTCGCATCTTAAAGTACCTGAGAGCAGATGACTAGAAGGCGGGTCTAGAAAAAGACAGCCATTATGCATAAACCCTAGAGGGATACGAACAGGAGAAAAAAAAAATGTGTCTGTCAGAGATCAAGGAACCAGGGACTCAGCAGAGAACCTTACAGAGGCTCAGGAACCCAGGATGAAAACAACCACCTGCCCTCTGGGTACTACCTGGAGCACACCTGTGGTCCCTCCCACGTGGTACAGAGCCATGCAGTTTATTTCCAGCATTTCTGAGATAGTGGCCCAGACTATACTCTCCCACAGTACAGCCACAAGCATTAATTAATAAATAAATCTATTTATTTTTTAATTAATTTATTTTTTATGGTGACATTGGCTAACAAAATCCAGTAAGTTTCAGCTGCACATTTTAACAGTAAGGCATATATATATACTATGTGTTTACCTCCCATAGTTAGATTTTTTGTCACCACATATTTGGCCCCCTTTACCCCATCTGCCTCCCCCCTCCACCCACTCCCTACCCTCTGGTAACCATTAGTCTATTGTTTGGGTCCATTAGTCTATTGTTTGGGTCCATGAGTCTCTGTTTGTTCTTGTTGTTTGTTCGAGGAAGCCATTCAGCCCCTCCCAGCCTTGGGTTCAAACCTGTGAAACGAGGAAAATGTTTTCTCTCTCGCAAGAATGGGAAGACGATTAGAGAAGGTATGTGCAAAGCATTATCCATTAAGTTCTGGGTTCACTAAAGTTTGGTTTCCTCTTTCTTTACGTTACCTCTTTCTGCAACATCATGCTAAATAAAAGTCTCAGGCAATAGGGAGTTTGGCTCCCGAATGGAGTAACCCTGAATGGGGTGGGATCTTGCTGCCTCTGGAATGTTTTTTAGCCCTGAGGCTGATTTCACACACTGGACTGAGGTAGCTTTCTGATGCACTGCATATAAATATAATGATCTGTATAAGCATCTTTTCTATCACAATATTGGAAGACTGTGAGATTTTATTTGCATACCCCTGATGATCTCATTATCCACCATTTTATCTCCTTCTTTCTATCTATCCCCTGTTAATTGGGTCCTATGATATTAAACTGTCTGAGAAAGCAGTTTCTGCTCCTGAGTTTCAGATTTTGGCGTACAAGTGAGTCGGTGCTGATAAAGTGACGTTATGTGTAGATAACAAGCACGGGAGGCCTCCTGGAGGCCTTATCGCGTTCCTTAGTATCTTTTAAGTCAACCTTTTGAGGTTTTATCTGCCTATGCATGGAGCTCCGTATACAATACATCCCAAGCCACCTCCTCTCCTCATTAAGTTGATTTAATTTCGACTTCCTCATCAGGATGCTCTGTCCCAGCGAACGCTTGGCCTCCTCGCCTTTTTATTTCCAGCTGTCAGTTTGGACAATGATGACCGCCTATCTGCCTTTCCCCATCCTGCAGCATCAGCAGAACGCGCTGGGCGCTTCCTGTTTACAGAAGACTCGCCACCACCTTCCACCAGAGGTGCTGAATCTGCACAGCTGGCCAAACGCGGCAGATGGCTGGCGGGGGATCCAGCCAGGGATTACACTGGCTAAAAAGACAAAGTCGTGGAATGTGTGCTCCGGACTCCCTCGGCGAATGAGCTCCGACTTGGACAAAGCGGCCAGCGGAAGCGGTCATGCTGAAGATGAGAGAAGAACGTGGAAGAAGTAAAGAAACGGATGGCGGAGCATATTGGCGCTCTCTCAAGCTTGTACCTTGTTTGACTAGCGAAAAACATGCTTAGTCCAAATTCTAGAAACATTCTCTATTATTATTATTATTATTATTATTATTGATGTTGTTGTTGTTATTGTTATTAATATTATTCTCATGAACTGTTCTAGCAAAGAAGGTACAGAAATCCCGGTGTTGTTGGTCCCCTCTCTTGAATCGTCTTCCTCCCCCTCACCATGCTCACTCATACATGTCCACAGGCAGTCAGCCTGGGGGACAGTCCCTGTACTCACGCGCACATCAGCACTTAGCCCTGACTTCACACATGCCACGTCAACTTGTCGTCTACCTGAAGTGACACCCTCTAACTTATCTCTGCTCCCTGACACAAGGATTTGGTGGAAAGAGAAGAGAGGCACCAAGAAAGCCACCAAGCCCACGAGGACCACGGCGTCTGCCGGTCATGTGAGGAAGGGCTCCAGCAAGGTTACCCAGGGCGATCGATGGCACCTGGAGCCATGGTACCCTCAGGTTCCTCAAGTTCGTGGTGAGCCTGACAGGCTGGAGATTTTCAATACAGTTTTGTTGACTAAATGAACAAATATTTAAAAAAATGGATGAGTGAATGAATGGGTGAATAAAGAAATGAACGAATGGTTTTCTCTGATTTTCCTGCTTTACCATTAAGCCTTTCGAAAAAGAAAATAATGCAATACTTTAGATAAGGCACCAGTTAGCAAACGCCAGCACAGGTTAGTAAAAAAATCTACGAGCAACAACATAAGACAAAGAGAGAGAGAGAGAAAGAGAAAGAGACCTGTATGTTTGGGTTTCGTAGTTTCTACATGATGCAAAATATGTGCATAAAAAGGTGCTTTCTAACCCCTACAGAAGACCTTTTTGGTATTTGAACTTCTCTTTACAGATTGGTGCATGGCCCGCCCATATTGCAGTTAATATCCGGGATTGGTGCTGAGCTTGGATGGTGTTTCAGAGCAACACGTGCGTGTGGAAATGTGTAGCGCGGTTCATGTTACACAGAAAAAAGTAATAATGGAAACAGCGTGGAGCCCAAGCCACATCTCTAAGAGCTGCTGATACATTTATACAAATCAGCATAGGGCACTGATGGGTACATCACCCCATTTGTTCAATAAAGGCCTCTATTTCTCAAAGCAATTAAGAAAAAAGTACCACAGTAAACAAGTGCTTCAGTGAGCTAAAACGCCCTCTGTTTGAATTAGTTTTTTGAAAAATAAGCTTTCACTCATCATCTCTAGAAAACAAATCCATCTATAAAATTGGCAAATATCTTTGGAAATGCACCTCTCTTTTGAAACTTGTTTACTGAAAGGAGAACAAGGGAACATATTGTCTAAGTGGACAACAAAGATAATTGGAGAACTCTTATGTATTTCCTAAACCATTTCTCTTCCAGCTGTTTTTTAGCCAACCTTGGAATCTATAAAAGCCAGCTATTGGCTTTTCAATCTTCTTTTATGACATGGGGTTGCAGTGAACATATTTGTTGTGCTCAGTCTTCTTATTTGCTCATTTATTCATTCATTCATTTGGCAAGTATTTTTGAGATCTATGTTCCAGCCACTCTCCTAGAAACTTAAGATGCTATGATGAGCCAAACAAATGTGTTTCTGGCCATACTGAAGTTTACAGGGGAAAGAGGTGGTGATGGAAATCATAATCACATATTAAAGATATAATCACATAATTGACTAATCGATAACCATCATGATATGCTACAGAGGTCAACATCAAAGTGTAACAAAGGGGCTTGGCTAATTGGCCAGCCTGGGAGCATTCCTCTAAGATGATATACGTTTGCTGGGATCTAAAGGATTAATAATTTTAACAGTCAACGAAGCATCGGAAGAGAATACCAAGTTAGGAGTGGGGGCAGCGTATGCAAATGCCCCTGGGTGAGGAGGAGTTTTATCATATTCTTTCGACTGTGAACGCATGTGCCATATATTTTTTGAGCACCAAATACTTACTTTCCCAACTCAGTTCTGGCTCAGCCTCCAGGAGTCAGAACCAGTGGGCCAAGCAGTGGTTTGTGTCAGCTCAGGGGAGACCAAGGGACCAGGCAGAGTTCTAGTCTCAAGGACGTTGTTTCTGTCTTTATAGAATGAAAAGGCAGTACAGGATATAGACAAAGACTAGAAAATTCTAGTGTCTTAATAGGATACCGTCCCTGGACATGGTGACACAATACCAGCCAGTTCCCACTTGTTAGCGGTGTCAACTCCAACAATGCCTCTGCCTTATGGAGGGGCCATTGGGGTCCTTACTGGGCAGGTTCCCAGAGCTATCTCTAGTGCGCTGCAAAGTAGAGACTAGGCCCAGCTTCCAGCTGGGTGTAAGCACGGCGCCCTGAGGCAGCTTTTCTGCACCTAGTTAATGTGCTAAGAAGCCTGGAAGACCTGGAGGTCACAGGAGTCCCTGACAGTGCGGTATGAACCTGCTCCCTTGCCGAGGTGGGACTGTTAACATCTCTACTGATCCCTAGATCACCTGTGAGGAATTAAATCTTGGAAGAACACCAGCTTTGAAGCCTCGCCTTCAGTCTCTCTTCTTAGCCACTGAGATACTGATAAAAATTAGAGTAACAATCTCAGCCCCTTTTCTCAGGAAGAATCTGGAACAAAATGACTGCGTGCTCGGTTTGGGGTACGTGGCAGGGAGTGTGCTGGTCATTCCAGCAAGGCAGGCTTTGCTACAAGGCTCCCTCACTACCGTCCACTCTGCTCGGTGACAGTATAGCTACGCTTTCCTACTGTGTCAGGCCATAGTGCCTGCATCTGAACACGTGGGCAGCAGGAGGGATGTCAAGATTGCAGTTACGTCAAATGATAAAACTAGCTAACACTTACTGTGAGCTTAGGAAGTGCTGGTTGGTATTCTGAGTATATCGTGATTTAACTTATTAAGTAGTCACGGTAATACAATAAGGGAAGTATTATTATTCCCATTTCAGAGATAAGGAAACTGAGACAAGGGGAGTATAGGTACCTTGCCAAAGTCACACAGCAAATTCACGGGAGATCTGAGAATTACACCCAGGGTGGTCTGAATCCAGAGTCTGCATTTTTAATGCCTCTTCTATGCTGCCCAGCGTACAGAACGCCGGCCGGGATCTATGAGAGGGCCTGGGGCTGGTTTATGTGAGGTCAGGTTGTGGTTTTAATGCACGTTTTTTTCTGGGGCTCTCTTGGCGGCAAGGAACAGCAACTCACTCAAGCAAGACAGGGGGTTGGAGACTTTGAGGGCGAATACGAGTTGGAGGGAAAGACTGAACATCGCAGACATCGCTAAGTGGTTTCTGGTCTCACCAACACAGCAGCTGGAGCACGGAGCTGGGTCCATGGAGACTCCAGGCCCTTTGGCAAAAACATTGATAGATCCTCGCTTACCACCTGGGCCACCTGGTCTAACTCACATCCTCCCATTGTCTGCTACCCTCATGCCTCTTAGCTTCATGCTACACACAGTTCTTCCATGTGGAAATTTAGATGATCTTCTTTCCATGCAGAAGTCATGAACAAGTAGCTGTACATTTTGGTATTTGTGATCCAGAAGTAATATAAAGTGAGATGAGTGATGGATAGAATGAGCACATCAGGTTGCTAGAGGCTCAGTGGGGTGGTCCAAATGGCAGTTAACTCGTGGCCCGAAGGACAAGAGTTAAGGTCAGCAAACCACAGATTGCTCCAGGCAGAGGGGACACTCATCCAAAGGCCTGGGAATGGGACTGTGGAGGGATTCGTTAAGGAATCAAGACATTATGGTAACAGCGAATATTAATATCAAGGTCAGAAAGTCAAGAAGTATCATCGAGTGGAAAATTCTAGAAATTACACTGTTGCATGGGGTTAGCCATTTGCTGAGAACTCCCCAGAAATAATCTACCTGGAGTTAATGCTCAGCCTGGGTTGGGGGTCTTGCCAACTTCAAGACACCTTGAAGACATTACATGGCCATCTTTCCAAGTTTGCCTTGGAAAGAGAAGGAGTATTGAAAAGAGAGAGTTGAGTTGCACGGAATCTGTGATTCCAGCTCAGAAGACGTCCTGACTACCTCAACGGATTCGGTGTCATGAGCAAAAGTCGATCACCACTGCTGCTGTGGAGCAAAGGGTCCTGTGTGCCACACTCCCTGAGATTCCATATTCTAAATACTAAATATCACAAATGCTGCATCTCCCCACTGTAGCCTATTCGCTCTTCCACACAGCAGCCCACGTCCGAAAGCACAGTTACTCTTATTTTGTAGATAAAGAGCATCCTGAGGCTTAACAAAGTTGAGTAACTTTTTCAAGGTCACACAGGTGGAGACTGAGATAAAAATTAAATTCCTGTCTGTCTGACTCCAAATGCCACATTTCCGCTGGTAGAAAGAGGACGTCCTTAATTAATGGCATTTTCCTTTACTGTCTTCCAAGCAAGCTGCCACCGCTCTAAGTCCAATGTCCCAAGGAGACTCTCTGATCTGGCTGCTGAAAATATTGGCACAGCTTTCTCCGAACAAATTAATACCTTAGCATGTTGGTTTCCGCCCCCGGAGTACGCCCCGATTCCCAGAGCTCGGTCTCTTTGCTGGAGAAGAGAATCCAGCTTCACCCTGAAAGTGAGCAGCGGGTGTGCGAAGAAGCTGCTCACTAAGAAGTCTCTTTGCACAGTAAGTGACCCGTGCTCTTACGAGAGGAAGGAACCTTGACTGGAGCAGAGGGGACATTTCGAAGAGGAGGTATCAAATAAGCTGCGACTGGAGAAGGGCTGGGGATTTGCCACCGCGGCGTTAGGAGAACGATCCAGATTCGCCTTGTTTGGTTGAACCCTTCGCTTTTTTCATTCCATCTGTGGGATCTGCCAACCCTTGAATTATTTTTAATGTCTGAGGCTAAAGTCCAACTAAGTTGTGAACGTGTTTGTGTCCCAGAGCAATGGGACGACAGCTTCCTTCGTGAGGATGATGTAGGGGATGTCTGTGTGTGCTCGCATTTCGGTCACCCCGGGTTTACTGTCTCTTCTCGTGATAAGAAGACCTTGATTTCACTTGGTTGCAATCCCCTGTCACCTTCCAGGAAAGTATTTTTAGGGAAAGCTAACTTTGTACCCAAGCCAGGGAATCAGGCCCAACCAATCAGGCAGCCCCATTTTTTTTTTAGCCCCAGTGATTGGTTCAGGAGAGAGCAAGTCATCCAATCAGAGTCGAGGGGATTCAGCGAAGACTTGTGCTGAGGCCCCCAGTAAACAGACCTGTGTTCTGACCTTGAGGACATCAAACCTGCCGTGGGTAGAGTCTGAAATGGCTGCTTGCGTCGGGCAGAGACCGAAATCTACCCGGTCAAAGGTAGAGCCGATCAAAGGCAGAGCCAAGGGATGGAAGGATTGAGTCTCGGTGGTGCTATTTGATCCTGATCCTAGAGGAATCTGAAGTTCTGTCCACCCCACTGGCATCTTCTATTACACTGAGATGTGTCTGTCCTTCCTCTTGAAACAATAAATGCCCTGCTGCGTACTGAGCGTATTTTGGGAGGTCCATGGCTTCACATAGCAAAATAGATATTCGGTCAACAGGAAACTTCGCAGACGTAGTTGTCACCTGTAAGCTCTCGTACTGATGCGGTGAGATGGCCTCTCTGGGTGAGGTCTTGGGCCTGCAGGCTCCTCCAACTACGATGTCCCCCATTACGACCCCACCTATGCCACCAGTTCCCTGAGGCAAACTGTCCGCTACCCCACCCCTGAGCCCCCAACCTTTCTGGTCCCGCTGCAAAGAAGTAATTTATCACTGATTACCTTTTGGCTTTTCTCTTACGGATTTGCCCTCAAAATGAGAAAGGCGAAAAACAGGCATGAGCTCATTTCAGGAATTCATTTACTTTTTCACATGTTAGAATTAAATCAGAAGGGGCATATCGGTTCTACCTCTGATCTGACTCTGATCTGTTCATGCTGAAGATGCATTATGGTGTGACAAAAAGAACTCTGGGGTTAGAAAGTTCTGGACGGAAGCCCAGACGTCACCATTAATGAGCATGAAATGCTGAGTGGGTCACTTAACCTCTGAGCCTCAGTTTTTTCATCTGGTAGTGGGAACGAGAGTCCCACCTGTGCAGTCGGGTTGGAAGAATTTAATTCCAATACTTCCAGAGCGCCTGCAACCCCTGAAGCTAGCTCTGCCAGTAGAGCCTCCTGCTGACAGCCCCCTGTCCCCACCCACGCAGCCAACCACAGCGAATTGAGCTAGGATGGACACATGTACCTAACCCTGAAACTGTCCAACTATAGACTCGAGCGATTGAACAGAGAGTCTGGCCTAGAAAAGAGGATCCGGGAAAATAAGATTCTCTCTCAGAAACTTGATTTGTAAAACTTAGTGAAAATGAGGCATTTAGGAGTAGGATCCGAAACCAAAACCACAGCACAGAGGGAGACGGGAAGGCTGGTGTGATGGCCACCTCTACCCCTGTTTGCCTTCCTTTGAGCCTGAAGCAAGGGATTGGCTCCGGCTGCTTTCTTCGGGGGAGTAGAAAGTTGAGAGGGGACAGTGAGACAGGGAAGGGAGAAAGGCGGAGAAAGAAGCGTTAATGAGTGGGTAACCCCGCAGGGGGCAAATTCTAAGTTCTTTGTGGGAGGGGGGCGCTTTCCTAAATTTCTCAAGTCTGGCTTAAGTGTGGCCTCCACTCCCATCCCTGTTACTTAGGAAACTGTATTTTAAGTCCTTTTTAAATAGATCAGGCACACAGTCTGGCCCACATTAAGTACTTGATGAAGAAATAAAGAAAGAAGGGAAGAATTGAGAAAAGAAAGTGGGGTAGGGGAAAAACAGAAGTGGCGTCTGCGGTGTACCTGGCTGAAGCTTTGGGGATGTTACAGGAGACAATGCAGAGAAACTTCTGGAAGCTGACATTTTGTCATGGGGGAGAGATAAATATTCTAAATGCCCGTTATGCAAGATGAAGTGCTCAGAGCTACAAGTGTGTAAACCAAAGCGATAAGACCCAGTTAGGGGCATCGGGGAGTCGCTCTGGAGGAAGTGAAGAAAAAAACATTCTTTAGAAGCCGTCAGGATCCAGGGGGATGGCTGATTAGATACTCCGAATGATTCTTCAAATGAAAACAGCTTAAAAGCTAAACAAGACAGAAAATATTTTGAAAATAGTTTTAATCACTGTCTCAGTTGGCAAGAAAGTAAGGCGTTTGCAGAGGTCAAACGCGTCAGTGGAAGTGAAAATTCTGAGGGGCGAGCCAGCACAAAGGCGCTTTTTCCGATGGGGACCTGTGGGCCCCTGGGCTGTGCCGAAGGCATCAAAGCCTTCTACTGAAGCCCACCGAGGAGGCACGACATCTTCGTGGGTTCTTCTTTAAAACAACAACAAAACAAAACAAAACAAAAAACCCACTTTATTCTTTTTTTTTTTTTCATCGTCTCTAGATCCCTTTTATGTCTGAGTTAAAATGATTCATCGTGGGTGTTAACACACAATTTTGGACTTTTCGTCTTTGTGGAATGTTGAGGTGGCAGAGGTGACATTGATTTTAGTTCGAGCAGAGAATTCCAAAACGGGACTTTAATTGGAAGATCCGTGACCCACGTTGAGTTAAATAGCGAGAAATTTCGTACATAAATGTCTGTATATTTTAAGGTTATTTTGTTTAATGTTATGTGGACTAGTGAACCAAGGTGGGAGGCAGGAGTGGTCTGACCCAGAGCAGGAAATAAAGCCATCCACTATAAACAGAGAATTTACAATGGCAATAATCAAACCAGCTGAAACTCCATTTTCTTTTTTTGTGTCACCAAATGCCGGTAACTCCACAAGGTTAGTGATAAAATCTCCTTTCAAAATCTTTCATTGGTCAAAGTTCTAAATAATTGCTCTGTTTTCTGCTGGTGTTTTTATAATGGGTATGTAAGTTTCATAGTAGGATATTTTTATTAGCTCTCCTTGGATAAATTTAAAATAAATTTACACGGAATTTATTTTGGAGAACTCCCATTTGAACAGTGGACCCCACTCCCCCCTCAAAAAAAAAAAAAAAACCATACACATATTCAACCTCATGCATTCATTTAGAGAATAAATTTTTAATGTTTGGAAATTTTTGTAGGATGCAGTCTGTACCTCTACTACCTGTGGTTTAATACATATTCCTGTATTTAAGCAGTAGATTTGAAATAATCCATGAAAGAAGAATGCCAGGAGAAATGACAAAAGATACTGGTCCTACGTTAGCAGAAGAAATGTAAAGAACAATGGCTCCCTCATTTCTCCAAGACCTGAAACTCCTAAGCGAAAAATGAAGTGATCTGTGTCTTCTATCATCCAGTGAGTCCTCTGATGCTCGCAGGAGAAAGTCTCCGAAAGCCTTCGCCGAAGACACTGAAATTTATGATAAATTGTCAGGTGAAGTTATCTCAGTGGAAACTTCTCGACAGCAGAAACATTTGAAAGCCATTAGAATCAATCCCAAAAGACACAGACAGTCTTGCAACTGCTAGAATTTATTATTTATGAATTTCTACCAAATTTATCCTTACTGCTAAGATCGTTCTTATTTGTATGTACCTGTTATTGTCTGTGAAAGAAGTTTTTCAAAATTAAAACTAATTGAAAATGTGCTATGTACTACAAGCAAAGACAGATAAGTCTGGCTGTGCCGGATACAGAACATAAATATGCAAAGGAGATCAATTCCAATTAAGTAATTGACAAGTTTGCGTATATATTAGGTGAGTCAGCACCAAACTTGCAGAGATCAGAATTGTGATACAATCTAATCTCAATTAGTCTTCTGGAGTATTAATTAAATTTTTGTAAATATTTGTAGACTTAAAAAAAAACATAATGTGCTTCCTAGAGTTAATGTAACTAAAACACACTCTTCTAAAGTCTCCGCAAACTGTCAAAATACTTCTCTATTTAATCATTTGTAAGTATTGGTTAATTGCTTTATAACACACGCTTAATCATTTTCGCAACTACCACGCACAGAACGCAGTTCACGTGCTTCGCAGAGGCCCTCTTCCCAGCCTGTGTCCTGGGTGCCACACACTTCCCTGGGGGGTGATGGAGCCCACGCGACCCCCAACTTGCAAAGCTCTAGTGCTGTCAGTCACTCACGGCATTCCCTTAATGTTTGCACATTCTGTCTTGTTTAAGAATTCCTTCCCAGCCCCGAGATCGTAAGGATTTGTTCCCACAGTGTCTTCTGACACCAGTTTTTCAAAAATCGATCCTCTTCTCTCCTCTGATTTGCAGCACCAGCCTTGCCATAGGTCAGGTTTTCGTATCTCCCCAGGCTTTGTGTGGGCGCTCTGTTCGGACCGTTGGTATCTGTGACTTAGTTACTCTAACTTCGTAACGGTTCGCGATATCTGCAGAAGAAAGGCCACGGAACCCATTTTTCTTCTTCTTTCCATTATTGACCTTAGCATTTCCAATTATATTTTAGGTTTTAGCTTGTCGAGTTCTATGAAATATCTATTGACATTTTCATTGGAGTTGCATTCCATCTATAGCTCAATTTGTGGAGCCATTCTACATCCTCAAAATATCGAGTGTCTCTATCCATTCTGTTAGGTCTTTTACATCTTTCAAAAGACTTTTTTAATTTTCGCCATAATGGGCTTGCATGAAGTTTATTAGACTTTTTCCTGGGTGTCTTATATTGTTGTATATATGCTTGACTATTATAAATTTTAGGTTTTAAAGTTACATCTTCAAACTCTGTGTATGGAATTTAACTTACTTTGGCATGTTGATCCTGTATTCAGAAAACTTACTAATTCTTTTAATAATTTTAATGATTTATCTTTTGTTTTCTTAAGATTTTCTACATAGAGAATCATATCATATGTGAATAAGAGTTTTCTTTCTTCCTTTTCAAACTTTATACATGTCATTTCACTGCCTTGCCTTCCACATTGATGAGAACAACGAGCTCAATGCTTGAATGTAACTGGTGATTAAATATTCATAGCTTACACCTCATGCTTTCTAAGACACAGGGAACATTCTGTGTATTAACTTGCATTATAAGTATACAGAAGTGCATTTGGTTATTTTTTAAACGGTTCATATTTATTATATACATTTTTCATATGCCTGTTATGTTGACATTTTTCTAAAAAATTACAAAATAAAATTGTAAACAGAAAGTTGAATAGAAATTAACTAACTCGGGGGAAGAGGACATTCTTAGGTGTTCAGAAGAAAGGAAACGAAGCTTGAGAGAAAGCAAGCATGTGACCTATCCGAGGAACTCTGGCTGTGGACAGACGGAGAAGAAGAGCAGGGTCCTTAACAAATTAAGCTGCTCAAGTGCGGAGCGGAGCGAGCAGGCCATCAGGCTAGGTGACAGGAGGCTGATGGATTATTTCCTGCTCTGAACACCCTGCTTCCGCATTTGTATGCAAACAATCTCCTGCAGTGAGAAGGGCAGAAACTCATAAATTCCCAATTTCAAAGATGAGGATGAAGCTGGCACCAGCTCCAGAGGCCAAGCTGCTGAGGCCCAGTGACCAGACTGTAAGCATCAGCTACACAAGGTCAAGGTGCAGCCGGGCCGGTTATTAATGGAGCCAATAGAAAAGGTAAGTGGGGAGTGTTAGAGGCACACAGATATTGAGGGGCGGAAGCCTGGAGCTCCTGGCTTGGCTCTGCCTGCCTTGCCGGCATTATTTCCCACTCCACCTCCTTCTACAGCTCCCCAAAGGCCCAGCCAGGTGTTTTCAAACCTCGGGGCTCTAAACAGACCCTCTTCTGTCTGGAATTCCCGAGCCTGCATTGCTGAGCTCCTATTGATTTTTTTTTTTGTAGTTCATCTTAGGTAGTACCACCCTTGGGAGATGTTCCTTTCTCTCTCTCCTACTCCTCCAAAGAAAGATCAAATCCTTTAGTGAGCTTCCTCTGAGTCCGCTATGTACCTCTCTGGCTGCATTTGTCTGGTTTATATGTTCGATGATTCTCTTTGCTTGAAGCCTGTAAGCTCCCCTGTCACCTCGCACGATGTCACATACACAATCACGAGGGCCAACATTTACTGAATTTTTGCCAGGAAATGTGTCAAGCGCTTTTCAGGAGTTACCACAGACGAGGCGTTTGAAACTTGCTTCTCAGATGGGGGTTGAGAGTGATTTGCCCCCAACCCAAAGAGCTGGTTAGAGGCAGAGCCCGAATCTCCTGACACCAATCCCATGATGCACTTCTCCAGGCGCCCTCATCCCATGCAGTTTGATCTATGTGGACTCTTCCCACCCAACCTGCAAATCTGAGCCCCTTTCTGAGCTGCGGCGAATTTCCTGATATTCAGTCCAGCGCCTGCAGAGCAGCAAGCCTGCCTCGGCCAGTAGGACCAGCATCTCTAAGAATAACTACACAGAGAGAGCCTCGCCATCCCAGGGGGCAAAAACTGCCTAGAAGCTGGCCTTACTATTATTAGATGAGAAGTGAAATGATTCCAAAGAAACCTCCTTCGAGCTCCTGTGTCCCTCCAACAGCTTTCCATCCTTTTCATCGTGTGTTTTGTGTCTCTTTTCTAAGATGTTCACTGTCATCCTTCGACCGCGTGTGTCTGTGTGCGCGCCTGTGTGCAGGTGAATGTGTGTGCGTGTGTGTTGTTCACATGCGTGTACCTGTGTGTGTTTTTCCCTTGGATGTTTTAGACAGGGACAAAACCTGTCTTCAGACAAAAGCTAATTCATTTCCTTCCTTCCTCTGAGGAGCGCTGGCCTTCAGAGCTGGGGAGACTTAGCCCACGTGGATATTGGATGTTGTGGACGTATGTGGCGGCCAGATTTTAGGAGGAAACATCTGAACGCCTCTGACGTATTCCAAGTTGGAGTCATTTCTGAAAATCCAGGCCGTACAGTGAAGGGAGGACCATTGCATTTGGGATTAGAAGCACTGGGAACTAGTACCGAGGAGGCTGCGGTTGGTTGGTTGGTTGGTTGGTTGGTTTGCCGTAGGATCTATTATGTGTTGAGTCAAAGGCTAAGTGTGTTATATGGATTTTCTCAATTCTTTTGAAACTTGGAGTCTCATTCTGTGAAACAGAAACCTCATTATTGTCCTGCGGGAAAAAGAAATGGGAGGGAAAGGGAGTTGACCTTTGTCGACACCTCTCGTGTTAGGCCTCTTGCTAATGATGATAACGATCTCACTTATTGAACACTTAATAAGTGTCAAGTGCAATGCAAGTGCTTGACGTGAAGTGTTTACCCCTCAGGGAGGGGCTCCTATTAGCCACCTTTACACAGGAGGAGAGTGAAGTGTGGCGAGGATACGGAATTCGCCCATGGTCAAAAATAACAGGGATGGGATTACAGACAAGTAGTATGGCTCTCAGGGAAACTGTTCTTACCTATTTAGCACTCACAAGAAAACTGCGGGCAGGTGCCGCAGTGCCCGCTTTGCAGACAAGGAGGGCAGCTCAAGAAGCGAAAGAGAATTCCATGCAGCAGCATCCTGTCAACCGCTGGTCAGTCCCAGGTTTGCATCTCTGCTCCCAGATACACACTTTTCCTCCTGCTTGAATACAAAACAGTAGATATTGCAGTGGTACCCGAGCCATTCCTTCTGCAAACTAGCAAATGTTTGAGCATGTGGGGCCTGCAGCCGGGGGCCTGGAGAGATCAGCACCCCCACTGGGAGAGTGGGCAGAAGAACAGAGATTCACCACCTGGCTCACCTTTAGGGCTCATCCCCAAAGATTCACTTGTCATGAGATGTAATGAAAATGTCCTCGGGAGTTCCAGGGATCCTGCCTTGGCGTCCAGGGCTCTTAGCAGTGATCTCCTACATGACTAATGGGGCCTCAGGGTAAACAGAGCAGTTTCCCCACGCTCATGCTGGCCTATGTGTTTCTATGAGGTTGACGCCTTTGAAACACAGGTGATGGGATCACAAGGAAGTAGGTCCCTATTAGGGAACTCTTAGGCACTCCCTAAAAAAGTACTTTCCTTCCTACAAAAGAAATAAAGTTAGATGAGAATAAGTGAATTAAACCAGAAAGAAAATAGCACTTCTCATTGAATCATTATTGTTTTATGAGTTTGGAATACTGGTATTTTTCAAAAGTCAGCTCAGTGACGATATAAATTGTCCACATCCTGACGTGAAACCGTAACTCCTCCTTCCTGTTTTTCTTGACACTTAGCTCATTCATTTGACAAACACTCCTTACACACCTCTTTAGTCAGCCGGAGGAAGGAGCAAACTCTCCTGGAGCAGTCTTGACCTCAGGAGAGTTCTAGAGCATTTCCTAATACACATTAATGGGCCAGGGGCAAATTGGGAAATTTCTGTGACCCCTTGTCACCCTTGTCTCATTTTTATTTTTGTATGAAAAAGAAGTATAAAACTAGAAGAACTGAGGATGGGGAGGGAGGTATCTGGGAACTGTCTGCGATCTTTGCTCCATTTTTCTGTAAACTTAAACCTGCTTAAAACAAATGTCAAGTTTCACAATTCAACAGATATGTATTCTGGTCACCTGATCTATCACAAGTGCTGTGATAAGATGCATCTTTTTGATCCAGGATTCATTTTTATTAAACTGAGCAAACGTTTGTCGGGCACCTTCCCACGTAGCAGGAATCACGTGTAACATTAAGTATGTAGAGGTCAAGGGCGAGCCCAGGACCCATGAGAGAGATGCAGGTGCATGCGAAGAACAAGCTTGGATACCAGCAGGGTAGAAATGAGCTGAGAGAAAGAAACGATAGAGAGATAAAGAGTGCAGTAGAGAAGAGACCCAGCTAAAACAAACAGGAAGACATAAATTCTTGTGCTGGCCAGACTACCTAGATTCTGATTCCGGAGCTACCACTCGCTGAGTCAGTTCTGGAAAATTACGTCCATTCCTCGGTTTCTTCTTTTACAAAATGGGACAATAATATCTACCTCATAATGCTAGAGACATAAATGAATTGTTTTTTTTTTTTAATCTTCTGACTCTTATTAAAATGATAAGGAAGATTTCATTTAGGACAATTGCAGTAGGGGAGAGAGATCAGGCTCAGTTCCAAATACAGCAAAGGGAAGTGGGGATTAATGGCTAATAACTAGCAGAGTGAGGGGGTCAGTGAATGGAAATTACTAAGAGGGGACATCAAAGGTATGCGGATTCTTGCTAAGCAAACTCAGCAGAATTCTTGCTGAAGGCAGGCCAGGTTGATCAGATGCCAAGTGTGGGGGCTAAGGAATTTGATCCTATACCATGGCTGATCATATATTAAGAGTGAGGAAGGATTCTCACTAAACTGGCTTAGCAGAGTTCTATTTGAAACTGAGCTATGCAGGCCCAGCAAGGACAGGGGTCAAGCTCAAGGCCAAGGTGAGAAGTCTCAGAGACGCCTGATTAAAGTTTGGTCAAGGAGAGAGTCTTTGTCCATCAATACACATACATTACGTATATCAATACCTGTCTTAGTCCGCTCAGGATACAATTAGAAAATACCATAGCCTTGGTGGCTCAAACAGCATAGATTTATTTTTCACAGTTTGGAAGCTGGGAAGTTCAAAATCAAGGTGCTAAAAGGTTCAGTTCAGATGCCACTTCCTGGTGTACTCCAGCTGTGTGCTCACATGGCCGTTCCCCTGTGCATGTACATGGAGATAGAGATCTCCTTGTCTTCTTCTTCTAAGGAAGGCACTAATCTCATCGTGGGGCCCCACCTTCATGACCTCATCTAACCCTTACTATCTCCCAAAAGCCCTACCCCCAAACGCCATTACATTGTAAGTTAAGTTTTTTTACATATAAATTTTAGGGACAATGAGCCCATAACACTGACTCATACTAGATTTTCCACATCAGTGCTATTTAATCCTGACTCATTTCATTTTTTGCCATTACAAAATCATTTCATGATCATTTTCAAAGGTTTGGAAGATAAAGAAAACTGACATAAATACATAATTATGTTGTTATCTTCTCCATTTTGGAAGAATGTGATATTTTTTTTTCTTGACATAAATGAGCTTAATATAGAAATTTCTGTCCCAATTGTTTCAGGTTACTTAAAAAAATTTTTTTTCTATGTTGTGCTAAACTCTTCATAAATATTTGTGCAGAGCAGGGAGTAAGTTTACTTAATAGATAACATTTACATCATTCCTTGCTTTTCCTTAAACTCATACAGCCACACACGTCTTTGATAATAATGTCTGCTCTTAAATTAGAATGGTTTCCTTGTAACAGACTGTGAGAACAGGAAGTCAAAATCGAATTCTGTCTTTGGCCGTCAGTGGCAGAGCCTTCCCTGTGAGGGACCACAAGCTGGGGACGCACCCCTCATCTTGCTGCCAGCTCCAAGGGAAACCAACTGCTCTCTCTGAGTCTCAGTTTTGTCACCTGCAAATGGACAAAAAACTGCCCACTGAACCTGGTTAGTGCAAAGATTAAATGACGCATCATATGAAAAAAAAAATTTCTCAGGGAAATGGACTCAGGGCAAGCAAATGACATCCAATTTCATTGAAATAGTCTACGTAAAACCCGTATAACAGTCCTTCACAGTTTTTCCTAGGATTTCCGCCTCCTTAGCCGGACGCCCTTCTTGGAGAGCTGCAGTCTGTGCTTGGCGCCCTGGGCAGGTGGGCTGCATTGCGTGCCTTCTAGGTCACCAGCATTCACAGCTGGAACACAGAAATCACCTCTTCTTCCTCTGCTAAGCCGGAAGGGGTCTGGCAGCTGGAGCTCCTGTCAGGAAGATGGGCTCGTCGCCCATTACGTTCCTCCCATTCCAAAGGGTGGGGTGGGGGCTGAACACGACATCACAGCGGGTCTGGACAGTCCAGGGCCTGAGGCCCGTCCAGACTCCAGTACCTGTGCTGCTGCCGCAGGGACAGGAGCAGGAGCGAGCCCACACCTGCGCTCTTCCTCCTCGGACACCACAGGGGTCAGCACCCAGAACATGTCGGGGAAGCACATCCGACGGCAAAACAGAAAGCAGCTCCTACGTGGCAGCATTCTATGTGTAATTTAAAGGATTCAGAAACTTCCAGAAGCCAGTGCAAGGATGGACACCAAGTTAAAAAATAAAAAAGTCTTACTTTAGATATATTTGTCGATTTATTGAAATCAATTTCTAAAGTCTACCTTATCCAGGGTAAAAACTAGCTGTACTTATTTAAAATTCAAATAAGGTGTCTCTAATATCTTTATGTCACACGTGCACGCATACGTTCACATGCCGGCTTTTGTTGCATTCTGTGGTGTTTTTAAGGACGAACCAGGTGGAAGACCTGACAGGCCTTTACTGGAACTGGCCTTCCAGCCCTGAATCTGCGTGGTCCCTTTACCAGCTGGTTCTCCCTCTGTGACGAGGCATGACACTCAGGCCAGCCCTGCAGCCCCCTTTCCCTCCCACAGACATTAGGACCCAACGCAAAAGTGCTTTAGAGAGATTAGACTGCCATTAAAGCGAAGGCAACGCTTGCTGTGATCATTTCATTGCTCGTGTTTCTGAGAAAATTAGCTCTTAAGGCCAGAAAATCTAATGTCAAATACTCAAAACGGAAGAGGCAAAGCAATAATAAAATCATGAGCTTTTCACAGTTACTCTGAATCGGGGCAAGTTTGTGTGTGCGTGTGTGTGTGCATTACTTTGCTGCAAATTAAGAGACTGACTCACAATTCACCAATAATCTTCCATAGACTTCTATAGCAGCTTCCTGTGTAGTCTCAACCTATTGACTAGTTAAGCTGACCTTGACCCCCACAAGCTCCCATCTACGCCAGGCTCTCTAGATGATCAGTTGTCTAAGGTCTAATTCTTATAAAACCGTGATTCCATAATCCACGTAGAGGTTTGGTCTCCCTGATCGAACTCTGGCGTGTGTGTGTGTGTGTGTGTGTGTGTGTGTGTGTGTATGTGTGTGTGTGTGTGTGTCTGCACTTGCCACTTACTCAGCCTAATTCTGACTCAGAAACCAGCTTTCAACATCTGCCACAGCCACCCCCACACCCCGCTTCCCTCTGACTGTGCCTCGGTGAACGAGGCTGTGAGAACATCGTCGTGGGTGACCACAGCGCACACATGCCCGGCAGCTTACAAGAAGTGCTCAGCCGTGGTTTTCCTGATCTGACTCATCTTGCAGAATTTACTCTTTCCTTCTATAATGACCTCAGCTGAAACCCCAGGGTCGATGAGAACAAGAGAAGCCTCGTGAAAAGTGGGCAAGAAGGCATAGCCTCAGCTTAGAGCTACCGTGACGATGCCTACCCCTGTGGCTTGTATGGCAACCTGCAGCACGGAAGAAAATCAGTAGTCAGCAGTTCTAAAATAAAGTGCGTACCTGTCACCATTGTGAGGCACCTGCTCACCTCACCTCCCTGAGCCTTAAACTTCCTGTCTTTGAAAAGAGAGATAAGTATATCCAGTTCGTGGAGCTGTGGAAATGATCATCTCTTACGAGAAGAAAAACTCCATATAAATATATGTTATATTATCAATCAAATGTAGTATGCATGCATGTCAAGTTTCAGTCGGGGAACCAGAAACTCTTTGGGGATTACGAGATCAGAGTTTATAAGAATTAGACTTCAGACAGCTGGTCTACACCAGCCGGCCCTGGCATGAGTGAGAGAGTGAGGGTGGGGGAGGGAGAGCTCGGAGCTGGTGCATCGGGCTGCCAGACTGGGACCACGGAGGCTTGCACAGCACCGAAGTCTGAGGCAGGAACTTAGCTCTTCATGGATCCACTTCTGTGGATTCGCAGCAAAGTATCTAGTGGTAGGCAGGGCTCGCCATGGTCAACAGGACCGGCGACCGGTAGAACGGGCTTTGACTCCAACCTCTGTGTTAGAGACGCATGCATTGATGCCATCAGCCCAAAACCACAGCTCTGTGCCAAGTAGCCCGCTCGCCACATGATAGCCCCCCAGTTCCCTAATAGAGCATTCGCAATCTTTCTGAGTTCTACAGCATTCCCCCCACTCCCAAACCCACTTTGGTGGAATTGTCACAAAAAAAGAAATTTCCTAGTAGAGGAAATACTTTCTAACATCCAAAGAGAAACATTTAAACTACAATTATATATTTGGTGAATCGAATGGTAAGGGGTAGAAGTTAACACAAGAATTTAGGGAAGAGTATATTCTGTATCTTCCAGATACTTCATATTTAATCATGCATTTTACATAGCATTGCCTCATTTTGTATTCATAGCATCTTAGAAAATAAGTATTTATATTCACGGTTTAAAGATGAAGAAAGAAGCTTGGGCAAGTTAATTTACTTTCTAAGTAACAGAATCTATCATTAATTTTAATGCTGAACACCTTTATTAGCCAAAGGAGACCATACGCCTCATTTTAAAACTGGCTTGTTAAACGCCCATCCCTTGAAGGTCTGGGTGTCTGCCTGTGGGATAACCTTGCCACACTCGACACCCAGGAAAGTGCCTCGTACACGGGAGGTGATCGATGCATCTTGATCTGGAATGATTCCTCAGTGGAGGCCCCATGTGGCCAATTGGTGTTGTTCTGGAAATGTCCGTATTGATCTAACTTCTATTTATAGAGCTGAAACCTGGAAGGCAATGTATATGACCACTTTCCAAACTGAACTTGGGTCTGCGTGACTTAAAACGTAAGCCACCTGCTTCTAAAAGCTAAAACCAGAGCGCGTGGCTGTGATGATATGACGTGTTTGTGTGAGCTCTTCACAAGATAGAGTAATCGGGGGGATTGTTTCATAAATTATAGAAAGGTCTAACCAGTGTACTATATGCTTGAAACTAATAATAAAATAAAATGTTAAAAAAAAAAAAACTTTTAAAAATTAAAATACAATAAACTCACAAAGTACAAAAAAAAAGTGCATTACAGTTAGGTGGCTGATGTCAATAGTCTAAAAGATTCCTATATGCACCAAATCTTTGGAATTCTCCCCTGAAAAGGAAGAAATTCCCCAATTTTTCCAAATAAATCCAGAACGACCCATCTGTAAATCTAAGCACAAACTATTTTCTAGTACAGCAAGGATGCAGAGTTTTTGGACACTTTCCTTCATATAACCTTACCTTCACCTTTTAATTTTATTTATCCAGTTTGGATGTGCACACGCGCGCACGCGCACGCACACACACACACACACACACACATATGCTGCCCTAGGCCTTAAGAGAAACAAGAAAAAGTAGCAGCTAAATTTAGATTTATTTCCGAGCTTAGAGCCTTGTCAGAGAAATGAGAGAAGCAGGGATAAATGATTAACCACACGTATGAGACAATCAGGTACCGATTGTAAGACTGGGTATAGCTCATGTCAGATTTAAGATGAGCAAAGGGCAAATGAATGGTGGTGGATCCCGGAAACATCATGGAGACAAAGGAACATGCTATCCATCCAAGTTAAACCTCTTTGCCTTGAAAGTAATAGATAGCGACGTGAGCAGACTTACACAGAAAAGGGAAGTGTATCATAAGGATAGAAAGACATGTGTCCGCTGTGTCCTCCAGGAGG
>CM053513.1:87767460-87789185 GCA_028627145.1 Eidolon dupreanum
TCCAGCACCGTCCCGGAATGACCCACATCCAGTGGCTGATCAGTGCGGGAATATAAAGGCCTGGTCATCTCAGTATTAGTAGGGACACGTCTTGGGGGCGTTCCAGCCCCTGCACGAGCCGCGCTGCAGCTCCCCTCCCCCCTCCGGCCAGCGTCCCTCCCTTGCCCTCCGCTTCAAGGGCGTTGACCCCAGAGTCACGGATATAAATATATATCCCGCGCTCTGAACTCCGGCTCCGGCTCTGCTTCCTGGGAACCCCCGCTGCGGCCACGTCTTTCTATAAATAGGCAACGCATCTTGGGGGGGGACTGGAGCTTAAGCTGAAAAAATGGCTTTTTTGCTGCCAGAATATGTTTTAAATCTTTTTTCTTTTCATAGCAGAGAATGGGGCCTATAGAAAGAAGGGTCTGCGAGGCCAGGGTAAGGAGAAGCGAGAGGAGCCCGGGAACGGGAGGAGGAAAAGCTGCCCACGGCTTAGTCGGGAGGCTGGAGCTCCCTCTCCACAGCGCGTTGGAGGGACCGAACTTCCGGGCAGCAAGGCCCATAAGTGGCACTGACAGGAACAGAGACAAAGGGGCGTCCGGGGAAGGTCGCAAGAGATGGGCACCAAACTCACAGTAGCCTGATGCACACCGGTGTGGCACACGGGTGAGAGTTTCAGCAGAATTTTAGCTGCTAGTGATGACTGACGCCCAACAGTCTGCCCTGACTCCTACATCAAGGACACTTAGGTCCCACGTTGCCGGAGAGGAACCTTATATTCGCGGTCACGGCACAGTTGTTTTTTTTTTAATTGTCTTTTTACCGTTTGTTTGTTTGTCTGTTTGCCTGTTTGTTTGTTAGACCACAGTAGAAAGCCCCTTTGTGGGCAAAGTGGGAACTCTTCGGTTCAAAGAGATGGGGAGATTATGCAGTGAGGTTCACTGGTCACAGAAATGTGTCCCCCCATTGCACTGCCACCCCCAGTGCCCGGGTGCTGCTCCACGATGCTCCTGAGCAAGAAGCTCCCTCGGGCTGGAACGAAACATCCCTCTCCCGGGCTCTGTCTCAGGCAAGCTGCCTGGACCCCTACGACACAGCGCTCCTGAGCATGGCATCTCTTGACGATCACAGGTGACACAATCTCCCCATCTGACCCCATCCCCTCCCCAGCGTTGTCACCCTGATAGGTCTGATAGGTCCTGGCATCAATCAGAAATTATGTGGAAAGCCAGCTGTCACTTCCGACTCTCAGTGAGAAGGCCAGCCTAGGGTCCCCGGCTGCCACCTTCCCCATCCCAGCCGTGGAAACAGAGGAGGAGGAGGAGAATAGCATGTGTGCATGAATTAGTTGCAGAAAGAGACCCCTGGGGAAAAGCAAACATCTGGGAAGAGAGGGGAGGTGGAATTTGGGGTAGAGCGGGTAGCTCAAGGGATCCGAATACTACGTGGCATGAGAGGTGAGATGTAGACGGAAGAAGGTGAGTGTATAAGACAGCGAGTGACCACAGGCTGGTGACCACACAGGAAGGAGGCCCTGAGGATTGGGCTTGGACGGAATGCCTGGGGTCGCTCATCACGCCTAGGGGCCACGGCCGATGCTCTGCCCTCTCCCCGCCCCTCGGCGCCCTGTCTGTGGGGGTCTCTCTCTGCAGCAGGATGGCAGAGCGGTTAGAATCAGGCTCTGGCAAGCACTGCCTGAGCTCCATCCCACTCTGCCATGCGGGCTGGGTAGACGTCTCCAAGGCACTTACCTTCCCAGGGTCTCAGCTTCCTCATTTGTAAAATGAGGATAATAATATGGAAAAATCACAAGGGGCCAATGTAAAGATTAAATAAACTATTATACAGAAGGCACTTAGAACAGTGCCTGGCATACAGAAAGTTCGAGTTCTCAGGGATGTTCATTATCTATCTATCATCTGTCTGTCTATCATCTATCTGTATTTAACCAAATCAAACCTTCGAAATTAGATATGCGCGTTTTCTCCTCTCTCTTACCCATACTGCATATGTGAGTGTCACCCAGAGAGATCACCTCACGACTGAGTTTTTCTAACCAGTGTCCCCAGCTCACCATCAGCATGACCCAGGTAACCTGATTACATATGAGAGTCCTACGAAAACTCCTTAATTCTCTGGGCCTAACGTCTCTATCTGTGAAATGAAGTGTTTGAAATAAATGATTTTTGAAAGCCCTCTCCGATTTGGAATTCTCGGATTCTATCGTCCCCTCTCCTTCTCTGGTAAATTTATCCATCATCAATGAATTGATATTCATTGAAATCTCAGTCAAATAGAGCTTGACAGACAGAAGGAGACCAGTTCCATGAAACCAGGTCTGTGGGATGCTCTCACTTTGGTGACGACCCAGACACCAACTTTCCACACTTTCTCCACCACTGTCTACAGAAAAACAGCGATTACTGGTGCTAAGTTTAGTCATCCTACGAAAGTCATGGTCTTCCCAAAGATCCCCTGGTTAGGGTCAAATCTTCCCCAAATCTTCCCAAATCCAGAAAGGCTCTGATGCATTGTTAGAAATATTCGAAACCACAAAAAGAAAGACAAAGAAAAAATTTCACCAGCACACTCATTCCTTGTAGCATGATAATCATTTCATTGGTCCAAGATCTGACCACCCTAGTTGCAGGGTAGCTGGGAGGAAAGTGGAGTGAGGCGGAGGGCTGAGGGTGGAGGGAATCAGTACGTTGAACTCTCACCCTCTCCTGGTTAAGTCTGTAAATTCAGCTCTGTTACTATTTGTTTTCTTTGCTTATTCCTTGGGCTTTTTTGTGAAGAAAAGTCCTTTTGGCAAAGGCTTTTTGGGGTTAAAAAATTTGAAAACCCCTGCCCTGGGGGATGTTTCCACAGATACAATCCTCATGACAAACTCATGTAGGAGTTATTAATATTATATGACGCCGGTGAAGGTCTGCAAACCTCAGAGTGATGAGAAAAGTTGCCCAGTAATAAGTCACAGAGCAGAGGCTCAGAGCCAGGATGTCTGATCATAAATCCATGTATTCATTTCCAGTAAATCCCAGAGACTTCTCTGAAGTTTAACAGTAACAGAAAGTTTGGGGCTTCATAGAATTATACGTTTTCCAACTTTATTCAAGGTAAATTCAGAAGATTTTTAATGATTCCCTTCTCTAATAACAGTAACTATCACTTTTATGCAATTATTACATATCAGGCACTGTGCTGTAGTCTTAACACAGATTAACTCATTTACTTTGATTTAATCTGCCACCAAAATGTATATGTTAAGTGCCATGATTAGTCCTTTTTTACAGATGAGGATAATAAAACTCGGGGAGGTAAAGACATTTGTCCAAGTTCAAAGAGCTGGTTAAAGACCAGTCCAGAAGTTGACCCTAAGCAAGCTCACTTAGAGCCTATCCATCACCCGATGGGATACAGCTGAGTTGAGGAGCCGGGGATTCTGAGATGAATGAGATGCTGTCCCAGGGCTCATGTAGCTCATTTCTAAGCACGTGGACTCTAAGACAAGGATCAGTGTGAAAGTAACTGCACTGTCACAATCAATGCTGGCATGCGAATCAGTGAGTTTCGAAATAAAACTGTATTTGTGATGAGTTTTAAACAGGGTCAGAGTTCCTGAAAAACTGCCTAAGATTCCAGAATTTCTTAAAATTTGGGGAAGATAATGTATGCTAGCTTCAGGAAGGTTATTGAGAAAATCTCAGAGAAGATAGCCCATGACAGAGGCAACGCATAAATCATAGTGGAAGTAAAGACAAAATATATATATATATATTATAATGGAGAACTAGTTCTCATGCCTGATGGGGAACAGCGTGCCAAGGCCTCTCTGGGAACTTAAGTGAAGAAATCTGAATATTAAAGAAAGAGATGAATTATTCTCCTAGGTCCACGGTTTATGAATGCACATGCATTGTCTTCCAAGAGTTCAAGTTACCGAGAGCATAAAATTCAACTCTTAGCTGTTAATGATGCACAAGACTGGAGTCTGTTTAGAAAAACTTTGAAGGGTGATATGTCTTCTGCATTTCAACTTCCATGCTTATTTTAAACTGTTCCCCATTATGACAGCGATACGTGGGTTTGGTTCTAGAGCCCCCTCAATGTAAAATTAAAATCACGATTCGAAAGAGGGAAGACAAATTGGACAGATGTTGCAGACGAAGACTTCTGGAGGTGAGTCATGGCCGAGCAGTTATTGGCAGAACGCTCCTTACAGTTGGAATTGTCAAAACAGGCTTGCAGTGCACACGAGGTGAAATGCAACCCTCCGGAGAAAAATGTTCATCATCATAAAATCTAATCTCCCTCATTTCAGCCCCAGAAATTCGTGTTGCCTGGTTGTATAAGACCAAAGCGATGGCAAGAAGGAAGTAGCAGGTTAAATGTTTAGCCTGTTTGGTCTAACTGGTATCCTCTTTTTTACCTAATCAGTTTCTGAAAATGGGTGAGAATAGAGACAAGATGAATTATTGGTTATTGAGAAGGGTGGGCAGAGAGAGACAGCAACAAGAAGAGAGGAAAACATACAGACTGGACGTGAGGGTATGTAAACCTTTGTGCTGGAAGTCCCCTGAGCTTCCATTTTTGTTTGTTTGTTTGTTTGTTTTTGTTTGTTTTAATCTATAAATCTTAAGTATAATGATAATTACCTCCGGGAATTACTGTAAGACAAAAGAAAACATGAACTATCTCCACCAAAGTTGATTTATAAACTGTAAAGAATCATGCAAGTATTGGTCATGCTGTATTCTTTATGTTTTGTTTTGGAGTAGAAGACAAAATAATCCACAGAATAAGTAAAACGGGGAGGGGAGTGGGAGGAGTGGAATGATACGTCAGTACCGCTCATGGAAAGGCAGTGATTTGTGAAGGAAAATGGTGAAATTTGGCTTGGAGAGCCAAACTCTACCCCTCATTAAGACACAATGAGTTGATATATGTAAACTATTTGGAAGTGTGCCTGGCTGTTAACGTCAGCAAGGGTTAGTTAGAGTTGGCAAGCCTTTTAGCTTTTCTGAGCCTCCATTTCTTTCCTATAAAATATGGTCAGTACACCTACTTCACAGGCTAGTGAAGGAGGATTAACTATAGTCATATACAAGAAAAGAAATTATGAACTATTTACAATTTGGCTGTTATTCTACTTTTGTTTGGAGTCTGCATTTTTACACCGAAGTTAAAAGGAACACATAACACTGAAAAATCAGCAGAGAATTTGGTGGTATGAAAATACTGTGTTATTTTCAGGAACATGAATGAAATCAATGCTAAATTAAATACTGAACTTTTGCCCTAATTCAGGGATGAGATTATCAGCTTTTGATTAATATGCAGACTATTTTGGAAAAGTTTGAAGATTTATTTAAAGAAATAGGCAGAGGTTCTAACAGCCGTATTGTCATACCATTCCAAAGGCCCACACTCAGATGCTGGTGATGACAATAAAAAAAAAAAAAAAAAAAGAGTTATGTTTAAGAGAACTGATAAGATTTGTCACTTAACACGATAGAGTTCAGTAGCAGACAGCTTGTGATTCTAAAGGTCTGAAAATTGAAGTCTTGCTGTAATAACACTTTATGCTCATACTATACTTTCAACTTTCCCCTAGCCTTCCAGATCCACTGCCTCCAACTAAAGCCAAAGGGATGACTACAGCCTTCAGCCGGTGTCCAGCACAGAATGGCATGGTGTAACCAACCTTGACACGTGGGAACAGCACTTATTTGTCATGAATTTGACCTGAGTTCGAATCCCAGATGGGAATCTCATTTTGTTCTTGATCTTAGGAAATGCTTCAAATCCCACGGAAACTCTATTTAAATTACTATAATAATTATTGTCACCTCCCTCTAGGACAACTCTGAGGTTTCAGTGAGACAGTGCATGAAAAACATTCAGACCTGAGCCTACGCAGGGTCGGCACTCATAAAACTTAGCTCTTTGCCTTTCTGCCGCTCTGCCTTAGACCTCCCGGACCTCTGATAGATACACCAGAAGGCATTCTATAATTATACTCAAAAGTTCTCAGACTTAAAGAGGCTTCGTCGTAAAACCTTGAAAACCAACAAGTTAAATTCTTTTATTACATGAATTAGTAAATAGATGCGTGACTTGCTAAAGGTAATACTCAATTTGCAGCTGAAATCTGGCTAGTAGACTAAGTCTTCAGGCTTCTAATTCACAAGCATTCCTCAAGCCCAAGCTATGACCTACTTCTTGGTTGCTCCGATGGAGACTCATATCTGTGCCCTCAAGGAGCTTAAACTCTAATAAGACAATAACAAGGACAAGCTGGACCCCTGTCGACATTCAAAGTACCAGGAAACAGCTGATGGTTAAATGTTCGCGAGCTGCCGTCTTAACCCAGCACGTGTGAATGTAGCAACTGTGCCTCCGTTAGTAATCAAACCAGCCACTCTCCATCAGGCTCCCGGCCCCGCTTGGCCTTTGTTCACTTCTCTGTATCATGTAAAGAATCGTTCTCAGTCCTCAAATATGTCATGAACATTGAATGCTATAATGTGAAAAAGGAACTCAGCCAGTTATTTAAGTTCTCAATCACTCACTCGATTGGTGGTGACTATTGTTAATGGCCAGTATTTATTATTAAGACAAGTAAAAGCAAAGTGCTAAGTGGTTAAACTTCTAAATTAAGGGTTGAAAAACTTTTGTTGTAAATGGCTCGATAGTAAATATTTTCAGCTTTGCGGGCTGTAGGGTTTGTCATAATGACTCAGTTCTGCAAACAGTGGGCGTGGCTGTGTTGTCATGACGACTCACAAGAGGCCAGCCTGCAGGCCATACTCTGCCAATTCCTGTTCTGATCGAAAAATTATAAGAAGTTAAACTGCAAAAAACGATTTGGGGCTGAAAGGAGCTATCAGGTTTAGTCAACAGATCCCAACGGCAGTGGAAGAAATAGCACTCACAGAGGCAAGAACGCGGAGGGGTTTGGAGCAAGTCTGGTGTTTGCTTGAGCCTAAGCCCCATCCAGCATCCCTTAAACCCCCAATCCAAACTTTGACAAGTAGGACGTGTTCAGTGAAAGGAAGCAGGGAATACCAGAGCTGAAGGCATCCTGGAACTCTTGCATTCCAATGCTCTTCATTACCTCCTTGTCAAATGACAGCTTTTGAGCAGGAAACTGACATGATTGATGATGAGCTTTACTGCGATGGGAGTGTAACTGGCAACTCTCCTGAGGCAGAATCGACAAGTAACAGGTAATGCATTTAATTGGAGGAGAGGGGGAGGAGGGGGAGTGGAAGAGAGCATGATCAGTCGGGCTTGTAGGACACAGATACAGAATATTGATCATAGGAAGCAAAGCTAGTTTGGGGAGCTGAAAATGACATATTGAAAAGTGAACCATGGGACTTTGGGCAAATCCTTGAACCTGTGTGAGAAATGGATTTGATCATCTCTGAGCTCTTTTAGATCCAGAGATTAACGCTCTCGGGTTAAATCTGCTATTGGGAAGACGCTGTTATTTTTTGAGACTCCGGTACCCAGCAGCCAGACTAACCCCAGTGTAGTCATTGGGAAGAATAGACAGTAAAATCACCTGTCCTTTTTGAAAATGTTCTTTTTATCTCTGCCTCTTTCACTTTTTTTCTCTTTTTCCTGACTGTTTTCTTTCATTTGCTTTTTTGTGTCCTGTGGAACATATGTATCTGAATCCATAAGGCAGCGCGTGTGACTTGGTTCCATGGTGTTGTGCCTGAGGCTCCTGCAGGACCCTCTCAACAATGGTCCTCGAGTGCATTTTCCAAAACACTGACCCTTTCCCATCCATCCCCTGAACTGGACAGTATCAACCACTTGCAAAGGCTCTCACAAAATGCCCCCCGATAAAGCCCACAGCGTCCAGTGTGACATACAAATCTTTCATCGTCTGCTTCTCACATGCCTTTCTAGCTTTGGACCCCACCCTACATCTCTAGTACAGTCATGTGAGCCATACAGTTTCCAGAATGTTCCAGATGGCATTATGCTGCTGACTTTTTGCTCACATTGTCCCTCTCTATTGGGGTTACTGAGGGGACCCACAAAAATGCAATGCCCTTCTTTGTATATACTTAATCTGAGTTACTGCATGTTGCTTGAGATCAAAGAAGCCTCCTTGAAACAGTCCAGAACAAGGGAAGAAAGAACAAAATAGAGGGAAGGGAAAACGGAGGAAGGCTATGGAGTTCCTAAATAAACTCTCATCTGCAAAAAAAAAAATTCAGACCACTACATTTAGAAGAAAATGCATTTTCTGAGCAAAGGACTATGCAGACATCAACTAAAATGCTATGATTATCGGACTTCAAAAAAATCTGCTCTGATGTTGTGATTATTCAGTTTATTGTTATGTCACACACACACACACACACACACACACACACACACAAACACACACGGTGTTACAGATGGCTAACCCATCTGGTCAGAGGGCACCAGAAATCACAAGCAAATGCGTATTGAAAGTTTTTGATTTATGTAGGAGGTTTTCTGCAAACAATTCACTGTTTCTGATTAAATCACTGCAAACATTATGTTCTGTTGGTGAAAGAGGTAATAAAGTGAAATCTATTTCTGCTTCCTAAAGCATTTCTGCCGGATGTACCTTAAACCAAGGCATTCTCTAGATAAGCAGACTCTAAATGTTATAAGCAAGAAGAAATTTGAATCTCCGTAAAAATCACAGAATATTTCTGTTATGTTGTTGATGTTGTTATTTTTGTTGTTGTTCTCTTCCATACCAAAAGTCAAAAAGTTAAAGTTTTGGGTCCACCGAGTAATTTTTTAATAGTTTATATAACAAATCAGATAATAGACAATTAATTGGTCTGGCTTTCTCTTTATTATTAATTCATTTAACAAATATTTATTTCTAAAATATACTCTGATTATACTGCGATCCTTCAAGAACATCGTAATTTAAATGGCTTTCTATTACCTAAAGAATTGTGTGAAACTAATTACAATGATTATATTACCAAGTATCATGGCTGAAAAGAATCACGGACCTCCCTGAGATGTTCTAGATTTTTCTAGAGCAGTACTGGTTACATGTGGGCTCATCATTGGCAAATTACTCATCCATGCCCAGGTTCATTTTTCTGCAAAAGAAAATGAGAGTAGCACTGTCTCATCATATGTTATGAAGATTAAACAAGTAAATACATGTAAAGTGCTTAGACCATCGCCTGGCATGTAATAAGTGCCTAATAAATGTTAGGTGTTCTTATTAGCTATAATCATAATCATATATTATAATCACAATCATAACCATTACAGCTCTCAATTATCTAACATTTCACACTATTTTATGAGCACTTACATTTCATTTATTTCTCAGATCTGTCCTGTGATCTATATTATTACCCTTATTTTATGGAATTGAAACCAAGACTAAGGTTGACAAAATAATTTGCCCAAGGTCATTCTAGCAAGAAAAGGGTCAAGGTCAATCAAACCCAGGCCTGTTGGACTTCAAATCCATACCATTCTTTATGCCCCACCCCATTCATTGCTTTCTAAGGGTGTCTACCCATTTCCTCTTTACCTTCTTTTTCCTGACTCCTCTACGCTGTATCTAAATCAACCACTGTGCTCCGCGTTAGTGAGCGTAAGCAGGGTTTCTTTCCAATAAGTTGACCTGGCGTGGCTCCCAACCCAGATGCGATGGTGGGAGAAGAAGTTCGATACAATGATTAACCATTTGGAAATCATCAGACAGCCTGGATTAACGTCTGGCTCCAGTGCTAATAACTATGTGAACTTGAATTATCGTGTTGAGATTTCCCCATTAGGAAAACAACACCTACCCAATAGGCTATCCCAGGGGTTAAATGAAATAATCGGAGACTAGGGCAGTGTTTGGCATGTAGTAAGCCTTGAATAAATGTTAGCATAAGAGGCTGATAAATGGACCCCTTCCGTCTCCGCACTGGCAGAATTCCCCAAGACCATAACAATAGGTGTCAATCAGCCAGGTCCAAAATAAGGGCTAGGCCTTGTTTGTTACAAAATTGTACAGCTCAAGTTGTCCATCACCCTCTCCAAAGAATAAAGGATTTGAGTAGAAGAATAGGTTTAAAAAAGTTTTCCTTTGAAGGGGGTGTCTGCAGTCTGTGTGCTACCTCCCAAAACATAATAGAAAAAGGGACAAACCTTCTCCTGACCTCAAGCCAAGGGAAAGGGGCCTTAGAGGAGCACCAAGGTCATCCGTGTGTTATGGGGTTAGCGAAGCTATGACCTTTGGGGAAGACTAAAATTAGCAAGAGTTGTGGCCGGGAGTATCCAGCTCAAATATCTTGGCAGGAAGGAGATGGAGTTCCACCAAAGGGCAAGCTGTGCTTTCCAGGAGGCCAGATGTAAGTAATCTCAGAGTTGGAAGCCAGCTTGAAGTCTTCGTGGGGTCTATTGCAGGAAGCCTGGTAGGGTAGGAGGAGAAGTTGTTAGTGGCCAACTAAATGTGCGGCATCACCTGTGTTAAGAACCTGTGGACAGAGAAGTCTCTAGCAGGAAAACCTCTGAAAACGTCCTCAGATGGGATCCCTTGAACAATAAATAGGGAGCATTTATGCCACATACAGCAGGATCCATCACGTGGCCACACGTCTGACCGCCATGTTGGCCCTTGTCCTCCTCCTTCACTTGACCATGAAAGGATCTCAAACCTAGACTAGAGAGAGCAGGGAGAACAGAAGAGCAGGATGGGAAGACAGAGAAGACACCTCCCAGAGCCACCTGAGGCTTCCAAACCTGAAGTCGGCCTGATTCGGGGCAGGAGAAGAGTTGTGAATTAAAGTAAGACTTGAGTTTTGATGATGGCAATGGCCTAGATGTTTAAATTATGGAAAAAGTCCTGCACTTCAACTTAACAGAACCTCAACAAACGGCCATTCAGGAAGGCCGAGACTCCGTTCAGAGGCAGGGACTTAGAGGTCCATGTAAGGGGAAAGTCTGCACCCCTCAGGTGTGAAGGAGTCGGTGGATTTCAAACTTCTAGCACTTTTCCCTGGGGAGGTTTAGTAACTTCCCTCAGTTGTCCGAAGAGGCCAAATCTGCTGCCCCTCCAGGCAGGGACTCTCACCTGGGCAGTGACCCACTCACCCTCCCATGGCCACCCTGGCTGGGCTGGCACACCTGTGACTGCTGGGTAAGTCTGTTTCGATTGAGAATTCACTTCTCTGGTGCATTCGGCTCTTAGTGCTGGCTAAGGTCTACCGTTAGCCTTTCTGCTACATCAAGGTCCCCTGTTCATCTCCACGTGTTCGCTCTACGTCTTGCTTCTCAGATTGTTCAAAGCTTACACAGAGAAGAGAGGTGAGACACGGTGGGTCTAAGAGCCCACAGAGTGAGCTTAATGGGGAGAAGTGATGAAGATTAAAGAGACTCTATTGTCACCAACCTCGTCCAGCATCGTTGAGTAAATGATCGCATTTTCTGCTGTGACTATGAATTACTGCTTGTGCTAATACCTACAGGATCCTAACCACGCCCTTCCTTCTCCATGCCACTGTGTTTGCCAAGGCTGTTTTTTTCCATCTCTATCCTGGTCCCTCTTCTGGACTCAACTCGATGGCTGCCTGCTTTACGAAGCCTCCCCTACCTCACTCCGCGCTGTGCCCACCATCTAAGTTATGTCATATTTCTTCACTGGTTCTTCCCAGGTGACTTCATGGAGTTGGCTGCTACCATACTGAAGACCTGAAACATATGATCCTCCTGTGACAACTAGTTCTGTGACAACTGGGTCGGCCTAGAAACAGCAGGAGGGGTTCTCACTGGAGGAGGTTCTCCTCAGTCCCCACAGGAAGCCAGCTTTCTGTGGGTCATACTAGGAGGACAGGGAACGTGATATTTTTCTGGAGGGGACTCCAGCCTTTTTCCTCTTTGAAGCCTCAGAGCATGAAGATTGAGAAGTGAAGCCATCTGATCTGCTCGCCACTCCAGGGCCACAGGCTCAGAGCTCTGGGGGTTCACCTTCCATGCTGGACAAGCCTCACATGGAAATCCCAACCCATCTGTCTCCCATCAATCCGAGCCAGTGAACCAGCGGTGTTCGGAGTGGGGAAGGGTTTCAGTGCATGCACAAGGCAATCATTAGGATGCAGCAATAAATTAGTAGGTCCTTGATTTATGCTTAGTTTTAGCTCACCCAATGTTTAGCTTAAGTTTTATTATGTGAATAATATATTAGCAGAGTAGTGCATCTATCTGATTTATAAATAAATAATTTGTTACTGTAGTGCTTAATTGCTATTATATTGAGAAACAGATAACATATAAACTATTAGAAATATCCTTAAACTGTATGGTCTTTAGGAGCCAAGATGAGGGCATTCATCTTTGAACTCCAAGCTTCTAGTAAAATGTCAAACCATCTAGAAAGGATGAAGGAATAAATAAAATATATACATATATTTATTGGGCACATACTATGGGCAAGGTCATTGCCAGTCACGGAGAGTTCAGAGACTTATAGTCCTGTGGAGAAGACAACTCGTGTGCACAACCAACCAGAAGACAAGGTTGTAATTATAAAGATATGACAGCAAAGAGGAAATGATTCATTTTATTAAGATTAGGAGCAAGACTGGGCTAGGTTCACACAGGAGGGGAAGTTTCATTGAGCCATCAAGAGTGAGTAGGAATTTTTCAAGTCTTTGGGGGAAAGAGGAGAGAATGGATGGGGAAATTTTATAATTCTCTGTCGTTTCTGGTAAAGAGCACAAGGTGGGCCCATTGAGAAGTCTGTAGAAATAGAGTCGCCATTTCTAAACATGTACTAGTTAGGATTACTCGGTTGTTACCAATAATGACTGCATCTAAATTGACTAGGAAATAAAGATGATTTTTAACTTTTGATACTTAGAACCCTCAAGGTCGGGAGGATTTCAGGCATCGTTTGGTTCAGAGGTTTCCAGCATCATCAGGATCCCAGCTGCTTTTCCTCTAGAAACTCTGAGCTCCGCCTTCCACTGCGGTTTCGTCCTCAGGCCCTTCTCCCACCGAAACTGGCTGTGGGAGCTGCAGGCCTCACAGCTATGGCCTCCAGCCTTCCGAGGCAGGGCGGACCCCTGTGCCCCCGAAGCCTAAGCAAGAGTTCATGGCACTGACGCACACGGCCCTGGTCTGGTGACTCTCCCGTTCCCGAAGCAAACGTCAGCCAGTTGCACGTGCCTGCCTCTTGGAGACGGGCGGGGAGTCAGCTTCTCCCAAGCCACGTGGGGCCCCAAGTAGAAATCACAGTGTTTTAACTAGAGAAAGTGAGAAAACTGGACACATCAGGTGTCTACAACGTGTCGTACGACCCCATTCAGTGTGTGGTGAAAAGTACAGGCATCGATCTCGCACGCTGTGAAGACGAATTAATCTAATTTTGTTTTACACTCTGGAAATTTCTCACACAGTTTTCCCTGTTTCATTTTATTTTGCCTCAGACGCTGAGATAAAGCGTCTTCAGTGGAGATACAGCAGCTATCATTTTCCAAGTTGGTGAGCAAGAACTGGCCTTTCTTTGTTCTTGCTTCTCTTTTCTTTCTTTCTTCTTTTTCTTTTAACTTTGTAGAAATGTAAAACTTAAGTAACTAAATCACAGTCGAAGCCACTGTTTTATTCTCAGCCTTCCGTGTCTGACTATAATATTGTTATCTTTTTCTCCCAGAAATGGATATTTGCTTTATCTTGGATAAAACTAGCTTGAATTCCTGGAGAAAGTGCAAGTACATAATAACCATTCTGTTAGACAAAGATTGGCTTAAAAGACACTGGTACTTCACAAAGAAATGAAAAACGTCCCCTGAAAGAAATCCGGACCATGCAATATTGTCCACAGAAGAAGCGACACCCATTTATAGGGTCTATTCTTGTCCTGATTCCAATTCTCACTCTCTCGCCCAAGACTACTCATCACAAAAGAATCTCCCAGTTTCCTTTTCGAAGACTCGCTGTGCCAAGGAGCTGTCTCCTTTGTTCTACTCTTTTGCTTGACATCCAATAATTAGTACATGTAGCAATGATGATGATGATGATGATGATGATGATGATGGTAAGTACATGAAAGGAAATAATGAGTTTTATTCCTTTCCAGGTTGTCTGCACTTGATGACTTCAGAATGAGAGACAAGTCATGTCTTGGGGTCCAGTAGAATGTCTTTGGCCTCTTCATAGGTGATTGAATCATACTTGATTTTCCAGAGTCAAAGGAGGAAGCCCTAGTGGGGTGAGCTCACCCCTGAACGGACACAGGGCCCACACAGAGACCATGTTAACAGCAGCCTTGGAGGCAAAATCAGTATTTTTGACGTCTGCAGTTTCTAGATGGGATGGAATCTTGGTCTTTTGTACAAACTTTGTTAAAGTAGCATTAAACCCGTGGATGACATTGGCTTGTGTATCTGTCACTGGGCTGTGAGTATCTTCACAGTAACCACAGCTTAATACGTTACACCTATCCCTCCAGGCACAGAACCTGGCACATAAGAAGTGTTCGTTAAATGTTTAATACAGAGTTTTTAAAAATTATTTACCTTCTCAAATATGGACAATCTACACATATACTCCCAGTTGGAGAGAGGAGGCCAAATGAATGTTACCATATTTTTTAACACAATTTAAGACAAAAATTACTCGGATGCGTGAGACCGTGGATAGTACTGAACTCTATATGTGCTATGTTTTTTCCTACATATATGCACTCATGATAGAGATTAATTTATAAATTAGGCACAGGAAGAGATCGGCAATGATAACTAACGATAAAATGGAACAATTATAACAATATACGCAAGTAAAGCTTACGTGAGAGTGGTCTGTCTAATAACCAACCTGGTAACCAAGACAGCTGCTAAATGACTGAGGGACGGGTAGCGTCTGCGGTGTGCACACACTGGACAAAGGGACGATTCACGTCCACCGAAGGACAGAGTGGGACAGGGCCAGATTGCCTCATGCTACTCAGAAACATAGACGATTTACCTCTTTTTTAAAATTTATTTTTATTGTGGTGACATTGGTTAATGAAATCCAGTAAGTTTCAGGTGTACAAGTCAACAGTAAGGCACATGTATATTGCACTGTGTGTTCACTGTCCATAGTTAGATTTCTCTCTGGCAGCACATATTTGACCCCTTGCACCCCCATCTACCTCTTCCCTCTCCCTCCCCTCTGGTAACCACTAGTCTACTGTCCATGTCCACGAGTCTCTGTTTGTTTGTTCTGTTTGTTTGCTGCTTGTAGGTTTATATCCCACATATAAGTGATATCATGTGGCTTTCAACTTTTTCTGCCCGGCTTATTTCGCTTAGTGTGATTACCTCAACGATCATCTATGTTGTCACAAATGGCAGTATTTCATCTCTTCTTATGGCTGAGTCATATTCCATTGTATATATGTGCCACAGCTTCTTTAGCCAATCTTCTATTCTAGGGCACTTTGGTTGCTTCCATGTCCTGGCCACCGTGAATAATGCTGCTATGAACATCAATGTGCAAATATCTTTTCAGATAAGTGTTTTCAAGTCTTTGGGGTAAATAGCAAGTAGAGGGATTGCTGAATCATATGGTAGATCAAGTCTTAGTTTTCTGAGGAACCTCCATACTGTTTTCCATAGTGGCTGTACCAATTCGCAGTCCCACCAGCAGTGTATGAGGGTTCCTATTTCTCCACATCCTCTCCAACACTATTATTACTTGTCCCATTGACAACACCTATTCTAACAGGTATGAGATGGTATCTCATTGTGGTATTGATTTGCATTTCCCTAATAGTTAGTGATATTGAGCATCTTCTCATATGTTTGTTGGCCATTTGTATGTCCTTCAGGGAGAAGTGTCCATTCAGGTCCTCTGCCCATTTTTTGATTGGATCATTCATTTTTGTTGTTGTTATTGAGTTGTATGAGTTCTTTATATATTTTGGGTATTAGGCCTTTATCAGAGATGTTGCTTGCAAATATATTTTCCCGTTCAGATGGTTGTCTCTTTACCTTGTCGATGGTTTCTTTTGCTGAGCAGAAGCTTTTTAGTACTATGTAGTTCCATTCATTTATTTTTGCTTTTATTCCTCTTGCCTTTGAGTTCAAATTCAAGGGGACATTGGACAATGTCTTGAGACATGTTTGCTCGTCACCACTGGGAGAGGGTGTACTGACCAAGCCAGGGGTGTGGCTGCACATCCCACAGTGCAGAGAACTGTCCCCCACAGCAAGGAGCAATCTGGCCCAATGTCCCTGGTGCGGAAGCTGAGACACACATGGCCTGTCCACCCCCAGCCCCTCTGCTGCCACGACACCAAACGGTACTTCCCATCCTCGCTGCCGGCTTTGCTGTTGTAAGGGTTTCAGCCTGGCTGTTTATTCATCCCAGCTATTGAAATGCTCTGAGCCTCGGTTACTTAGAAACGCACTTGACCATTCCGGGCTGTATTTCCTCATTTTTGAAAGCTCCTTATGAAAATTAAATGAGATAATGTGGAGGCAGCTTTATTACGTTCACCTCCAAGTTCTTTCAGCAAAAATAAACGTTTGCCACGGTGCTATCAAGGCCGAGAGAGAAGGCATCTCTTCTTACTCACGGTTACTAAGACTAAACATGTTTAAACAGCCAGTTCTCACACAAATCAAAATGCTCACTCAACCTCTTCCATAAAATGCTCTGCAAAAGGTCTGATTCTCAGTCTCCAGTGATTGTGTGTTTACATGTTAAAGTAAAGGTCCCAGCCTAGAGAATCTGGGGGTTTTTTTCCCCCCTCCTTTTTTAATAGTTGTGATTCCAGCTGGTTTTATTTAAGGCTAAGCTTTTGGTCTCTTTACAATTCTAGGCCTGGGTCCAGCTGGACTGTCAATATTTCAAAAGCTCCCTTGGAGGCAGCCTTGCTTCAAAGATGGTCCCATGCCAATGAGAAGTGCTGATTTACCCCGTCTGATAGTTTGGTGAGTGTGCCAGGGTTTCAGGCCTGTCCCCGTGACGTGTCTGCTGGGAAAAGTATCAGTCAGTCTATAGTGATGCTGCCCAGGCCACTGCACAGTCATAGAAGTTTAGAGATAGACGTGATCGTACAATGCACGTAGTTTGATGACTAATTTTACAGATAAGACTCAGAAGGAAAGGGTTTCACACACGATATCCATTTTCTGACTCTGCATCCGGTCCACGATCCACAGCGCTATGCTGCTGCACCAGGCTAGGGTTAAAACAATGAAACGAAGGGAAACTCTGTCCTCTCGCCTCTTGCCAACTTTTCCTGACAATTGAGCATTTACTAAGTACCTTTATGTTGCTTCCAACCCTACGTGTCACTATTCCTGTCTACCCATATGCCTCTCATTCCAATGTCCAGAGGGGAGTTTTTCCTACCACCTAGTTCTCTCCAGTCTTCCACCTGGGCGTCTTGGCCACCCATGTCCTGCCAGGTGGCACGCCCATGATCATGCCCTAACCTTGTCATCACCAAGAGCCTTCTCCTCTGATAGCTGGGGAAGGACATCATCCTACTACTCCCTCTCCCCAACCTTGATCTCTCAGCCCATTCAGCCTCAGGGTCCCTACCCAGTGATTCACGCTCACACTCTCTCTGGTCACCAGTCCATTAACCAACTCCTTGCCACTGTCATTCCCTGACATCTTCCATGTCCTCTCTTCGCATCTTACTCAGTTTGAAAATTTGACCACATAAAAAAATTTTTTTAAGCCTGACTGGAAAAAAAATGCCACAAACAAAAATCAAGAAGAAAATGATAAAGTAAGAAAAAAATTCGCAGCATATATCATAGACATTATGGCTAAGGTCTTAAATGTGCCACGATGTCGTAAAACTCAGGAAGAAGTAAAAAAGTCACCAAGTACCTAATAGAAAAATGAATATAGGATGTGCACAGGCATTTTTGATAAGAGAAGATAAAAAAGCTTCTAACAGTATGAAATCTCCCACAATAAATGCACTTAAATTGAAACTATAAAGAATATCATTTTTAAACCTAATTTGTAGGCAAAGGTCTAAAAGTTTGATAATACTCACACGTGGAGAAACAATTCCAGACATTGCTGATGGATGTTTATATTGGTATAACCTCAGGGAAAAATAGGTAGCAAGTCCTATTAAATTAAAACCCAAATAAATTTTGACTTAACAATTTCAGTTTTAGGAAATTACTCCGCAGATCAACTTTTACATGTGTGAAATGACATCTGTTCAACAATATTCAACTCTGCTTTGTTTTTTTTTTTTTTAATAGCAACAGATTGGTATGGTCTAAAACTCCATTAATAAAAACCTCATAAAATAAACCCAGAACCTTCCCTTCAGTGCTGTATTAAGCATCCATTAAAAAGAATGAGACAAACTTATATGCTGATTTGGAATGATTTATGGTATATATTTTTAAGTGGGAAAACCTGGACATAGAATCATGTGTTTTGTATTATGCTGTTTGTGGAGAAGATTTTTTAAAATCCACATGCATAGTTTTAAATGCACAGACTGTCTACAGAGGACCGCATGAGAAATGGGTGACATGGTTGTCTCTGGATAGAACTGGTCAGGTGAACTCTTGCACGAGGAAAAGGAAGGTAAAGAATTACTTTTTTCTGCATTCTCTTTTGTTCCATTCACTTTTTAAAAATATTTATTTATTTTAATTAGTTTCTAATATACAATACATCCGTTACACATCTGTATAGTTCATAAAACGATCCCCTCTATTGCACCCTCCCTCCCCCGGACCTCCACCCAGCCCATATTAATGCTAACTGCATTTCCTATGCCGAGCTCCCCATCCCTGTGACCATCCATCAGCTACTAATTTGTACTTCTTTAACCCTTCACTCCATTCTCCCAGCTCCCCAACCCCCCACCCCGCTGTCCATCACCAAATTGTCCACTATATTTGTGAGTCTGTTTTTGATTAGTTTGTTCTTTTTGTTCCTTAGATTCCACATATAAGTGAAATCATATGGTATTTATCTTTCTCTATCTGACTTATTTCACTCAGTATCATAACCTCTAGTCCATCCATGTCATTGCAAATGGTAGGATTTCATTTTTTTTAATGGCTGAGTAATATTCCATTGTATTTATCAACCATAATTTCTTAATCCAATCATCTGTTGATGGGCATTTAGGTTGTTTCCATATCTTGGCTATTGTAAATTGTGTTTCCATTCACTTTTATAAGATAGATGTTATCAAAAGAAAAGGAAGAAAAGGAGAAGAAAATAGTAAACAAATAAATAAGGTAAGCCTTTGGAGACTTTCTACCCACCCACTTTTAATTCTCTGCATGGCACTTATCAATTTTAATTATCTTCTTTATACATTTATTATATGTCCCTGCCACTAGAATGCAAACTAAATAAAAATAGAAACCATGCCCAGCATCTTGAAAACCAGTGTCATTTATTTTTCATTGCTGGTTGTCTAGGAGAACAGACAGGTCTGCTCTTCCCATTCTACCTGAATCAGAGACGAGGCTCTCCAATGTGATTTTGAGATGCAGTTAAAGCATATTATGTTTAGCCATAAATTTGAGACGACTTCTGTTCAGATCAGCATATCTAAGTGTAAAAGGGTAATAGAGGGATCGTTTTTGAAAAGTCGTATCATACATGTTTCTGCCCCATTAGCCAAAATATTTTTAAGCCAATTATTTTATAGCATTCTAGTGCAAATTTGCCCTTAGAGAGTGGAGAAATACAGAAGACTTAATCTTCTCTCTCGAGCATCCTTTTATTTTCTCATTGTTGCTCTTTCCTTTCACCTCTCTTATTACTTGTATTTGTGCTGTTGTTATTTGTTTTGTTCCCATTTCTTAGTGATGTGACATCTGGTAGCACCAGTCCTCCCTTCTTTACCACACTCACGGCTTCTAATTTTATATCCTCTCATAAAAATAAAAGATTACCAGGCAAAATCATAAAGGCAAACTGGTAGGTGACATAACGTTTGATTTAGCAAAACAACATTTATAACCTTTTGTTCTCAAGTCATAATGTAGCCCAATATTTCTCCAAAGACTAAAGCGTACTGATGTGACAGTCCCTACAGGAAACACCTTTCCTCATATCCAGGTTGAGAGCTGTGACCCCTTGGGTTGGAAGAGTGAACTGAAGTGAAGAAGACATCAGAATTAGAGTGGAAGACCTCGCTTTTCATTCTGAGTCTCATTTACCAGCTATGAAACCTTCTACAAGATGCTTAATACTACTGGAACTCATTTTCTTTATTACCTTAGGAATGATTATTTTCATCTTACAAGCTTTAGTGAGAATTTATTTATTCTTCGCAAAACACTTATTGAAACTCTGTAGGTATCGCACTACTGGTCGGAATAGATTATTGAATAAGAGAACATATGTGAAAGTAGGGCATAAAAGGCATTCGATAAAATAGAAAAGCAAGGTTTATTGGGAGGCCGGAGGAAGGAGTGGTTACTTCTTGTCGAAGAGACTTAAAAATCCTTTAAGAGAAAGGTGATTATATAAGCAGGACCTTGAGGGATGGGATGGGGCTTTGATTTCCTAAAAAGAATACAAAGGCGTGTATTTATTGAGTATAAAAGGTATATTTGTTGAGCAATCACTATGTCCCAGTGTTCTAGATGCCATGGATATGGTCATTACAAAAGAATGTGACCCCTAATGAGACAATAAAGAAAATAAATGTATATATTTCTTTAATCTAAGCATAAATTGGGTATCTTAAAAATGAAGGAAATTTATTCCTCACAGGCTGGGAAGTCCACGATCAAGGTGCTGGCAGACTCAGTGTCTCGTGAGAAGTCGCCTGCCAGCTGCCACCACACACAGCAGAGAAGACGGTCCGGCCCACTGGCGTCTCTGAAGTGGACACTAGTTCCAGTTGTGAGGGCTCCGCTCTCACGACCTGATCCCCCAGCAAGGCTCCACCCTGACAGCATCACCTTGGGGGTTAGAACTTCAGCATATGAATTCCGAGGGGACACAAACATTCAGACCATAGCACGTATTTACACCCACATATGTTATAGGTAACATATATGTATACTAGACTAGTGATTTATGCTATATACATACAGTGTATATAGTATATATACACTATACTAGTGATAAGTGGAATAGAGACAAATATAAATAGGTAAGTGAAAGGGATTTTCATCCCTTGATATTTCAGGAAGTAAAAAATTGAGACTGTTAATGTGGTGGCAGAGAAGTCTCACTGAGACAGTATAGTTGATTAAAATTCTGGAAGAGATGAGTGAGTGAGTTAGGCTGTAAACAGTGGAAGTGGTAAGAAGTATTCAGATACTGGATATATTCTGAAGTTAGAGCTGATAGGATTTGCTGATGGACTAAAAGTGAGACATTAATAGAAGAATCTTTGGGAGAAGATCGAGAGCTCATATTTGGATATATTTAATTTGAGATCAATTTAAAAACACCTAAATGGAGAGGGCTTGCATTCAAGAAGGAGGTGATGGCACAAAATTTGATGTCGTCAGCTTATGGATAGTATTTAAAACTGCTACAGTAAATGATATTCCCTGGGGACCAAGGACTGAGCCTGAATAGGAATCAAGAGAGAAGATTGAAAAACAATAGTCAGAAAGTTGAAAGAAAACCAGGATAGGCTCAGGGCTGAGAGGAGACAAAGTTTAAAAGAGAAAAATCAAATATGTCAAATGACAATGATGAGTCAAGAGTTATTTGTTAATTCAACAAATACTAGTCGAAGACCTCCTATGAGCTAGTCACTGTCCAAA